>JAPDNY010000002.1:820292-927926 GCA_029375565.1 Gekko gecko | reverse complement strand
GGCCTCTCTCTGGCTACAGAACATTTGGGAGACAAACGGAGGAGACCAGGACGCAGAGGCCCCCACCTGGGTCCGCCCTTGAAGACTGCCTCGCTCCCAGGGTGAGTGGCAGGAGGCTCGCCCTACCAGAGCACAGATCAACCGGCACCCTCGGAGCTCAAGAGGACGTCTCTCTCTCGAAGGGTGATGGGGGAGCTCCTCCCCCACGGGCTCCCCCCCTTGGTATTACCAGCCCCTCCCCCCAGAACTGCCCCTGGTCAGACCGGGCGTGAGGCTGCCGCTGGGGCCGGGGGTGTTTCCAGGGGCCTTCTTGGGCACCAGGGGTCCCACCCCATGTGGGGGAATGCATGCAGCCAGTGTTCCCTCTAAGCTGAGTTAGTGTGAGCTAGCTCACAGTTTTTGAGCCTCTAGCTCACACATTTTTGTCTTAGCTCAGGAAGGAGGGCTTCAGAGCAAACGAATTTATGCAGTAGCCAAACCGCTGCTCACAACTTTCATGCCAGTAGCTCACAAAATAGAATTTTTGCTCACAAGATTCCACAGCTTAGAGGGAACATTGAATGCAGCCACCGCGACCCCCAGCTGGGACTGGGGGGGGCGTCTAACGAGCAGCTCAACGAACGAGACGCTGCCGGGGCGGGCGGACTTCCTCCTCCCCGTCGATCTGCCGCTCGGGTTGCTTTCTCTGGCTCTTCTACCCGGCAACAGGCTGGTCAGCACGCCGGCCCTTTTCTCATTGGCTGTCTCGTCCCTGCCCTCCAGCAGGTGACGGGATGTTCTGCAACCGGCTGTGGGACAAGCGGCGGGCTTGTCTGGTCATTAGAGGAAAGGCCACTTCCCGTTTCCATCAGAAAAGGAAGTCTAGGGTGGCTTCTTCTCCCACAGGGCTGGGCCAGGGTTTCTGTGGCAGGGAAAGCCAGCAAACGCGGGGGACCCTCTCCTGGGTTTCATCTTCAATTTCAGCACCCTGGACAGAGGTGCTTTGCCCTCGCCTGAACTTTGCACCTCCTGGGCGATCTCCAGTGCTCCCTCTAAGCTGAGTTAGTGTGAGCTAGCTCACGGTTCTTTAGCCTCCGGCTCACACATTTTTATCTTAGCTCAGGAAGGAGGGCTCCGGAGGCAAACGAATTGATGCAGAAGCCAAATCGCTCGCTCACAACTTTCATGCCAGTAGCTCCCAACGCGCCATGTTCAATGGCAGAGAGAAGTCGAATTGACCGACCAAATAGTGCATGAAATCATAAAGGAAGATAAAAATATAAAATCAGATAAATATAAGGAAATGACTAGAAAATTGGTTTTGAAATGGTCCAGAACGCCGCCCCAGCTAGCATATATGATAAAAGGTTTGAGTCCAAAATGTTGGCATTGCGGAAAAGATAAGGGGTGGTATATACATATGTGGTGGGATTGTCCAGAAGTTTTTAGGTTCTGGACGGGTATCATTCAGGAAATGGAAAAAATCTTAGGAATTACACTAGTGAGGGATGTAAATATATTATTTACAGGTATTCTGGGGGCGCTACATTGGGGAAAAAGGATCTTAAATTATACAAAGCCATGATCCTTGCAACACAAGCCATCATCGCTAGAGGATGGAAAGACAAAACAAAATGGACATGGGCAAGTTGGTTCCAGTATCTATATGAGGACGTTAGTTCTGAAATCGTGATGTGCCTTCGAGGGGATGCCTCATGGGAAGAGGAAAAGGAAAGGATAAATAATAACTGGACAAAGTATTTTCATTGGTTGAGGTCAACTGGGAATTTGAAGAATAAAAGTAAAGCCTTGAGTGGGATCAGGAAGCTGTGTACATGGATGGATTAATAATATAGACAGGGCCGGATTGCCCATAGGGCGAACTAGGCGCCCGCCTAGGGCGCACCAGCCTGAGGGGCGCCAAATGGCACCCAACTCCCCCCCCGAAAACTGCACCCCCCGCCGTCCCTAACCCCGCTGGCGCCGCCGGACCCCGCCCCCTTCCCAGCGGGGCCTGCACAAAAGCCGGGGCCGGGAGGGAGGGGGCAGAGGCTGGACCCCCCCGCCCCCTTCCTGGCTTTTCTGGGGGTCCCACAGCCGTGGGGCCCGCAGAAAGGCCGGCGCCGGGAGGGAGGGGGCAGAGGCTAGACCCCCCCCACCCCCTTCCCGGCTTTTCTGGGGGTCCCGCAGCCGCGGGGCCCGCAGAAAGGCCGGCGCCGGGAGGGAGGGGGCAGAGGCTAGACCCCCCGCCCCCTTCCCGGCTTTTCTGGGGGTCCCGCAGCCGCGGGGCCCACAGAAAGGCCGGCGCCGGGAGGGAGAGGGTGGAGGCTGGACTCCCCCCGCCCCCTTCCCGGCTTTTCTGGGGGTCCCACAGCCGCGGGGCCCGCAGAAAGGCCAGCGCCGGGAGGGAGGGGCGGAGGCTAGACCCCCCGCCCCCTTCCCGGCTTTCCTGGGGGTCCCGCAGCTGCGGAGCCTCCAAGAAAGCCAGCGCCCCGCCGACGCCCCCGGTCTCCAGGTCCCACTGGGAGGTTGGCATCCCCAGTGGGGGCGCCCCAGGCTGTCCTGCCTAGGGCGCCCAGACACCTGGAGCCGGCCCTGAATATAGAATCAGTAGGATGGGGGGAGGGAGAGGGGGGAGGGTGGGGGAAAATGAAGTGCTATTTGTGTATAACTATTATTTGTTTATAATCAAAGAACGAATAAAAATTTATTTGCAAAAAAACCCAAAAACTAACGCACCATGTTTGCTCACAAGACTCCACAGCTTACAGGGAACATTGGTGGTCTCCCATCCAGGTACCAACCAGGGCCGGCCCTGCTGAGCGTCTGAGCACCTGATGAGATCTGGCTGGCCTGGACCACGTGGCTCGGGGAGGAGCGTCCCTCCAGAGGGCCGCCACAACTCCGAAGCAACCAGGAAGCAGGACTGTCTATCCCTCATAACGAGGGCCCTGGAGAGTTACAAAACAGAGCGGCTCTCCGTCATCCCCACTGCAAAGGCAAGCCGGAAAGAGTCCAGGAACATCTTCAAGAGTAGCAAAATTCGATAGGTGCCAAAAAAAGGTCTTGGAGCTGCGGTGGCTCAAGTGGTGAAGACGCTGAACTGCAGGCTGTGGAAGGTCAGGAGTGCAGCAGTTCGAGACCCGAGTTCAGCCGCATGACGGAGTGAGCTCCGTCTCTAGTTCCAGCTCCTACCAACCTAGCAGTTCGAAAGCAAGAAATTGCAAGTAGATAAATAGGTACCACTTCGGTGGGAAGGTCACAGCGTTCCATGCGCCTTGGCGTTTAGTCATGCTGGCCATGTGACCACGGAAACGTCTTTGGACAGCGCTGGCTCTTTGTCTTTGAAACGGAGACGAGCACCGCAACCCTAGAGACAGATTCGACTGGCTTTCGAGCAAGGGAACCTTTACCTTTACTAAAGAAGTCTTTCTGTTTAAGGATCCCCCCCCGCTGTCACCCACCTCTGTGTTTTTGACATCATCCAGCCAGGGAAAGTCTTTCCCAAGAACAGCCCCCCATCCAGACTCTTAGTCCCCTCTCCCTGTCCAATCATCTTCCAGAGCCTGGGCAGCATCACCAGTTGCGGGCAGACAATGGCTCGGTAGTGTTGGTCAGGAGGCCTCTGGCTGGCCGGAATTCACAAAACAAAAAGGGAATGCACCACTTGCTGGCTGGGGGAGGGGGGTGTCTGAGGTGTTGAAGTGCAGAAGATAACACACACACCCCATTCTGGGCTTCTCTTTAGTTGCACAGCTGGGGCAGAAAGAAACACTCACAACACCAAGCTCCCATGCCAAAAGCCCCTTCCTCGATGAGCCAGAATCAAGGCTCCCTCGGAGCGGTGGAGTCTTGCCAGCAAAAATTCTCCTTTGTGAGCAACCGGCATTAAAGTTGTGAATGTGCAATCTGGCTACTGCATAAATCAGTTTGCTCTCCGGAGCGAGGCTCCCTCTAAGCTGGGGAGTCTTGTGAGCAAAAATTCTACTTTGGCAGCTACCGGCATTAAAGTTGTGAGCGAGCGATTTGGCAAGTGTATAAATTAGTTTGCTCTGGAGCCCTCTGTCCTGAGCGAAGGCAAAAAGGTATGTGCTGGAGGCTAAGAAAACTGTGAGCTAGCTCACACTCACTCAACTTAGAGGGAACACTGGTCGGAATCTCTGCCCCCCCACCCCGCTCCCCAGAACGGGCTTCCTCTTGGCCAGCAGCCCCCACTTGGCTTCGCACCAGACATAAGAACATAAGAACTTAAGAGAAGCCAATGTTGAATCAGGCCAATGGCCCATCTAGTCCAACACTCTGTGTCACACAGCGGCCAAAATATACCAGGTGCCATCAGGAGGTCCAGCAGTGGGGCCAGGGCACCAGAAGCCCTCCCACTGCTGCCCCCTCCAGCACCAAGGATAGAGTGCATCACCTGCCCCAGACTGAGAGTTCCCATCTATACCCTGTGGCTAATAGCCACTGATGGACTTCTGCTCCATATGTTTATCTAATTCCCTCTTGAAACTGTCCATGCTTGCAGCTGCCACCACCTCCTGTGGCAGTGAATTCCATATGTTAATCACAGACGGAATGCGGCAGAAGCACATGGGGGTTTCACTTATCCCCCACCCCCTGAGCAGAGCCCAGCTTTTAGGGAAAGGAAAGCGAGAACCCGGCTCTGATCAAGGAGGCCTGCCGTGCTCACCAGGCAGCGAACCCCCCAGGCTCCTTCCTGAATCCACTTGGGCATTAAGGGTTGCCAAATGGCCAGAAGAAGAATGCCCTGGCTCTTTAATAGAGAAGGAAATGGGCAACTGAAGGTTTTAACGGCACGGAGAGAAAAGACATCCCATTAATGCCTTGGCTGAAGGGACCGGAGACGCTTCTCCAGGGCTGTTGGCCACCCGGTCCCTTCCTCTGAACCCGTGACGCTGCCCTGTGCTGAATCAGTCCGTCTTTCCCTCAAGGTCAGTCTCGTCTTCTCGGACTGGCAGCCGGTCTCCAGGGACTCAGGCAGAGACAGGTCTTTCCCATCACCGACTGCTAGGGTGGCAACCTCCCTGTGCGGCCCGGAGATCTCCCTGAATTGCAACCCATCTCCAGATTCCGCAGATCAGTCCCCCTGGAGAAAATGGCCGCTTTGCGAGGTGTGGCATTGTGCCCTATCGAAGTCCTTCCCCTCCCGAAACTCCACCCACCTCTGGCTACCTCACCCTACCTCCTGCCCAGTCTGTTTAACTGGAGAAGCCGGGGACTGAACCGGGGACCTCCTGCATCCCGAACGGATGCTCTGCCAGTGAGCCAGGCCCCCCCCCTCCGAAAGACCTTTAAAAGACCTGTAGCGATCTCGTCTGTCGGTCACCTTTGTTTATATGATCTCTTGGCAGTACACCTGGGGGGGCGGGGCTGGACATTCTTCAGTCCAGGGGGTGCATTGCCCCCGAGTCCTCCCTCCCTCTTTCTCTCTCCCTCACCCCAGCCCCAACAGCTTCCATCCTAAGAACACTTTCCTGGGAGTAAACCCCATTGGATAAAATAGGACTTACTTCTGGGTAGACGGGGTAAGGAGGATCCCTCTTAGGGTGTGGTCAGATGGCGTGCCAGGAGCGGTGCAAACTGCTCTGGTTCCAACTGGACTATTTGATCCGGGGCAAGCGCGGTCACATGTACCTCTCTCACCACGCAGCACGTCGCTCCCGGGTGTCCACAATAGGCACACAGTAGTGCGTGTCAGAGAGGTTTTTAATTTTTTTCTTACAGTTTGCGCATGCACATAGGCAATCTTTCATATAATTGAGATCCTCGCGCATGCGCAGAACACCGTATCCCAAAAAGCATGCCCTAAAGCGAAGACTTCCCTTTAAACTTTAACACTGAAACCGGCCTCCGTGAGGTCCCGGACTCCTCTAAAGCCTTAAACTAGGCACCATTTAAACTTTGTTTTTGTTAACGCCAGGGCAATTCTATTCTTGGTGCTGGGGGGGCAGCAGTGGAAGGGCTTCTAGTGTCCTGGCCACACTGCTGGACCTCCTGATGGCACCTGGTATTTCTGGCCACTGTGGGACAAAGTGTTGGACTGGATGGGCCATTGGCCTCACCCAACATTGGCTTCTTATGTCTGGAGCAAGGGATGCTCTGTATTCTTGGTGCTTGGGGGGGGTTAACAGTGGGAGGGCTTCTAGTGTCCTGGCCCCACTGCTGGACCTCCTGATGGCACCTGGTATTTTTGGCCACAGTGTGACACAGAGAGTGTTGGACTGGATGGGCCTTTGGCCTGATCCAACACTGGCTTCTCTTATGCCTGGAGCAAGGGATGCTCTGTATTCTTGGTGCTTGTGGGGGGGCAGCAGTGGGAGGGCTTCTAGTGTCCTGGCCCCACTGCTGGACCTCCTGATGGCACCTGGTATTTTTGGCCACTGTGTGACAGAGTGTTGGACTGGATGGACCATTGGCCTGATCCAACATTGGCTTCTCTTATGTTCTTATATGAACTCTGGGTCTGCGGGAAGGGACGCTCTGTATTCTTGGTGCTTGGGGGGGGGGCAGCAGTGGGAGGGCTTCTAGTGTCCTGGCCCCACTGCTGGACCTCCTGATGGCACCTGGTATTTTTGGCCACTGTGTGACAGAGTGTTGGACTAGATGGGCCATTGGCCTGATCCAACATTGGCTTCTCTTATATTCTTATATGAACTCTGGGTCTGCGGGAAGGGATGCTCTGTATTCTTGGTGCTTGCGGGGGGCAGCAGTGGGAGGGCTTCTGGTGTCCTGGCCCCACTGCTGGACCTCCTAATGGCACCTGGTATTTCTGGCCACTGTGTGACAGAGTGTTGGACTAGATGGGCCATTGGCCTGATCCAACATTGGCTTCTCTTATGTTCTAAAGCTTCGCCCAAGTGTACATTGCTGACGCTAAAAAAAAAAAAGGAAGACGAAAAGCGGAAGCCTTGGGCTTCTAAGCGGAAGTGGCTCTACACCGGCGGAGAGCAATCAGACAGGGGGAAAGTGGCTAGAACCAGAGCACTCAGGATAACACCACTTGGGTACCTAGTGGCAAGCTACATCGGTTTAAGGGGTGTTTGTGACGATTGGCAACGGTTAGGGACGGAAGGTAGATGTTGTGCGTAAGTACTCCGTTTCCAACCAGCTTCTATACCGGCTTAAATGCACCCTTAGAGAATCTTTGCTTCCATTTTACCCTTTATTAAGACAGAACTCCTTTAACATTAACTTTAAAGAATAAAAAACTAATTTTACGTAGTCATACAATAAAAACAGCTTTCGTATGAGTCCAGTGTACTGCTTATCAGTGATAGGTTCACAAGGCAAGAAGCTTCTCTGTCATAATATTCTGGATGAGTCCTGTGAGGAGAGGTTGAAGGAGCTGGGTCTGTTTTGCCTGGAGAGGAGATGACGGAGAGGTGATATGATCACCATCTTCAAGTCCTTGAAGTCTGTCACATAGAGGATGGAGTGGAGTTTTTCTCTGTTGCTCCAGAAGGTCGAACCAGAACCAAGGGGTTGAAACTAAATCAGAAGAGTTTTTGGCTAAACATTAGGAAGAACTTAGCTTAGTAACAGTCGGCCAAAATGCTGCCTGAACACAGATGGAACTCAGGAGAGGGGGCAGAATCAGTCGAACGACAGGAACATCTCGTTTGCTAAAGAAAACGGTTTCCCAGATGCGAAGTCAGGAGCCGTCGGGACTAACTGATGAGTCCTGTCAGAAAAGAGAGGGGAAGAGGGTTAGACACTGGAGAAGATAAATCAGTGGGACTCAGAACAAAAGGTTCGGCGGGACAGTCTGGCAGGATTCCCATCTACCTCCTACTAGACCAGAAATGTCATGGGCCTCCCCATTGGAGCAAAGTATTTTCCTTAGTATTTCAATTAAAGCTTCATCTGCTGTCACATACCATGGGAAACTCATTGGTCTGGACTGGCCCAGTGAAAGCCAATCCACACTGAATGATATTGAATCCATTTCAACTGTCTTTGAAAAAAGCCACAATCTCAACATCTCCTGTTCATTGGTGGTGAAGTGGGGGACTCAAGTGGACTGCGGAGGGAATGTCGTAGTTCAGTGCCCCCTGTTCTAGGCTGGGGAAAGGCCCCCCACTGCACCATAGGAGATCATTTTAAAAATTTCCTTTCTACCCCTCCTTTCTCCACAGCAGGGGCTCCAAGCAGCTTGCTACACCCTCCGTTTTATCCTCCTAACAACCCTGTGAAGTAGGTTAAATTTAGCGGCTGGCCCAAGATCACCACAGAGCTTCCAGGGGCAGAGTGGGGATTTGAACCTGGGTCTCTCAGATCCCAGTCTGAGACTTTAACCACTATTACACCACATTGGATTTCATCAGTCTGGTCAACTAATGGCTCAAGCAATTAGGGGAAGGTTCCCCTCAGCCTACTGCCAAATGATGGTATTTCCCCTCCCCCATTTCTCCCCACTGTCCCAACCCAGTCTCCTTCCCCCTCCCCATCTGCCTGATAGATCCTCCCCAGAGGAGGCTGCCTGTTGCCCCTCTTTTTTAATAACTTTTATTTATAAGGTTTTCTTAATTACCGCCATACAAATATATAACGATAATATAAGAGTGAAGTCCAGGGCTCTTTTTGTAGAAAAAGCCCAGCAGGAACTCATTAGCATATTAGGCCACACCCTTGACAGCACAGCTCATTAGCATATTAGGCCACACCCCATGTTACCAGAAGTGGGGTCATCCAGCCACACCCACCTTTTGCTTCTTATTCTGTTTACCTTGTTTCTTGTCAAAACCCAGGGCTTCTTTTGTAGCAGGAACTCTTTTGCATGTTAGGCCACACACCCCTAAGGTAGCCAATCCTAATGAGTTTCTGCTGTTGGGGGTGGCCTATTATGCTGATGAGTTCCTGCTGGGTGTGGCCAACTCAGGAGTCAACTGAAACTCTGTTCCTGTGTGTTCCTGCCCAAAAAGAGCCCTGGTGAAGTCTATTAAAAGTTTTTGTCTTTCAAGTATACACATACTCTTGACCAACGTTTTTGAAATTCATTTTCTTCTTTACCATGTAACAACATTGTTAGCTTTTCCATTTCTGCCAAATTTAACAGTTTAACAATTAGTTCTTCTATTAACAGAATTTTATCAGTTTTCCAGTACATTGCCAAAATAATTCTCGCCGCAGTTACAATATAGGTTAGCAGATGCACATCATTTTTAGCTAAACCATCCAGCATAAGATTTAACAAAAAGATCTCAGGTATTAAATCCACATTAACTCCTAACATCTCCATTATCAGTTTCTTAACCTGCCTCCAGAATCTGGATATTCTTTCACAGTTCCACCACATGTGAAAGAAGGTCCCCACATTTGCTTTACACTGTTGCCCCTCTTGCTATGGGGCTGGTGGCTCCAGAGAGGCACCCGTCTGTACCTTGGCATGGACCCCAAAGTCCATCCAAGGAATGGGGCAGCCTTCCCCTTTAGTGAGTGAAGATTCCATTCTGGGACCCTTCAGGAGCTGGGAAGGGGGCCTCCGTCTGGGATCCAGACCTGCAAGAGAAACTCTTCTGTGTGTCTCTCTCTCCCTTATAGTCCCCACAAAGGTGGCACCGTACCAGGGAAAAGTCAGTGGAGCTGGGGGAACCCATTGTGCTCATCTGCCTGGGAAATGAATTCTCTTCCCACTTCTGTCACAAATGCCCAACCCTCCGGTCAGACATTCGGGTCGCTAAACCAGGCTGCATAGCACTTTTACCAAAATTCTTAAGGGTTCTAACAATCCCTCAAGATTACAGTAGGCCACTACCAGGTCTTTTCAGAGTCTCTCCCAGTCTTGGAGTAAAAGACCAAAGCTCCAGACTAAATGAGACTTAAACACAAGGTCAGGTCTACAGATAAACCCACAGACTGAACTTAAATGCAAAAGAATTCTATATGGTAGTAGTGGTCCCAATGCCAGGCAAATGGATTTAGCCTTATGACATCCACAGACCACAACAGGCTAAAAAATATTTTAAGTTTATTAGGGTGCAAACAGATTTTAAAACAAGACCATCAAACAGAAGAGACATGAAACAAAAGAACTAAGCTTAACGAGCTTTGCTGAGAACTTACAATGCAGTAGTACAGGTACCTCCTGGTTACAATGGTGTAGTAATCCAACCACTTGGCAATCAAAGACATAA
This sequence comes from Gekko gecko, assembly GCA_029375565.1. Lineage (NCBI taxonomy): Eukaryota > Metazoa > Chordata > Lepidosauria > Squamata > Gekkonidae > Gekko > Gekko gecko. The sequence goes on along the minus strand of JAPDNY010000002.1, from coordinate 917,793 downwards.
GCCCATCCAGGTAAACAGCAAGCCAATCCAGGCCGACAGAATGAGATGCCAGAATCCTGGATTGCTTCAACCAAACAACCCACAATCCAGCAGCCACTACCTTTCAGAGTGAAAAGCCTATTTTTATAGAAAATGGTAGCTGTTGGTCAGTTCAGGCCTTCAACCAACCAGCAGCCAGGAGAGTGATGTCAACCTCCTTTGGTTACTATGGTTTCATGACACCCCATAATAGTCATTTTGCTGGAGAAACGAAACTTATCTCATTAAGGGGCTGCTTGACTCCCAACACACAGGTGCTAATAATTCCATCAGTTTGGAATGTGCTTGATTAGGGCTAATTTCTTTCCCAGGCTTCTAACAAGCCTCGTACCAGCTGAAACCACTTCTTATCAAGGTTACAGGCTTCTATATTATCTGTGTCTCTAGGGAAAAGATTCTTCCAGGCCTCACGACCTGAACCAAACTACTTTAGCTTAAAGCCACAAATGAAAAAATGGCTTTCTGTGACAGCTTCCCCATGAGGATCACCTCGCTGAAGAAGGGGCAGGAGGTGAAGGACCACCTGGAGGAGACGGACCTCTGACCCAACACGGACCACTCCTTCCACAAGCTCTCCGACCTGACCTTCGCACGGAGGCTAAGGGGAAGTTGCTGGTTTGAATCTTGACCCTGTCCTAAGCTCCCAAAGCAGCCTCACGGCAGTTTCTCACCCACTCCTTCCATCTACCAGGCAGGGGATAACGTGACCGGCCCACCTCACAGGGCGGCTGAAAGGATGACAGGGACACTGTACGTGAAGTGTGTCTGGGAATGCTCGCAAGTCAGTGCAAAGTCTCACTGGCTTTGTACAACCAGTTGAAACAATTGGGCAGTTCCTTCCTGCCAGGCAGGATCAAAATCAAATAACATTGGAGGACAGGGTTCTTTTTGCGCAGGAACGCACAGGAACGGCATTCCGGCTGTCCCCAAGTTGGTCACGCCCAGCAGGAACTCATCAGCATAATAGGCCACACCCAACAGCAGAAACTCATTAGGATTGGCTACCTTAGAGGTGTGTGGCCTAACATGCAAAGGAGTTCCTACTACAAAAAAAGCCCTGGGTTTTGACAACAAACAAGGTAAACAGATTAAGAAGCAAAAGGTGGGTGTGGCTGGATGACCCCACTTCTGGTAACATGGGGTGTGACCTAATATGCTAATGAGCTGTGCTGTCAAGGGTGTGGCCTAATATGCTAATGAGTTCCTGCTGGGCTTTTTCTACAAAAGAGCCCTGTTGGAGGAGATGTACGGAGAGCTTTACCTGCAGCAGGTGCTGTGGGAACCACTATGGAGAAAGAGAGGGGAGAGAGAGAGATATATACTATTGCAGGGGTGTTGATTTCTATGGGTTTCCGGCACTATGAACTGCCTGCCCCATGAGAACAGAAGAAGAGCCCTGCTACACCCCACCACCACCCCACAGCTGAATTGCTGGGATTTCGAAGAGAAAAACCAAACAGCTCAAGGCTCTTGCATGGCTCACAGCCTGTTAGATGTTCTCCGCCACCCCCAGTTCTTTGTAGCTCCATCTCGCATCTTCCTTGGAGCAGTTCTCATTGTTATTCAGTTAATTTTATTGTTCACTGCTTTCTAGTTCTGTTCTGAAATTATGTAAGATAAAGATTTAAAAAGAAGAAGAGCCCTGCTGGATCAGACCAGTGAGGGTCCATCTAGTCCAGCCTCCTGTCTCACACAGTGGCCAGCCAGTTCCTCTGGAGGGCCAGCAACAGGGCACAGAGGCCAATGGCCTTCATAAGAACATAAGAAGAGCCTTACTGGATCAGACCAGTGAGGGTCCATCTAGTCCAGCCTCCTGTCTCACACAGTGGCCAGCCAGTTCCTCTGGAGGGCCAACAACAGGGCAGAGAGGCCGAGGCCTTCATAAGAACATTAGAAGAGCCCTGCTGGATCAGACCAGTGAGGGTCCATCTAGTCCAGCATCCCAGCTCACACAGTGGCCAGCCAGTTCCTCTGGAGGGCCAACCACAGGGCAGAGAAGCCAATGGCCTTCATAAGAACATAAGAAGAGCCCTGCTGGGTCAGACCAGTGAGGGTCCACCTAGTCCAGCATCCTGTCTCACACAGTGGCCAACCAGTTCCTCTGGAGGGTCAGCCACAGGGCAGAGAGGCCAATGGCCTTCATAAGAACATAAGAAGAGCCCTGCTGGGTCAGACCAGTGAGGGTCCATCTAGTCCAGTCTCCTGTCTCACACAGTGGCCAGCCAGTTCCTCTGGAGGGCCAACAGCAGGGCAGAGAGGCTGAGGCTTTCATAAGAACATAAGAAGAGCCCTGCTGGATCAGACCAGTGAGGGTCCATCTAGTCCAGTATCCTGCCTCACAAAGCAACCAACTGGTTCCTCTGGAGGGCCAGCAACAGGGCATGGAGGCTGAGGCCTTCCCCGGATGTTGCAACCTGGCTCTGGGATTCAGAGGATTAGTGCCTCTGAACATGGAGGTTCCCTATAAGAACATAGGAAGATCCCTTAAGACCAGACCAGTGAGATTTCATCTAGTCCAGCCTCCTATCTCACACAGTGGCCAACCAGTTCCTCTGGAGGGCCAACAACAGGGCACAGAGACCAAGGCCTTCCCCTGGTAAGAACCCCAGAAGAGCCCTGCTGGGTCAGACCAGGGAGGGTCCCTCTAGTCCAGCCTCCCGTCTCACACAGTGGCCAATCAGTTCCTCTGGAGGGCCAACAACAGGGCATGGAGGCCAAGACCCTCTCTTAAAGTTGCCTCCTGGCTCTAGGATCCATTGGATTAGTGGCTCTGAAATGTGGAAATTCCCCTCAGTCACCAGGGCTAGTAGCCACTGATAATCTTCCATGAATCTGTCTAATCTCCTTTTTATAAGACCATAAGATGAATAAGACAGGCAGGAAGAGCCTCCCCCACAAATCCAGGCTGAATGTCAAACCAGACCAAGCATCTAGTCCTCAAGATGCCCCCTGGAGACTTGCAAAGGGACCCCCCGGCTCCCACACAGACTGCTGGTCCTCTGTGATAATTTTTTTTAAAAACCCACGAAGGCCTGTAGTCTACAACATGTTTCACCTCTGTTATGTCCGCTGACCGCCACTAGGCGACAGCGACATTTACCTGAGCTTGGAGCTCAAGAGACAATAGGGACTAGGATCCTGAAACCTCAAGCGGTCACCAATAGGAACCTTGGCGAGAAGTTTAAACCCACCAATGGGACCTGGGGGTGGTCCACGGGGACTGTATATAGTTGGCCATCTGGCCAGTACTGGTTGTTCTGCTGTGTGTGCAGTAAACTATGAGCTAAGAATCACTCTGTGTCCTGGATCTTCATGCGTCGAACCCACTACACAACAACCTCAGTTCACTCTTTTGCACCTTGTATGCATTCACACACTTCTTGTTTCTACTGGGATGGGAGAGGACCTTGATTTAATAGTAGGGAGACCAGCTTAGTATACAGAACCCCAACCAGAGCTGCCTAGGGAGGGAAGAGAATGCTGATCCACCAGCACCACGCCTTTAGGCCCTGGTCCCTTGTTATTAATGGGAGGGGCAGGCCCATTGCTAACGTGGGGCCTGCGGGGCCCAGCCCCCTGGCATTTCTTCTGGGCCCCCTCCCTCCTGGGCTGCCCCCAAAGTGCCTCAACTTGCTGCCTGCACCATGCTTTTATTTTATTAGCTCCCGCCAAAGCCCCCTTCCCAAATATTCCCCAGCTACAGGGCTGGAGGGAGTCTGCTTCTGATGGACCCCAGTGGGGGGACCAGAAGCTGGAAAAGTCCTGGGTGGTGGGAGGGAGGTTGCACGGGGGCCCCCGTTCCCTTCAGCACCTTCCCTGCCGTGTCCCTCTCTATCACCGGCCACCCACTCCCTCCTCCTTACCTTGTCTGGTCTTCAGGTAGAAGGAGACTCCCGCGGCCCCAGAGACCACCCCCAGCACGGCCCCCAAAGACCCCGTCCAGACTTTGCTCTTGGCAGAGTTCGATGACCGCGGCTCTGTGGAAAGTGTAGAAACATTGTGTGAAAAGAGGGCTCAGGGTGAGGTCGGGCCTCTCAGATTCGAGATTTCACAAGGGGGATTTGGGTCCGTGAACTACGCAAAGGCAGGGCCCGCCCTGAACCGGACCTTACAGGTCACAGAGCCCAGGCTGGGCGGTCAGGTCCCCCGTGCTTGTTGGTTTGTTAGATTCTTTTAGTCCCCCAGAGGGTCTCGCAGCGACTTACAACACTGAGGCCACATAAGTAAGGTAAAAACAATATAAAAGCAGGTACCACAAATATAAAATGTTGATATTAAAATATCAAGCTATTAAAATATGTGGTTAGCACTATAGCGCTAACAAAAACAGCCCAGACCTGAGGATTGCCCTCCAAAGGCCAGCCTAAGCAATTCGGCCTGGCATGCCCTGTGGAAACTGAAGAAGTCCAGCAGGGCCTAGGTGTCATTGAGGAGTGCCCCAGGTGCAGTTTGGTGTAGTGGTTAAGTGCGTGGACTCTTATCTGGGAGAACCAGGTTTGATTCCCCCACTCCTCCACATGCAGCTGCTGGTGTGACCTTGGGTCAGTCACAAGCTCTGGCACAGCTGTTCTCTCAAGGACAGTTTCTGTCAGAAGTTCTCTCAGCCCCACCTACCTCACAGGGTGTCTGTTGTGGGGAGGGGAGGGGAAAGGAGTCTGTAAGCCGCTCTGAAACTCCCTTGGGTAGTGAAGGGCAGGGTATAAATCCAATCTCTTCTCATCTTCTACCCCACAGGTCTGTCACCAGACAGGTCTGTCAGAAGTTCTCTCAGCCCCGCCTACCTCACAGGGTGTCTGTTGTGGGGAGGGGAAGGGAAAGGAGTTTATAAGCCGCTCTGAGACTCCTTTGGGCAGTGAAGGGCCATGGGGTATAAATCCAATCTCTTCTTCTTCTTCTACCTCACAGGGTGTCTGTTGTGGGGAGGGGAAGGGGAAGGGAAAGGAGTTTGTAAGCCGCTCTGAGACTCCTTTGGGTAGTGAATGGCCATGGGGTATAAATCCAATCTCTTCTTCTTCTTCTACCTCACAGGGTGTCTGTTGTGGGGAGGGGAAGGGAAAGGAGTTTGTAAGCCGCTCTGAGACTCCTTTGGGTAGTGAAGGGCCATGGGGTATAAATCCAATCTCTTCTTCTTCTTCTTCTACCTCACAGGGTGTCTGTTGTGGGGAGGGGAAGGGAAAGGAGTTTGTAAGCCGCTCTGAGACTCCTTTGGGTAGTGAAGGGCCATGGGGTATAAATCCAATCTCTTCTTCTTCTTCTTCTACCTCACAGGGTGTCTGTTGTGGGGAGGGGAAGGGAAAAGGAGTTTGTAAGCTGCTCTGAGATGCCTTTGGGCAGTGAAGGGCGGAGTATAAATCCAATCTCCTCCTCCTCCTCCTCCTCCTCCTCCTCCTCCTCCTCCTCCTCCTCTTCTTCTCCTTCTCCTCCTCCTTCTTCTCCTCCTCCTCCTCCTTCTCCTCCTTCTCCTTCTCCTTCTCCTTCTCCTTCTCCTTCTCCTTCTCCTTCTCCTTCTCCTTCTCCTTCTCCTCCTCCTCCTCCTCCTCCTCCTCCTCCTCCTCCTCTTCTTCTCCTTCTCCTCCTCCTTCTTCTCCTTCTCCTTCTCCTTCTCCTTCTCCTCCTCCTCCTTCTCCTTCTCCTTCTCCTCCTCCTCCTCCTCCTCTTCTTCTTCTCCTTCTCCTCCTCCTTCTTCTCCTCCTCCTCCTCCTTCTCCTTCTCCTCCTCCTCCTCCTCCTCCTCCTCCAGGGGGCTTTACAGGGGCTTTCAGGAGCCCCCGTTCTGCAGAACAGCCACTTCCCCAAAGGAGGCACCATTCCTGACCACGATGAACCTCCCAGAAAAGGAGAGAAGAACCCACTGAAGAGACTTTGCAGTGATGCATGCAGGGACCACAAGCTGCCTTCAGAGCACTGTGAGAATGTACAAATCCGGGTCAGGAGGAATCCCTGGTGAACAGCAAGGATGGGCCAGAGGGACTGAGGGATACCTCAGAAATCTGCCTTCGCCTTTCTCTCCCCCTCCTCTTTTGGTTCCGTCTTCCTTGCCAAACACATAAGAATTTCTTTGTGGGATCAGGACATGATCTGAGACCAGACCATCCAGCCAGACTCCTCCCTGGGAAGCCTCTGCTGAGCCGATTCAAACTCTGAGTTCAACTGAGTTGGCAAAGGACCTTGGAACTCCCATCCACTGTGCAGGATTGTATATCCATAAGATACGGGGAAGCCCTCTTACCCCACTGCACGGTGATGGGTTCCTTCAGGCTGCTGTGCTCCACCTGGCAGGCGTAGACGTCTCCCCGCTTGGGCACCGTCTCCAGCATTGCCTGGTTCAGGAAGGTCCAGTCTCCATTGTGGATCTCGTCCGCGTACCCCGCCCTTTCCGTCTGCTCCTGCCCGTTCTTCAGCCACTTGAAACGAACCCCCGAGGGGTAATATCCTGCCGCGGTGCAGATCAGGAGGCTGTGGTGGGCCAGGGGGCCTGCCTGGGTGTGGGAGATTCTCACTGTGGGCTGATCTGGAGGAGGAGAAAATGGGGGAAACATCAGAGACAACGGGGAGAACCAGACAAGCACCCTCAGATCAAGAAGGGAGAGGGGGTAGGCTGGTTTCGGTTTCGGCAGAGCGAATGGCGGCCACCTCTCGGGACTCTCCCGGAGATGGTTAGCCCACGCGCGGTTGGGGGGGGGTCTTCGCATATGCGAAAGACCCTAGTGAGCCTTAGGCAAAGGCTCCGAACCAGGGGCGCTTGGGGAGTAGCCTCTTTGCCGGCAGACAGCCAGGAAATTGAGGCTTTCTCCCTGCCCCAATTGGCCCCGCTGCGTTGTGCCCGTATGGGACGTAGCAACGCCACCGACTTCCAGGAGTGAAGATAAGCGACATGAATTAAAATAAAAAGAAGAACTGGCATCGAATCGTGAGTTGGAGGTCTATTTTGAAGCGAAAACGCGAACCCCCCCGTAAGCGCATAAGCGAATGGGAGGAGGGAGGAATCCCCACCCCCTTTGAGAAACGGGACTTATAAAGGAAAAGCGAAGGGGGGCAAAGGGAAAAAAGAGTTGGTGAAGGTACCTTTGGGGTTTCATTGAAGATTATGAGTTAGCTGGTCTCCTGGGGGACGCGGCATGAACTTTGATAAAGTAAACAAACAAAGGAAATGTCGGCGTTGAAAAAGGTCCCACAGAAGTCGGAAAAGAAGGGAGGAGGGACTTCCGGTCTGGGCAATCCCCCCCAGAGCCTGCTGTCAATCAACAGAAAAGCGAGCCACTGCGCCCTCTGCTGGATCAAATGCAGAAAATCAGCGAAACTTTGAGTAACATGGAAGGGGTTCTCAACAGTCAACAAAAACAACTAACAGAAACAGCAAAGAAGATGGAGGAGATCGCACAGAAGTGTCTGGTCTCGACGGAAGACACCAGGAAAATAAAGAAAAGGGTCAACAAATTAGAAAAGCATCAGGATATGCAAGAAAAAAGAATTTTAATGTTGCAGATGGAGAAATCCAACCTGACTCTCCGCTTTCAGGGCATTAAAGAAGAAGAGAAAGAGGATCTCAGATCTATACTGGCGAATGCCTTGGCACCCTTAACTAGCAGAGAAGTGCGAGAATTAAAAGAAGAGATGGATACGGCCTATAGAGCCTACTCCGCTTTTACAAAGAAAAATAATCTGCCAGCAGAAGTGGTTGTCAAGTTTACTAAGCAGCGTACCAGAGATCAAATTTTACGTGCAGTCTCAGCGGTGCCCTTGAAGATTGGGGAGCAGACTATCAGAACCTTGAAAGATGTTCCTTACGAAATCCGTATGAAAAGGAAAGCATATAAAGGATTGACCATATTTTTACAAAGACATCAGACCATTTATAGATGGAGTTTCCCCGAAGGACTGGTGTTTAAATATAAGGATAAAAGAGAGAAGATTGACTCCGTCTTCAAAGCACAAGAATTTCTGAAGAGACACGCCAGTACAGAGGAAGATGCAGCACTCGCAATTTGGACAGAATCAAGCAGCGAAGAGGACAGCGGCCCAGAGGAGGGAGGTGCTGGAGCGGGAGACGTGAAGGCCAAAGAGGGCCCATCTTACAATTTTAGAGATACAAAAAGAAGACAACCTAAGAAATAACTGTTCATGAAACATCAGAAAGGAGCTGATTAACAACTAACCCCAAGGGACATTACTAACTTTACTAACAGAGTTATTTTGGACTCTTGAAAGGTGAAAAGAAGATCTCCCAACCACGGTGGTTGCCAAAAACTGTACTTATACTAACTAAAACTAATCCTTTAACAGAAAAATTCACTCCCCCCTTTTATTAGCCCATCTATATACCCTACCTCTTTCTTATTATAAAAAGCAATAAAATTATCTCTTTTTTAGGTGGTTTTATTACAAAAAAAAAAAAAAAGAAGGGAGAGGGGTTATCATGTCTGCAGCCACCATATTTCAAAAGACACAACCCCCGGGGTTCTCTCACCCACCAGGACAACCGGTGATCCACTAATCCACCTTCCAGTCCCAGCATAAAATGTGTAGAAAAGAACACACAAATGCATCTCTCTCCCCCTCCTTCTTCCCAATCACTAAGAGTTGCTTTGCAGGATCAGACCTCCATCCATCCAGGCCTGCATTAACAACAGGCCGAAGCCTCCCAGAACTGACCTGTGGGGTCAATGTGAACTCTCCGGAAGGCCCTGTTGATAGGGGAGAACTTGCGGTTGCTGCTGCTACTGAAGGCACTTCTGGAAATGCCACGGAGCACTCGAGGGGACCCCTAAATTCTTTTTTTGGCTCCTGCCTGAAGGCCAGCTCTACAGGGCTTTGTTCTGTTTTTGCCCCTGGGAAGCTCACAAGAAGGAATTCTTCCCCACTGCCTTCTCCCCGGCCTTTGGTGCTCAGAAGAGACCACCTCTGGACACGGAGGTCCCAGTTCACTACCGTGGCTCATATCTGCCGACAGATCTCCTCTTCGGTATCCTACAGTCATTAGATCACCTGAGTAAACAGACCCAGATTCAAACCCATGAACTATCAAAGGACTAGTCTTCTTCTCCCAGGACTCCCTTTAGGAAGGAAGTCGCTCAAAAGCTTTAAAAAAAAACAAAACTAAACAAACTTTACACACACACACACACACATCTATATATCTAATTCCCAAGTGGCCCCCTATGTGCGGATATCTAAATCCGTACATCGGGGGCACCTGGGGGCAGGGAGATTTTCCTGCACACGTGGGGCAGTCCCCATGTGTGCAGAAAAATCTAAAAAGTTTAAAAAATTATACGGGGATCTTTAAATCCCCCAAAAGTAAAAGAGCCCTCCCTGCGCATGCGCAGGGAACGCTCTACAAACTGGCCGTTGCCGCCGGGATGGGAGGGCGGGAGAAGGCTTGGGGGGCCAGGCGGTCTCGCCTCTGCTGCTGGGGAGGGAGGAAGGGGGAGGCTTGGCGGGCAGCCGGCCTCGCCGCTGGGGGGGGGAGGGTGAAGCTTGGCGGGCCAGCCGGCCGGCCTCCCCCTGCCGCTGCCGCCGCCACGCTGCTTGAAAGGGAGGGAGGGGGAGGCTTGGCGGGCCGGCCTCCCCCAGCCGCCGCCGCCACGCTGCTGCTTGGGAGGGAGGGGGAGGCTTGGCGGGCCGGCGGGCTGGCCGGCCTCCCCCCCCGCCGCCACACTGCTTGAAAGGGAGGGAGGGAGGGGGAGGCTTGGCGGGCCGGCCGGCCGGCCTCCCCCCTGCCGCCGCCGCCACGCTGCTGCTTGGGAGGTAGGGGGAGGCCTGGCGGGCCAGTCGGCCGGCCTCCCCCCCCGCCGCTGCTGCCGCCACCGCCGCCCTGTTGCGAGGGAGGGAGGGGGAGGCATGGCGGGCCGCCCGCCCAGCCGCCCGCCCCCCGCCACCGCCTTGCTGCTTGGGAGGGAGGGGAGGCTTGGCGGGCCGGCTAGCCTCGCCGCCCCTCCGCTGCTGCTGGGGTGGGGGAATCTCGGCGGGCCGACTGGCCTCGCCGCTGCCGCCGACGCTGCTGGGGGGGGAGGGAGGGGAAGCTTGGCGGCTGGAGTGCTCCCTCCCCCGCGAATATCGCGGGTCCCGCCTCTTGTATATATATATTTAGATCAGATCTTGAAAAGCACTGAGACTTACTAGTGATTTCAGCTCTCATACTTTATTTCCAGTGCAGAAAAAGACAAACTTCCCGGCTCGCGGGCTGGCTTATATGTGCAATAAACCCGACACCCTAAGCATAACCCACACTCGTGATGGGCTTATAACTGTGGCTGAGAGTTCTATAGGCTTACGGCCAGAAGCCTAGCCCTCTGAGTGGTTCGGGCTGGGAGCTGCTTGGCAATTGTCTTTGGGAGCGAAGCTAGGGCCACGTGGATCTTAATGTATCTTCCATCAAAGGGGGGGGTATGGGGCTCAGGCTGGGAGAAGAGGGCCTTGCTGAATGGTCTTTCCCAAAAGGCCCTGAGGGGTACTGCAGTGTTTGCAGCCCCCTGGTCCTCCCCCAGCCAGACACCTGACCTGCCTTCCCCAAAGACTTGTTCAGATGGAAGGAGCTCTTCTCTGAGACCCCCCTCCTCACCCATATAGGAATGGTCCTATGGGCCTGCCCTGTTAACAGCATCTTACATGGTCATAAGAACATAAGAATGTAGGAGAAGCCAATGTTGAATCAGGCCAATGGCCCATCTAGTCCAACACTCTGTCACACAGCGGCCAAAATATACCAGGTGCCATCAGGAGGTCCAGCAGTGAGGCCAGGACACTAGAAGCCCTCCCACTGCTGCCCCCCCAGCACCAAGGATAGAGTGCATCACCTGCCCCAGACTGAGAGTTCCCATCTATACCCTGTGGCTAATAGCCACTGATGGACTTCTGCTCCATATGTTTATCTAATTACCTCTTGAAACTGTCCATGCTTGTAGCTGCCACCACCTCCTGTGGCAGTGAATTCCGTGTGTTAATCACAATTTGGGTCATCAAGAGTAGAGATATGTAATTTTGATTTTCCATATACCAGTGAACAAAAGTATCACCTGCATCATATAGGCTGTATCCAATTCAGTTTAAAGAAAAAATATATTCCGACAATCTATAACATTTTACCACTCATAATTATTCACTCATAACATGCGCCTTGGTGTTTAGTCATGCCGGCCACATGACCACGGAAACGTCTTCGGACAGCGCTGGCTCTTCGGCTTTGAAACGGAGATGAGCACCGCAACCCTAGAGTCGGATTCGACTGGCTTTCGAGTCTAGGGCAAGGGATGCTCTGTATTCTTGGTGCTTGGGGGGGTAACAGTGGGCAACAGTGGGAGGGCTTCTAGTGTCCTGGCCCCTCTGCTGGACCTCCTGATGGCACCTGGTATTTTTGGCCATTGTGTGACCCAGAGTGTTGGACTGGAGGGGCCACTGGCCTGATCCAACATTGGCTTCGCTCATGTTCTTATGTTCCTAAGCGCCCACCGCTCCCCTCCACCTCCACTTACCCCCCCCGCTCTCGCTGGATGGCCCGCCACTCACCCCTCCTCACCCTTCCTGGAGACGGTGCCCGATTCCTCCTCGACCTCGTAGCTGTAGCGGCAGAAGTCATCCACCTGGGCCCGCCTGTCATCCAGAAGCTCCTTCTGACTGTTCCAGTCATCGGCCATCGGCTCTCCCAGCTCGGTGATGGCCTCGTAGATCCCACGGCGGCTGTCGAAGCGCACAAACTCCTGCCGCCCGTAGACGTACCTGATCAGGTAACGGATCTCCCCCGCAGTCCCGTTGGCGAAGTGGCACTCAGCCTTCGCCTGGTACAGGAAGTGGGCGGCTGCAGGGACAGACAGGGCAGGGGAAGAAGGAAGTCACTCTGAGGCCCCCTCCCTCCCCAAGAGGCCACGGCTCCCCTCCTTCACCAGCCGGGAGGGGCTGATCTGGTGCCCTATCCATCTAGGGGTGGCACCGGGGAAGGGGTGTTGCCAGACGCACTGCCTTTTATTCTTGGGTAGCCCGAAAACAGGGGTGCCCTACTTTCTAACCTAGAATCATAGAATCATAGAATGTTAGAGTTGGAAGGGACCTTGCAGGCCATCTAGTCCAACCCCCTGCACTCTGCAGGAACACAGCCGAAACCCCTACATACCTACCCAAAAGATGGTTGTCCAGTCTCCTCTTGAAAACGTCCAGCGAAGGAGCATCCACCACCTCCCGAGGCAGTCTGTTCCACTGCTCAACCACTCTTACAGTCAGGAAGTTTCTCCTGATATTAAGCCGGTAACGACTCCCTTGTAATTTCCACCCATTAGATCTAGTCTTGCAATCCGGAGCAAGAGAGAATAGATCCATTCCATCTTCTACATGACAGCCCTTCAAATACTTGAAGACTGCAATCATGTCCCCTCTAAACCTTCTCTTTCCCAGGCTAAACATACCCAACTCCCTCAGCCTTTCCTCATAAGACTTGGACTCCAACCCTCTCACCATCCTGGTCGCCCTCCTCTGGACCCGCTCGAGTTTGTCAACATCCTTCCGAAAATGTGGTGCCCAAAACTGGACACAGTACTCCAGGTGGGGCCTGACCATAGCAGAATACAGCGGAACTACCACCTCCCGTGATCTGGACACAATGCTTCTGCTAATGCATCCTAAGATTGCATTAGCTTTCTTCACCGCCGCATCACACTGCAGGCTCATGTTTAGCTTGTGATCAACCATAACACCTAGATCCCTTTCACATGTGCTGCTGTCAAGCCAAGTCCCTCCCTGAAGTCCAAAAAAGCCAGGCACTCTCAGCCTGACCACAGAGTTGGGCTGCGAGTGGTCTGCAAAAAGATTTCATATTCAGGTTTCATAAGGTGACCTCAGAGCAAGCCTCCAGTCTTCCCCCTCCACCCAGCAGAGATTATGGAATAACAATGAGTTCCAGAGCTAAGGTCTTTAGAAGCCACCTGGCACTCTCCAGCACCTCACCCAGCCTTTTGTGTCCTAAGTGTAAATTCTTTGTTTTTCTTGCCTCTGTCCCTCAAGATACAGGGATAAACCAATCAATCATTCAAATGTTTAGCAATCCTTCCCGAGCTAATCAGGGACGGCTCCTACCTTTTGTCCACCCCAGGCCAGGACCATTAGAAGTCAGATAATCCATTTAACTAGCTACCCCACACCTGGCTTCTATTGTTAAATACAGCCCCTGCCTCTCTGGAAGCTCATTGGTCATACCTAAGGTCTGCCCCTACTGGCATCACACACCCCTGGGACCAGGGCCGGCTCACACACTAGGCGAGCTAGGGCACCGGCCCTGCAGGAGAGCCAAAATGCCCCCCGCCCCCCGTGAAAAGCCCCCTTCCTGCCCAACGCTGGCAGCCCCGGATTTCCTGGGTGCCTTGTGGCTGCGAGGCACCCAGAAAAGCCGCCGCCGCCGCTGGGAGGGAAGGGGCGGGCGTTCTAACCCTGCCCCTTCCCCGGCTCTCCTGGGCGCCTCACAGCTGCAAGGTGCCCAGAAAATCCAGCACTGGGAGGGAAGGGGTGAGGGTTCTAACTGCCCCTTCCCTGGCTTTCCTGGGTGCCTCACAGCTGCGAGGTGCCCAGGAAAACAGCGCTGGGCCATCTCCAGGCCCCACGGGGAGGTTGGCATCCCTGGTGGGGTGGGTGCCCCAGGCTGTCCTGCCTAGGGTGCCCAGACACCTGGGGCCGGCCCTGCCTGGGACTCATCATTGGTCCAGGTAATCTATTGTTCTCACCTGAGACCAGCCCCCAGCGCCGCCCATTGGTCTGCATTCTTTGCCAGTGCCTATATCCCAGCACTCACATGGCCTTAGACCGTGTGTTCTCTGCCATGATCCAAAATGGCAGGCCACCCCTGAACTCTCTGAGTTTAGGCCAGAATCCATGGACCTCTGCACATCTGGACAGGTTGTATCACCCCTCTATAACCCCTCAATCACCTCTGCTTCCTTAGTGCTATATTGTGTGAATATTGTTTGTATGTTTGAGAATATTTAGTAAAATCATTATTTTAGCCACCCAGTTTCTGTATCTGTTCCTGGGTGCTTGGGAATTCTAACTCTGGCATCCAAAGGTCAGATCCTATAGATAAGCCAATTATGTATTAATAATTATAATTCCCCATCTTTATTAAATAATAGAGCAATTTGGCTAACAGGGGAGATACTCGCTGGCCCCTGACGGTTCCCTGCTCCGCTGCATTGCTGGCCTCTGGGAGGAAGCAGACCCGATACCCACCATTCCCTGTGGGGAAAGCTTCAGGGGCAACTGGAGAGAGGGCAGCAGAGGTCTAGCTGCCCTTTCTCCAGTTGCCCCTATAGAAGCAGAGATCACATGCCTCTTCTTCACAGCAAAAATGTTATGAGACCTCAGTGCCGTTGGTGCTCTACAAACCGATGCATTCTGAACCCGCCCCTTATCTCTTAATCAGCCTCTTATCTCTTAACTCACTGCCACAGGAGGTGGTGGCAGCTACAAGCATGGACTGCTTCAAGAGGGAATTAGATAAACATCAGTGGCCATTAGCCACAAGGTATAGACAGGAACTCTCGGTCTGGGGCAAGGGATACTCTGTCTTCTTGGTGCTTGGGGGTGGAGGGCAACAGTGGGAGGGCTTCTAGTGCCACTGATGGACCTCCTGGCACCTGGTATTTTTGGCCACTGTGTGACAGAGTGTTGGACTGGACGGGCCATTGGCCTGATCCAACACTGGCTTCTCTTATGTTCTTATGGATAAAGCTGTGGAGCAGAGGTCCATCAGTGGCTATTAGCCACAAGGTATAGACAGGAACTCTCAGTCTGGGGCAAGGGATGCTCTGTATTCTTGGTGCTTGGGGGGGGTCAACAGTGGGAGGGCTTCTAGTGTCACTGATGGACCTCCTGGCACCTGTTATTTTTGGCCACTGTGTGACAGAGTGTTGGACTGGACAGGCCATTGGCCTGATCCAACACTGGCTTCTCTTATGTTCTTATGGGTAAAGATATGGAGCAGAAGTCCATTATCCACAAGGTATAGATAGGAACTCTTGGTCTGGGGCAAGTGATGCACTCTATTCTTGCATGCTTGGGGGGCAACAGTGGGAGGGTTTCTAGTATCCTGGTCCCACTGATGGATCTCCTGGTGGCATTTGGTATTTTTGGCCACTGCGTGTTGGACTGGATGGGCCATTGGCCTGATCCAACATTGGCTTCTCTTATGTTCTTATGTCTGGGGCAGTGATACTCTGTATCCTTGGTGCTTGGGGTGGGGTGGGGGGAGAGTGGAAGGGCTTCTGGTGAGTCTGGTGTCCTTTGGGCTGAATTTGCACAGGTGGCACCCAGAGACAGAGAGGTGCCCAGGCACAAGACCCCCCACCAGACTGGTTGGGCAGGTGCTGGGCATCACAGCTGGAGGAAGGCTGGTGGTGGAGCTGAAGGTGCCCCCCCCTCAGAAGGGCTGGAGGAGGAATCCTGGACCTTTTGCCCGCTTGGCGGCTGGTTTTCCTTTTGCAGGCACCTCCCCACCGCCTGGACAGTGGGAGACACCCGCCGAAACACACACACACAAGAACATAAGAGAAGCCCATGTTGGATCAGGCCAATGGCCCATCTAGTCCAACACTCTGTCACACAGCGGCCAAAATATACCAGGTGCCATCAGGAGGTCCAGCAGTGGGGCCAGGACACCAGAAGCCCTCCCACTGGCCCCCACGCACCCCCTGCCTCAGGGAATTTTCATCTTAACAAGGGCTGGGGCGTGGGGGGAGGGGCTAAACGGGATCCTCGGGGGGGGGGCAAGACAAACCTGCCTAGCCATTGACCCCCCTTCTCCAGCCCGGAGTAGACGGCCCTTCCTGCTTTCCCCTGCAGGGTTTGAGTAGGTGGCCAGAGCAGCGAGTGGGGCACGAAACCAGCCGCTCAGGGCGGGCCAACCCTGCCGGGGGAGGGGGGAAAGGAGACTGTGAGATGCTGGAGGTCCTCCTTGGCCCGGCCGGCCTCACGGGGCTGTTGTGAAGATGGAAGAGAGGGGAGGGGAAGGCTGCGAGCTGCGTGGGGACCCCACCGGGGAGAGACGCGGAATCTAAATAAAGTAAAATCAAAATACTAATAAGGGGAGTGCGTCTCCAAGCCCCCTCCCGATCTTGCATTCCCCCCACCCCCTCCCGGGAGCTCTGCTTACCAGGAGGGGGCTCCATGCGTCCTCCCCTTCCCTGGACCACGGAGGGGCCCAGAAGCACCATCAACGCCAGAGTCCCCGGCAGGATCAGGCCAGACCCCATGGCTGCCCCACCACGGAAGACCCCCGGCCCATCCAGCACCCGGGGGAAATTTTGTTCCCTGCCTTGCGGAGAGGGAGACTTTTGCCCCAAGGACGACCAATGAGAATTCCGCCTGAGGGAGCGTCATCAGTCTCCGGGCAGAAGGATCAGCCGCTGCTCCTCTTTAGGGAGATGGGTTTCCTTGCCGAGGATACGAAGAGAAGGCCGAGGACCAAGGGCGGGCGGAGGGTTACGAGCTCCATCTCTGCCTCTCCCCTCTTCTTTCTCCCGGGCCAGGTGCCCCCAAAGTGCTCCCCATCGCCTCTGCCGTCTCCCAAGTGGGCAGTTCGGTTGGGCCGCCCCTTTGGAGAGAAGAGGGTGGGGTATTTACCGGCGTGTGTGCGGGGGGAGTTGAACTTCAGCAACTTGGCAGCGTGGCACGCTCCCTCGGGGCATCCAGATGCGGAGAGAACCAGACAGGGCCGGATCGCCCATTGGCTAGACCCCCCTCGCCCCCTTCCCGGCTTTCCTGGGGGTCCCGCAGCCGCGGAGCCCCCAAGAAAGCCGGCGCTGGGAGGGAGGTTGCGGAGCCTCCAGGAAAGCCAGCTCCTCCGCCGCCCCCCGGTCTCCAGGCCCCACCGGGAGGTTGGCATCCCCAGTGGGGGGCGCCCCAGGCTTCCTGCCTAGGGCGCCCAGACACCTGGAGCCGGCCCTGGAACCAGATGGCACTTACTGCGCTCAGCCATCCCTGCAATGCTCCCACTCCAGTGTGACGGTCCCAAGTTCTCACAAGCCCAAATGGCAGGCGAGTAACATCTCAGTTCTCAAATGTAGCTATTGAATGATAAGCGTCAGAGGCATGGCCCACGTGGGAAGGTGGACTTCTATTTTAGAACAGATAAAAGGAAGTCCTTCTTCACCCAAAGAGTGATGAACACGTGGAATTCATAAGAACGTAAGAACATAAGAGAAGCCAATGTTGAATCAGGCCAATGGCCCATCTAGTCCAACGCTCTGTCACACAGCGGCCAAAATATACCAGGTACCATCAGGAGGTGGTGGCAGCTACAAGCATGGACAGTTTCAAGAGGGAATTAGATAAACATATGGAGCAGAAGACCCTCAATGGCTATTAGCCACAGGGTATAGATGGGACCTCTCCGTCTGGGGCCAAGGGATGCTCTGTGTTCTTGGTGCTGGGGGGGGGTCAACAGTGGGGGGCTTCTGGTGTCCTGGCCCCACTGCTGGACCTCCTGATGGCACCTGGTATTCTTGGCTACTGTGTGACACAGTGTTGGACTGGATGGGCTATTGGCCTGATCCAACATTGGCTTCTCTTATGTTCTTATGACTCGGTGTGGCGTTCTGCCCTATCGAAGTCCCCCCCCCAAATTCCACCGCCCTTGGGGCTCCACTCCCCAAATCTCTGCTTGGCCTTGATGTATTATTTGTATCCAAACTCTTTTCAGACTTGCTGCCAGCACAGAAGCCAAAATGTTATAATCCACACTTTATAATTAAATTGGTCTATAGTTTCAATTACTCTTTCATCCGTGTTTTGTTTCTGTATCAGGGGTCATTGCGGCGTCATTCCCGGTCTCTGGGATTTTATTTTCCGATAGTATGTTTTGTATTACAAACAGGGGCGGATGAAGGCTCCCTGGTGCCCTCTAAGCACTGACCCATCTTGGTGCCCCCCTCCTCTCCACACTGACCCCATCCATTTTAGTTGTTGACCTGTCTGGCCAGATATACAATGCAGGCTGCAGCAATACAAAATCTGCACTAGTTTTATCATTTTTTTTTGTTTACAAATCATCATTTGTGTTTTTTTTTCACCCTTTTCCCAACTTTGTGGTGCCCCCTTTGGCCCTGGTGCCCTAAGCCCATGCTTAGTCTGCTTAATGGTTTAAATCTGCCACTGATTACAAGCTTTAAACGCATTATTAATTGGTCTTCAAAAATCTGATAGAATTCAGCCGGGAAGCCATCTGGACCTGGTGAACATAAGAACATAAGAGAAGCCAATGTTGAATCAGGCCAATGGCCCATCTAGTCCAACACTCTGTCACACAGCGGCCAAAATATACCAGGTGCCATCAGGAGGTCCAGCAGTGGGGCCAGGACACTAGAAGCCCTCCCACTGCTGCCTCCTCCAGCACCAAGAATAGAGTGCGTCACCTGCCCCAGACTGAGAGTTCCCATCTATACCCTGTGGCTAATAGCCACTGATGGACTTCTGCTCCATATGTTTATCTAATTCCCTCTTGAAACTGTCCATGCTTGCAGCTGCCACCACCTCCTGTGGCAGTGAATTCCATGTGTTAATCACTCTTTGGGTGAAGAAAGACTTCCTTTTATCTGTTCTAAGCCGACTGCTCAGCAGTTTAAGAACATAAGAGAAGCCAATGTTGAATCAGGCCAATGGCCCATCCAGTCCAACACTCTGTCACACAGCGGCCAAAATATACCAGGGGCCATCAGGAGGTCCAGCAGTGGGGCCAGGACACTAGAAGCCCTCCCACTGCTGCCCCCTCCAGCACCAGGAATAGAGTGCATCACCTGCCCCAGACTGAGAGTTCCCATCTATACCCTGTGGCTAATAGCCACTGATGGACGTCTGCTCCATATGTTTATCTAATTCCCTCTTGAAACTGTCCATGCTTGCAGCTGCCACCACCTCCTGTGGCAGTGAATTCTATGTGTTAATCACTCTTTGGGTGAAGAAGGACTTCCTTTTATCTGTTCTAAGCCGACTGCTCAGCAATTTAAGAACGTAAGAGAAGCCAATGTTGAATCAGGCCAATGGCCCATCTAGTCCAACACTCTGTCGCACAGCGGCCAAAATATACCAGGGGCCATCAGGAGGTCCAGCAGTGGGGCCAGGACACTAGAAGCCCTCCCACTGCTGCCCCCTCCAGCACCAAGAATAGAGTGCGTCACCTGCCCCAGACTGAGAGTTCCCATCTATATCCTGTGGCTAATAACCACTGGTGGACTTCTGCTCCATATGTTTACCTAATTCCCTCTTGAAACTGTCCATGCTTGTAGCTGCCACCACCTCCTGTGGCAGTGAATTCCATGTGTTAATCACTCTTTGGGTGAAGAAGGACTTCCTTTTATCTGTTCTAATGTGCTTTCCCCTTCATCTGTTTCTTCAATGCCTCTATCAGTTCAGAAACAAAGACAGGATCATTTAAAGTTTTCTTTTGATCTTCCGTAAACCTGCCCCCCTCCCCTTAAATTCTTTCACTTCCTCCTGTGTAGGTTCCCGTTTCCGATATAACGTTCCATAAAAAGTTTCAATATATATTTTTTTCAAACCTCTTGGTAGGTTTCTTTCTTCCCCGTCCACACCTTTCAATATCTTTACGTCTTTTCCCCCCTTCCTTTCCGTAATTTGCAGGCTAGCCATCTTGTTGGTTGGTTGGCATTTTCAAAATAGTTTTCTTTTGCAGAAGTAAATTTTTTTTTTTGCTATTTCTTGTGCGAATAGAAAATTCATTTGATGTCGGAACAACTTTATATTTGATCATGTTTGTTTAGTTACAGAGCCTTATTTCATCTTATCATCTTCTTCCTTCAGTTGATCTTCAAGCTTTGTTATATGCATCTTCTTTAATTATCCAACCTCTTACGTGTGCCTTAAATGCATCCTATACCACACAAATAGAAATATCTGGTTGGGTCTTTTGTTTATATAATAATGTTCCAGGTGATTCAGACGTAGGTGTGCTCTTAAAAGAAGCCCCAGCTGTCTGGGTAGCTTTCATAGAATCATAGAATGTTAGAGTTGGAAGGGACCTTGCAGGTCATCTAGTCCAACCCCCTGCACTCTGCAGGAGCATAGCTGAAAGATAGCCCAACATACCCAAAAGATGGTCATCCAGCCTCCGCTTGAAAACGTCCAAGGAAGGAGCATCCACCACCTCCTGAGGCAGACTGTTCCACTGCTCAACCCCTCTTACAGTTAGGAAGTTTCTCCTGATATTTAGCTGGCAACAACTCCCTTGTAATTTCCACCCATTAGATCCTAGTCTTGCAATCTGGAGCAAGAGAGAATAAGAACATAACATAAGAACATAAGAGAAGCCAATGTTGAATCAGGCCAATGGCCCATCTAGTCCAACACTTTGTCACACAGCAGCCAAAATATACCAGGTGCCATCAGGAGGTCCAGCAGTGAGGCCAGGACACCAGAAGCCCCTCCCACTGCTGCCCCCTCCAGCACCAAGAATCGAGTGCATCACCTGCCCCAGACTGAGAGTTCCCATCTATACCCTGTGGCTAATAGCCACTGAGGGACTTCTGCTCCAGATGTTTATCTAATAGATCTAATAGATCTGCTCCATCTTCTACATGACAGCCCTTCAAATACTTGAAGACTGCCATCATGTCCCCTCTGAGTCTTCTCTTTCCCAGGCTAAACATACCCAACTCTTTCAGCCTTTCCTCGTAAGACTTGGATTCCAACCCTCTCACCATCCTGGTCGCCCTCTTCTGGACACGCTCGAGCTATCAACATCCTTCCTAAAGTGTGGTGCCCAAAACTGGACACAGGGCTCCAGGTGAGGCCTGACCATAGCAGACCCAGAGCAATCCGCCCACCATGCTATTTCCCAGTGGAAACCACGGTTTTCTTTCTCTGGCAGGCATAAGTCCTCCGAACATTCACCCAAAGAGTACTTAACATGACGGGAATTCACTGCCGCAGGAAGTGGTGGCAGCTACAAGCATGGAAAGCTTCCTCAGGCTATTAGCCACAAGGTCCAGAGGGAACACTCTGTCTGAGGCAGTGATGCTTTGTATTCTTGGTGCTGCAGGAGCAACAGTGGGAGGGTTTCTGGAGTTCTGGCCCACTGGTGGACCTCCTGGTCACAGAATCACAGAGTTGGAAGGGGACCCTAGAGGCCATCTAGTCCAACCCCCTGCTCAATGCAGGATCAGCCTACAACATCCCTGACAAGTGTTTGTCCAGCCACTGCTTAAAGACGGCCAGGGAGGGGGAGCTTGCCACCTCCCTAGGCAACTGATTCCACTCTTGCAGAACTCTGACTGTCAAAAAGTTTTCCCTAATATCCAACTGGTACCTTCCCGCCCTTAATTTAAGCCCATTATTGTGAGTCCTTCCAGGGCCGGCTCCAGGTGTCTGGGCGCCCTAGGCAGGACAGCCTGGGGCGCCCCCCACTGGGGATGCCAACCTCCCGGTGGGACCTGGAGACCGGGGGCGTCGGCGGGGCGCTGGCTTTCCTGGAGGCTCTGCAGCTGCGGGACCCCCAGAAAAGCCGGGAAGGGGGCGGGGGGTCCAGCCTCCGCCCCTCCCTCCCGGCGCCGGCTTTTCTGCGGGCCCTGCTGGGAAGGGGGCGGGGGTCTGGCGGCGCCGGCAGGCGCCGGGTTAGGACGGCGGGGGGGGAGCAGTTTTCGGGGGGGGGGGAGTGGGGCGCCATTTGGCGCCCCTCAGGCCGGGGCGCCCTAGGGGGCGCCTAGTTCGTCCTATGGGCAGTCCGGCCCTGAGTCCTTCCCTCTGCCATCAACAGGAACAGCTTCCTGCCCTCCTCTACGTGACAGCCCTTCAGATACTCAAAGAGAGCCATCATGTGTGTGTGTCCCCCCTCCATGTCCTCTTCTCCCAACTGAACATCCCCAAGTCCCTCAGTCTTTCCTTACAGGGCCCTTGGTCTCCAGGCCCACCATCATCCTCGGGTCTCTCCTCTGCACACACTCCATTCTGTCCACATCCTTTTTAAAGTGAAGCCTCCAGAACTGCACACAAGACTCCAGGTGTGACCTGACCAATGCGGGACTACAGCGGGGCTAGGACATCTTATGATTTGGATGTGATGCCTCTGTTGATACACCCAAGATCACATTAGCCTTTTTTGTCGCTGCATCACACTGGCTGCTCATATTTAACTTAATGGTCCACCCGTACCCCAAGCATACATACACTGCTACCCAGAAGTGTATCCCCCATCCGGTATGCATGTTCCTCATTTTTGTTACTCAGATGTAGAACTCGGCACTTATCCTTATACCATGACCGTAAGTATAGTATTGTCACGATAAGGTCCAAGCAGTTTGCTTCCCTCCAGTACAATCCCTGTATCCTGATGGGCCTGCTACGCAGAGTAGCCAATCAGGTATTGCCATTCTGGATACCAGCCTGTCAATGGGGATGAAATCAAGCTCGGGACATAACACTCCCCATCTCTGCTTGCTGACCTTGTCGTGGCGCGCGCAATGCTGGCTGGCATGTTAGTGCACAAAGGGAGTTAGAGTACCCAAAGAAGACTGGAGTCCAGAACTTAGGTGCAAATACAAAGTGAATTTTATTTACACTCTGCCACCACCTATATACAGTTCTCAGTGTCAAAGTCCTCCGCTGCAATCAAACCAAGTGAAGAGCTAAATCCACTGTACACTCTGTACATATATACAGCCTCTGGCCAATCAGCACACAGCTGATGCAATCCAGGTGCGATGCTCAGTGTCAGGCTGGACTGCCTCAGACCGGTTATGGCCAGCCTCTTTGCAGTCACATGCTGGCACTAGCTGTCACTCTCTCTGACACTAGATCAGACTCATCTAGGCCAGCCTTACCAAAACCAGTGAATCACCACAGACCTGGGCTCCCTTCCCTTTCTTGGCGTCTCTCTCTTTGCCCTGTCAATATCAGCCGTCTCTCTTCCTCAACCAGCTCCCAGCTTCTTCCTTTTAATACTCCCCCACACCCTTTCCCCGTTCCCTCCTGGGCCCCGCCCCCTTCAAAGCTCAGGACACCGAGTCCACTTCTGGGTCTTTCCCCCGGGGAATTGCTGGCCTCCCTCATCGTAGGCTCCTTTGTCTGCTGGCCCTCCTTTCATCAGGCCTCACCCCTACCTGACCAGGCTCCGGACCCCTGGGAGGGAAGGGGCCGTGTCCGGCCCGTCGTCTTGCCTTGTGGCCAGTCCTGGCTCTCAGCCGGCACTTCCCCTTGTCGCTGTGCATCCTCATTGCCTCCCACACCTCTGTCTCTGCTGGTGAGCTGGGGCTCCGGGCAGCAACGTAGGGATGCAGTGTTGTTGTTGGGGGGTGGCTTGCCTGGCACGTTCTGGGCTAGCCCCGGGGCGCCCCGCCTCGCAAAATGGAAGTGATCAGGGCTTTTTTTGGTAGAAAAAGCCCAGCAGGAACTCACTAGCATAACAGGTCACGCCCAACAGCAGAAACTCATTAGCATATTAGGCCACACCCCTGACAGCACAGCTCGTTAGCATACTAGGCCAGAAGTGTGGTCACCCAGCCACACCCACCTTCTGCTTCTTATTCTGTTTACCTTGTTTGTTGTCAAAACCCCAGGACTTTTCTGAGAGCAGGAACTCCTTTGCATGTGAGGCCACACACCCCTCATGTAGCCAATCCTAATGAGTTTCTGCTGCTGGGTGTGGCCTATTATGCTAATGAGTTCCTGCAGGGCGTGGCCAATTTGGGAGCCAGCCGGAACCCCGTTCCTGTGCGTTCCTGCCCAAAAATAGCCCTGGAAGTGATCAGTCCATACATACAGATAGAAGGTGAACGGTAAATTACCATGCACACAATGACGATGTGAGAACCAAATGGGGATAGCAAGCTAAGTTTACACGGTCACCATTTGTTTGGATTCAGTTCCAGGGCAAGGGGGGGGGACAGTGAAGCAAATAAAGATGTCAAAAATTGGAGACGTACGAAGACCCCCAGGTGGGTTTTCAAGGCGAGAGACGCCCAGAGGTGGTCGGCCACTGCTTGCCTCTACGTAAGGATCCTGGACTGACTTCATGGGTGGTCTCCCATACAAGTACTAACCAGGGCTGACCCTGCTTAGCTCCCAAGGTCTGATGAGTTCAGGTCAGGCCTACCGTATAGGGCTGTTGTGTGTGTGTGTGTGTGGGGGGGGGAAACAGGGCGAGAGGGGAGATAATAACCCCGTAATCTGCCCGGAGCTCCTCAGAGGAAGGGTGCGATAAACTCTAAACTAAGAGGCTTCCACAGACCTCGGCTCGAAGGGCTCAGCCGAGACTCACATGCACAACTCGTTGTAAGTTGTAATGTCTCACTTAGACAAAATGCAAATTGGGCAGTCGTCTTCCCAAATCGTGAACTTCCCAGCAATCCCAGCAGCACCCGAGAGCAGTTTTAGCGACAGACGATCAAAATGCTGCCTGGACACAGATGAACTCTGCACAACGACGTGGCGCAGGGCTCTTTCTGTAGCAGGAACTCCTTTGCCTATTGGGCGACACCCCCCCTAATGTAGCCAATCCTCCAAGAGCTTACACAGCTCTTCTTACAGGGGCTACTGTCAGCTCTTGGAGGATTGGCTACATTGGGGGGTGTGGCCTAATATGCAAAGGAGTCCCTGCTACAAAAGAGCCCTGGACGCGGGCATCTCATTTGCTCAAGAAAACGATTTCCCCGATGTGAGATCCGGAGCTGCTGGGACTAACTGATGAGGCCTGTCGGGAAAGAGGGAGAGAAAAAATGCTTATATGCTGTGGAAGATAAATAAGGAAGACACAAAACATAAAGGACAACTGGGCCGTCTGGCAGGATTCCCACCCACCACCCACCAGGCCAGAAATGTTATGGGCCACCTCCACTGGAACAAAGTTATTTTCTTAAGTGTTTCAATGAAAGCACCATCCGCTGGCACGGAAGAGAAGAAACCCAACATGACAAAGGGGACTTTGACTCTCGAAACCTTAGGCCATGGAAATCTTCTTGGTCTCTCAGGTTCTCCTGGATTCGAACTGAACTGGCCCAATGGAAGCCAATCCACACGGAATGATACTGAATCAATTTCAGCCCTCTTGGAAGGAAGCCAGAGTTTCGACACCTCCTGTTCCCTGGTGGTGAGGGGGGGCGCTCCATGGAGTGCAGAAGGAATGTTATAACAGGCCCCCCTCTGCTAACAGGTCTCCCTCTGTCACCAGCTCCCAAAGCAGCCTTATGGCAGTTTCTCACCCAATCCTTCCATCTACAATGGAGGGGATAACATGACCGGCCTACCTCACAGGGCTGCTGGAAGGATGACAGAGATACCATAAGAGCATAAGAACATAAGAGAAGCCAATGTTGAATCAGGCCAATGGCCCATCTAGTCCAACACTCTGTCACACAGCGGCCAAAATATACCAGGTGCCATCAGGAGGTCCAGCAGTGGGGCCAGGACACTAGAAGCCCTCCCACTGCTGCCCCCTCCAGCACCAAGAATAGAGTGCGTCACCTGCCCCAGACTGAGGGTTCCCATCTATACCCTGTGGCTAACAGCCACTGATGGACTTCTGCTCCATATGTTTATCTAATTCCCTCTTGAAACTGTCCATGCTTGTAGCTGCCACCACCTCCTGTGGCAGTGAATTCCATACGTTAATCATTCTTTGGGTGAAGAAGGACTTCCTTTTATCTGTTCTAATCCGACTGCTCAGCAATTTCATGGAGTGCCCACGAGTTCTTGTCTTGTGAGAAAGGGAGAAAAGGACTTCTTTCTCAACCTGCTCAATCCCATTCATAATCTTATAAACCTCGATCATGTCACCCCTCAGCCGTCATTCCTCCAAGCTGAAGAGCCCCAAGCGTTTTAACCTTTCTTCATAGGGAAGGTGTTCCAACCCTTTTATCATTCTAGTTGCCCTTCTCTGCACTTTTCCCAATGCTATAATATCCTTTTTGAGATGTGGCGACCAGAATACTGTATGCAAAGTGTTTGGAAATACCCACAAGTCAATGCAAAGTCTGTCTCTGTACAGCCAGTTGAAACTTTGGGAAGTTCCTTCATGCCAGGCAGGTTAGGGTTAGTGAATAAAGCGAATACAAGCGAATAAAATTTTTGGAGGAGATGTACAGACAGCCTTACCTGCAGCAGGTGCCGTGGGGGCCGCTATGGAGAGGGAGAGGGAGAGTGCCCTTGCAGGGGTGTTGATTTCTATGGGTTTCCGGCACTATGAACTGCCCCACCCTATAAGAACCTAAGAAGAGCCCTGCTCCTCACCCCGCCCTCACAGCTGAATTGCTGGGATTTTTAAAAGGAAAACCAAATAGCACGAGGCTCTTGCATGGCTCCCGGCCTCTTAGATTCCCCCCCCCAGTTGTTTCTAGCTTAATCTTGCATGTTTCTTGTAGCACTTCTCATTGTTATTCAATTAATTAAGAACATAAGAGAAGCCAATGTTGAATCAGGCCAATGGCCCATCTAGTCCAACACTCTGTCACACAGCAGCCAAAGATACCAGGTGCCATCAGGAGGTCCAGCAGTGGGGCCAGGACACTAGCAGCCCTCCCACTGTTGTTCACTGCTGTCTAGTCCAGTTCTGAAATTATGTAAGATAAACATTTAAAAAGAAGAGACCTGCTGGATCAGACCAGTGAGAGTCCATCTAGTCCAGCATCCCGTCTCACAGAGCAACCAACCAGTTCCTCTGGAAGGCCAACCAACAGGGGCATGGAGGCCGAGGCCTTCCCCGGATGTTGTGTCCTGGCTCTGGGATTCAGAGGATCAGTGCCTCTGAACATGTTGGTTCCCTATAAGAACATAAGAAGATCCCTAAAGACCAGACCAGTGAGGGTCCATCTAGTCCAGCCTCCAGTCTCACACAGTGGCCAACCAGTTCCTCTGGAGGGCCAGCAACAGGGCATGGAGGCCGAGGCCCTCTCTTAATGTTGCCTCCTGGCTCTGGGACTTGGTGGATTAGTGGCTCTGAAATGTAGAAATTCCCCTCAGTCACCACGGCTAGTAGCCACTGACAGACTTCTCCTCCAGGAATCTGTCTAGTCGCCTTTTTATATGAACATAAGAGGAATAAGACAGGCAGGAAGAGCCTCCTCCACAAATCCAAACCAGACCAAGCGCCGAGTCCTCAAGGTACCCCCTGGAGACTTGGCAAAAGGACCCCGGCTCCCACACAGACCTCTGGTCCTCTGTGATAATTTTTTTAAAAAACCCATGAAGGCCTGCAGTCTACAACATGTTTCACCTCAGTTCACTCTTTTGTACTCTGTACGTATCCAGCACATTTCTTGTTTTTACTGGGATGGGGGACGACCTTGATTTTATAGGATGAGACCAGCTTAGTATACAGAACCCAAACCAGAGCTGCCTGGGGAGGAAAGAGGATACTGACCCCACCACCACACCTTTAGGCCCCGGTCCCTTGTTATCAATGGGAGGGGGCAGGCCCATTGCTAACGCGGGGCCTGTGGGGCCCAGCCCCCTAGCATTTCTTCTGGGCCCCCTCCCTCCTGGGTTGCCCCCAAAGTGCCTCAGCTTGCTGCCTGCACCATGCTTTGATTTAAATAGCTCCCCCCCGAAAGCCCCCTCCCAAAATATTCCCCAGCTACGGGACTGGAGGGAGTCCGCTTCAGATGGACCCCAGAAGACGGAAAGTCCTGGGTGGTGGGAGGGAGGTTGCAGCCCCACCCCAGTTCCCTTCAGCGCCTTCCCTGCCGTGTCCCTCTCTCACCGGCCACCCATTCCCACCTCCTTACCTGGCTTGGTCTTCAGGTAGAAGGAAACTCCCGTGGCCCCAAAGACCACCCGCAGCAGGGCCCCCAAAGCCCCCGTCCAGACTTTGTTCTGGGCAGAGTTCGACGACCGTGGCTCTGAGGAAAGAGAAGGAACCAGGTGTGAAAAGACACTTCAGGGTCAGGCTGGGCCCCTGAGATTCTAGATTTCACGAGGGGGATTTTGGTCCATGGACTACGCAAAGGCGCGGCCCACCCCTGAATCAGATCTCACAGACTGCAGAGCCCAGGCTGGGCCGTGAGGTCCCCGTGCTTGTTGGTTTGATTGATTTTTTAGTCACCCAGAGGGTCTCGCAGCGACTTACAACACTGAAGCCACATAAATAAGGCAAAAACAATATAAAAGCAGGTACAACAAATGTAAAATATTAACATTAAAATATCAAGCTATTAAACTATGTGGCTAGCACCATACCGCTAACAAAAACAGGCCAGACCTGTGGATTACCCTCCAAACCCATTCGGCCTTGCATGTCCTGAACATAACAATATAAGAGAAGCCAATGCTGAATCAGGCCAATGGCCCATCTAGTCCAACACTCTATCACACAGCAGCCAAAATATACCACGTGACATCAGGAGGTCCAGCAGTGGGGCCAGGACACTAGAAGCCCTCCCACTGCTGCCCCTCCAGCACCAAGAATAGAGTGCATCACCTGCCCCAGACTGAGAGCTCCTATCTATACCTTGTGGCTAATAGCCACTGATGGACTTCTGCTCCGTATGTTTATCTAATTCCCTCTTGAAACTGTCCATGCTTGTAGCTGCCACCACCTCCTGTGGCAGTGAATTCCATATGTTAATCACTCCATATGTTAAACATATTTCCATATGTTAAACATAATTCCATATGGTGTCCTCAGGAGGTCCAGCAGTGGGGCGAGGACACCAGAAACCCTCCCACTGCTGCCCCCTCCAGCACCAAGAATAGAGTGCATCACCTGCACCAGACTGAGATTTCCTATCTGTACCTTGTGGCTAAGAGTTTCCTGTGGAAACTAAAGAAGTCCAGCAGGACCCAGGCATCATCTAGGAGAGCCCCGAGTGCCTCTTCTGAATCCAGGGGGCTTTGCGGGGCCTGTCAGGAGCCCCATTCGGCAGAACAGCCATTTCCCCAAAGGAGGCACCTTTCTTAACTGCAATGAACCTCCTAGAAAAGGAGAGGAGAGTCTGAAAGGACTTTACAGTTCTCCCTGCAAGGGCCACAAACTGTCTTCAGATTAATGTGAGAATGTACGAATCTGGGTCAGGAATGCCTGGTGAACAGTAAGAACGTGCCAGAGGGACTGAGGGACACTTCAGAAATCTGCCTTTGCCTTTCTCTCCCCCACCCTTCAGTTCCGTCTTCCTTGCCAAACATATAAGAATTTCTTTGCAGGATCGATACATGATCTGAGACCACATCGTCCCAGGCAAAACTATCCCTGGGAAGCCTCTGCTGGGCCAACTGAAACTCAGAGGTCAATAGAATTGGCGGAGGATCTTGAAACTCCCACCCACTGTGCAGGATTGTGGGTCCCTGGGAAATGGGGAAGCCCGCCAGTCTCTCACCCCACTGCGCAGTGATGGGTTCCTTCCGGCTGCTGTGCTCCACCTGGCAGGCATAGAGGTCTCCCTGCTGGGGCACCGTCTCCAGCATCGCCTGGTTCAGGAAGGTCCAGTCTCCATTCTGGGCCTCATCGGCGTACCCCGCCCCTTCCGTCTGCTCCTGCCCGTTCTTCAGCCACTTGAAACGAACCCCCGAGGGGTAATATCCCATCGCGGTGCAGATCAGGAGGCTGTGGTGGGCCAGGGGGACGGCCTTGGTGTGGGAGATCCTCACCATGGGCTTATCTGTAGGAGGGAGAAAAAAGGGGG
This sequence comes from Gekko gecko, assembly GCA_029375565.1. Classification (NCBI taxonomy): domain Eukaryota; kingdom Metazoa; phylum Chordata; class Lepidosauria; order Squamata; family Gekkonidae; genus Gekko; species Gekko gecko. The sequence continues at coordinate 888,161 of JAPDNY010000002.1, read as the reverse complement.
AAGCTTCAGAGACAACAGGAGAACCAGACAAGCACCCACAGATCAAGAAGGGTTGGAACACCTTCCCTATGAAGAAAGGTTAAAATGCTTGGGGCTTTTTAGCTTGGAGAAACGACGGCTGTGGGGTGACATGATTGAGGTTTATAAGATTATGAATGGGATTGAGCAGGTTGAGAAAGAAGTACTTTTCTCCCTTTCTCACAATACAAGAACTCGTGGGCACTCCACGAAATTGCTGAGCAGTCGGGTTAGAACGGATAAAAGGAAAAACTTCTTCACCCAAAGAGTGATTAACACATGGAATTCACTGCCACAGGAGGTGGTGGCAGCTACAAGCATGGACAGTTTCAAGAGGGAATTAGATAAACATCTGGAGCAGAAGCCCATCAGTGGCTATTAGCCATGGGGTATAGATGGGAACTCTCAGTCTGGGGCAGGTGATGCACTCTATTCTTGGTGCTGGAGGGGGCAGCAGTGGGAGGGCTTCTAGTGTCCTGGCCCCACTGCTGGACCTCCTGATGGCACCTGGTATATTTTGGCCGCTGTGTGACAGAGTGTTGGACTAGATGGGCCGTTGACCTGATTCAACATTGGCTTCTCTTATGTTCTTATGTTAAGATGAGGGAAGGGTTATTATTATGTATTGTACTGTGAATCTTGCCTATGTACTACAATGTTAAACTTGAATCTAGATGTGGCTTTTTCATCTGTCGCATTACCATTGGCTGGTTTCTGCGAAACCTTTGTAAATACCCAATCACTATGTGAGATTGTAATCAGAGAGGGAACAGTCCTGATTGGCCTTTATCCCTGCATTACTATTGGTTCTTATCTGACAATGGGTGTGGCTTTGATAACCCGGGACAGTTTAAAAGAAGGAGCTGTGCTCCACTTGTTGTTATGTGTTTGTTCTTGCAATATTTAGAAAGACAACAATTCCCTCCCCCCCGCCCCAGGTTCTCTCACCCACCAGCACAGTCAGTCCCCGCATAAAACCTGTAGACACAAATGCACAAAGGCATCTCTCTCCCCTTCCTTCTTCCTAAACACCAAGAGTTGCTTTGCAGGATCGGACCCGCATCCATCCAGGCCTGCATTCTCTCTCTCATAATAATAATGGGCCCAAAGCCTCCCAGAACCGGCCTGCGGGGTCAATGTGAGCTCCCTGGAAGGCCCTGTTGATAGGGGAGAACCAACATCGAAGATGGTTCGCTTATTTCTTTTCTGTTAAAAGAAATTCATAGCACCTCTTGGGACTACAATGTTCGAACCAAAATAAGATCTTTGGGTCTTTCCTTGGAGGAGCTAGCTTTTTCCTCTGAAGTGTATATCTTCCAAACAATCAAACAGAGGCTGCTAGATATCGAACTTCAAAAACTGCAACCTCTTCACCCCCTGTCTGTTCTTCAGCTACATTAAATCTTAAGAATGTTGTGGGATGTATCATAAGAACATAAGAACATAAGAACATAAGAACATAAGAGAAGCCAATGTTGAATCAGGCCAATGGCCCATCTAGTCCAACACTCTGTCACACAGCGGCCAAAATATACCAGGTGCCATCAGGAGGTCCAGCAGTGGGGCCAGGGCACCAGAAGCCCTCCCACTGCTGCCCCCTCCAGCACCAAGAATAGAGTGCATCACCTGCCCCAGACTGAGAGTTCCCATCTAAACCCTGTGGCTAATAGCCACTGATGGACTTCTGCTCCAGATGTTTATCTCATTCCCTCTTGAAACTGTCCATGCTTGCAGCTGCCACGACCTCCTGTGGCAGTGAGTTCCATATGTTAATCACTCTTTGGGTGAAGAAGTATTTCCTTTTATCTGTTCTAACCCGACTGCTCAGCAATTTCATAGAGTGCCCACGAGTTCTTGTATTGTGAGAAAGGGAGAAAAGTACTTCTTTCTCAACCTGCTCAATCCCATGCATAATCTTATAAACCTCGATCATGTCACCTCTCAGCCGTCGTTTCTCCAAGCTAAAGAGCCCCAAGCATTTTAACCTTGTATCCCCCTGTATTTGTATAATCTTGATAGCCCTAGCCATCGAAGAGCCTTCTCCCTTGCTCGAGTAAATGCTTTTCCTTCAAAACTATTGTATGGTAGGTTTCAAAATATTCCCAAGCGCGAACGGAGATGTGACTGCGGTTCTAATTCTCTTGATTCAATTGACCACATACTGTTGGATTGTTCGTGGCATGGATCTGCCAGGGAAAAATGGTTAAACACTTGGCTGCATGGTAAACATCACCTTTCCAATGCGATAAAATGCCAATTTCTACTGAATGATATATCAGCAGAAATTACCCTGGCAGTGGCCAATTTTCTGGCTGACGTGATAACAGTGAAAAATTTGGGAAACTACGTTTTATGATTTTATACATTAACTCAGATTTCCAGCTGACTGTGTTATTTACTGTCCTTGTTTTTTAAAAAAATGCTTAATATTTATATGCCATTAAAGGTTTATTGATTGATTGACTGATTGATAGGGGAGAATCTTGCACTGTTGCTGCTGCTGCAGATATATATATATATATGTGTGTGTGTGTGTGTGTCTTTCTTGGACCTATAGCTGCTGATGTACCTATCATGTAGGACGATCATGAATGTGACGCAGGCCAAACTAGAACTGACCCGATGTACCGACCCAAATCCCTTCCACTTCTCTCTGTCTCTGGGGCCAGGAAGCTCACAAAAAATGAAGGAGGGTGCCAGTGTTAACCCCGGATGTAAGCACTGGAATCGTGGATATTAAAACTAAAAAAAAAAAAATAGTTTTGGATACGGCAAGGACACACGGAGGTTTGGAACTGATAGAGACTACAATCCAAGTGTTTCCTGAACGGTTGAAAATCTCCTATGAGGAAGGATTCAGTTGGAGAACAGAAAGAGCCAGAATCTCAGACCGTGCTGGAAGCGGTTCTGCACAGACATATGAAGTGGGTGCGAGACGTGGCCAGGTTGTTAGTAAGAGGAGACTCCCATGAAGGCCTAAGGAAAAGGGAAGACTCCTTCTAGGGAAATAAGAAGAATCCTTGCCCAGTTCAACAGGGAGAGCTCTCTCTAGGGAATAAAGATCAAAGAACCATAGAGACACAGAGTTGGAAGGGACCTCCAGGGTCATCTAGTCCAACCTCCTGCACAAGGCAGGAAATTCACAAACCCCTCCCCCCCGTACCTCATAAGAACATAAGAGAAGCCAATGTTGGATCAGGCCAATGGCCCATCTGGTCCAACACTCTGTCACACAGCGGACAAAATATACCAGGTGCCATCAGGAGGTCCAGCAGTGGAGCCAGGACACTAGAAGCCCTCCCACTGCTGCTGAGACCTGTGCACCATGCCCAGAAGACAGCAAAAAAACAACAACCCCTCCTTCCAGGATCCGTGACCAAAGTGGCCTGGAGAAAAATCACTTCCTGGCCCACAAAGTGGTGATCAGCATTTCCCTGGGCGTGTAAGGAAGGGCCACAAGAACCAAGCACCGAGGCAACCCTTCCTGCCCTCCCTCTCACGATCTGCCTCAGTTCACAGAATCAGCATGGCTGTCAGATGGCCATCGAGCCTCTGTTTGAAAACCTCCCAAGAAGGAGCGCCCACCACCTCCCGAGGAAGCCTGTTCCGCTGAGGAACTGCTCTGACTGTCAGGAAGTTCTTCCTCATGTCTAGCCGAAAACTCTTCTGATTTAATTTCAACCCGTTGGTTCTGGTCCGACCTTTCTGGGTCAACAGAAAACAACTCCACACCATCCTCTAGATGACAGCCCTTCAAGTACTTGAAGATGATCATCATATCACCTCTCAGTCGTCTCCTCTCCAGGCGAAACACACCTTCAACCTTTCCTCATGGGACTTGGTCTCCAGACCCCTCACCATCTTCGTCGCCCTTCTCTGGACATGTTCCAGCTTCTCCGTATCCTCCTTAAATTGTGCTGTCCAAAACTGAACACGATACTCTAGGCGAGGTGTAGCCAGAGCAGAGTAAAGCGGTACCATCACTTTGCATAATCTGGACACCGTACTTCTGTTGATACAGCCCAAAACTGCATTTGCCTTTTTAGCCGCTGCATCTACATTGCTGACTCATGTTCAGCGTATGGGCTACTAAGACCCCGAGATCCTTTTTGCACATACTGCTGCCGAGACTTTACACTGATCTCCACTGAAAGTCATTTCGTTTCTTCTAGCCCAGTTTTCCAGTCTGTCAAGATCATCCTGTATCCTGACTCTGTCGTGAAAGGAAACTGCTTGGGGGACACCTCAAGAGCTAGACAGAAACCAGGGATTAAAAATAAGGGTTAGGGACTAAAGGAAGGGTACCAGCCTCAGGCAAATAAGAGGAGAAACAGAAAACTCTATTGAGAAGCACTGTAGTGTTTGGAAAACACGGGGGGGGGAAGCTTCTTGATACTAAGAATTCAATAACTAACAAAACAGTCTCCACTAACTCTCATTTGCCCGTATGAAGAATTACCGTCTGTACGACCCCTGATTTTTGCCTCTGAAGTTAACATCTCCTGATTCCCCCTGACCTTCCCCTGTCTTTTAAATAGAGTCTTTAATTCTGTTGGACTTTTATATCCTTTAAAAGTGCCATTCGAAGTATGGCACTTTTAAACATGAGCCTGCAGTGTGGTGTGGCTGCGAAGAAAGCTAATGCAATCTTAGGATGCATTAACAAGAAGCCTTGTGTCCAAATCACGGGAGGTGGTAGTTCTGCTCTATTCTGCTATGGTCAGGCCTCACCTGGAGTCCTGTGTCCAGTTTTGGGCACCACACTTTAGGAAGGATGTCGACAAGCTTGAGCGTGTCCAGAAGAGGGCGACCAGGATGGTGAGAGGGTTGGAATCCAAGTCTTTGGAGGAAAGGCTGAAAGAGTTGGGTATGTTTAGCCTGGGAAAGAGAAGGCTTAGAGGGGACACGATTGCAGTCTTCAAGTATCTGAAGGGCTGTCCTGTAGAAGATGGAGCACATCTATTCTCTCTTGCTCTGGATTGCGAGACTAGATCTAATGGGTGGAAATTACAGGGGAGTCGTTACCGGCTAAATATCAGGAGAAACTTCCTGACTGTAAGAGTGGTTGAGCAGTGGAACAGACTGCCTCTGGAGATGGTGGATTCTCCTTCCCAGGACATTTTCAAGCGGAGGCTGGACGACCATCTTTCAGGTATGTTGTAGGTATGTAGGGCTACCTTTCGGCTCTGCTCCTGCAGAGTGCAGGGGGTTGGACTAGATGACCTGCAAGGTCCCTTCCAACTCTAACGTTCTATGATTCTATGAAGGTGTTCAATCCAAGAGGGGCTCTTTATTCTTTGGGACAAAGGGTGGGACAGACATTCTTTGAAAAGACAAAGCAGAAAACCAGGTTACTTGTGTGGGGGGGGGGTTGGGGGGTGGCTCAGTCACAGGAGGGGACAAAAGTTTGGAGTCGGAAAAAACCCACCTCAGGGGGGGGTCGCCGTCCCATGCCCTCACCAACACCCTCTGGCAGCCAAGCCCCCCCAATTTGGAAATCTCTCCCTGCCTAAATTCATGCTTCCTTTTGTCCCTCCCCAAGTTGTTTTTTTTTTTTTGGTTTAAGAAAAATGGGGGGGGGTCTTCGAGGGTCTGATGTTTACTTCTCCCTCCCGTGTCACCAGTGTCAGGACCGTAGCTACAGTGGGGGCATCTTGGGGCTACTCCCCTAACTTACTAGCAAGGCCCCATGACTTCCCATCGAGCCCAGGGCCGCCGAGCAGTGGCTGGTGTGGGGAAGGAGCCAGGTATTCCTTTAATTTGATTAGCCAGTGCCCCCTAAGAAGAGAGCCAGTTTGGTGTAGTGGTGAAGTGTGCGGTCTCTTCTCTGGGAGAACCGGGTTTGGTTCCCCACTCCTCCACTTGCACCTGCTGGTGTGACCTTGGGTCAGTCACAAGCTCCGGCACAGCTGTTCTCTCAAGGACAGTTTCTGTCAGAAGTTCTCTCAGCCCCTCCTACCTTACAGGGTGTCTGTTGTGGGGAGGGGAAGGGGAAGGAGTTTGTAAGCCGCTCTGAGACAGCTTTGGGTAGTGAAGGGCAGGATATAAATCCAATCTCTTCTCTTCTTCTACCTTGCAGGGTGTCTGTTGTGGGGAGGGGAAGGGAAAGGAATTTGCAACCCGCTCTGAGACTCCTTTGGGTAGTGAATGGCAGGGTATAAATCCAATCTCTTCTCTTCTTCTACCTCGCAGGGTGTCTGTTGTGGGGAGGGGAAGGGGAAGGAGTTTGTAGGCCGCTCTGAGACACCTTTGGGTAGTGAAGGGCGGGATATAAATCCAATCTCTTCTCTTCTTCTACCTCACAGGGTGTCTGTTGTGGGGAGGGGAAGGGAAAGGAGTTTGTAAGCCGCTCTGGGACTCCTTTGGGTAGTGAAGGGCGGGATATAAATCCAATCTCTTCTCATCTTCTACCTCACAGGGTGTCTGTTGTGGGGAGGGGAAGGGAAAGGAGTTTGCAAGCCACTCTGAGACTCCTTTGGGTAGCGAAGGGTGGGGTATAAATCCAATCTCTTCTCTTCTTCTACCTCGCAGGGTGTCTGTTGTGGGGAGGGGAAGGGGAAGGAGTTTGTAGGCCACTCTGAGACACCTTTGGGTAGTGAAGGGCGGGATATAAATCCAATCTCTTCTCTTCTTCTACCTCACAGGGTGTCTGTTGTGGGGAGGGGAAGGGAAAGGAGTTTGTAAGCCGCTCTGGGACTCCTTTGGGTAGTGAAGGGCGGGATATAAATCCAATCTCTTCTCATCTTCTACCTCACAGGGTGTCTGTTGTGGGGAGGGGAAGGGAAAGGAGTTTGCAAGCCACTCTGAGACTCCTTTGGGTAGCGAAGGGTGGGGTATAAATCCAATCTCTTCTCTTCTTCTACCTCGCAGGGTGTCTGTTGTGGGGAGGGGAAGGGAAAGGAGTTTGTAAGCCGCTCTGAGACTCCTTTGGGTAGTGAAGGGCGGGGTATAAATCCAATCTCTTCTCTTCTTCTACCTCACAGGGTGTCTGTTGTGGGGAGGGGAAGGGAAAGGAGTTTGTGAGCCGCTCTGAGACTCCCTTGGGTAGTGAAGGGCGGGGTATAAATCCAATCTCTTCTCTTCTTCTACCTCGCAGGGTGTCTGTTGTGGGGAGGGGAAGGGAAAGGAGTTTGTAAGCCGCTCTGAGACTCCTTTGGGTAGTGAAGGGCGGGGTATAAATCCAATGTCTTCTCTTCTTCTACCTTGCAGGGTGTCTGTTGTGGGGAGGGGAAGGGGAAGGAGTTTGTAGGTCGCTCTGAGACTCCTTTGGGTAGTGAAGGGCGGGGTATACATCCAATCTCTTCTCTTCTTCTACCTCACAGGGTGCCTGTTGTGGGGAGGGGAAGGGAAAGGAGTTTGCAACCCGCTCTGAGACTCCCTTGGGCAGTGAAGGCCGGGGTATAAACCCAAACTCATCTTCTTCTTCTAAGAAATTTAAATGCCCCCCCCAACTTTAAAAATCCTGGCTATGGGCCTGGGGAGGGTCCTGAAGGGGCCAGAGGAGGAGGAGGGAAAGGCCCCCCGGCTTCCCCCCGCTCCTGCTGGACGTCCTGCCCCCAATGTTCCCTCTTGTGAGCAAAAGTTCTACTTTCTGAGCTACTGGCATTAAAGCTGTGAGCAAACAATTTGGTTTCTGCATAAGTTAGATTGTTGTGGAGACATCCTTCCTGAGCTGACACAAGCATGTGTGAGACGGGGGCTAAAAAACTGTGAGCTGACTCACACTAACTCAGCTTAGAGGGAACATTGCCCGCCTGCGCCCCCCGTCCGCGCTCACCCTTCCTGGTGAGGGTGATGCCCCGTTCCTCTTCGACGCCGTAGTTGCAGCGGCAGAAGTAGTCCACGGCGGCCCGCTGATAGTCCACCCAGTCCTTCCGGCTGTTCCAGGCATGGGCGTCGGGCTGGCCCAGCTGGGTGACGGCCTCGTACCATCCGCGGCGGCTGTCGAAGCGCGCGAACTCCTGCCCGCCGTAGACGTACCTGTCCAGGTACCGGACCTCCCCGCGAGTCCCGTTGGCGAAGCGGCACTCGACCTTGTGCTGGAACAGGAAGTGGGCGGCTGCGGGGACAGACGGGGGAGAAGAAGAAGGGAGTCACTCCGGGCCCCCTCCCCTGCCTCCCTCCCCCTCCCTTCCCAAGAGGCCGTGGCTGCCCTCCGCCCCTCCGCCAGCTCCCCCACCCCCAGGGCTGAGCTGGTTCCCGATCCGTCGAGGGGGGCCGTCTGAAAAGGGGAGACACTTGCTGGCCCCGGAGAATTTCCCCGCTCAGCTGCCTTGTCGGCTTCTGGGCGGAAGCAGCGGCAGCTGCCCCCGCCTCCAGTCTGGCTCAGGGAAGCTTCGGGGGCAACTGGGAGGAGGGCTTCTAGTGTCCCGGCCCCACTGCTGGACCTCCTGAGGGCACCTGGTATTTTTGGCCACTGTGTGACACAGGGTGTTGGACTGGATGGGCCATTGGCCTGATCCAACATTGGCTTCTCTTATGTTCTTACATCTGGGGGAAGGGATGCCCTGTATTCTCTTGGTGCTTGGGGGAGTCAACAGTGAGAGGGCTTCTAGTGTCCTGGCCCCACTGCTGGACCTCCTGAGGGCACCTGGTATTTTGGGCCACTGTGTGACACAGGGTGTTGGACTGGATGGGCCATTGGCCTGATCCAACATTGGCTTCTCTTATGTTCTTACATCTGGGGAAAGGGATGCTCTGTATTCTCTTGGTGCTGGGGGGGTCAACAGTGGGAGGGCTTCTAGTGTCCTAGCCCCACTGCTGGACCTCCTGAGGGCACCTGGTATTTTTGGCCACTGTGTGACACAGGGTGTTGGACTGGATGGGCCATTGGCCTGATCCAACATTGGCTTCTCTTATGTTCTTACATCTGGGGAAAGGGATGCTCTGTATTCTCTTGGTGCTGGGGGGGTCAACAGTGGGAGGGCTTCTAGTGTCCTGGCCCCACTGCTGGACCTCCTGGGGGCACCTGGTACTTTTGGCCTCTGCGTGACACACGGTGTTGGACTGGAGGGGCCATTGGCCTGATCCAACATTGGCTTCTCTTATGTTCTTATGTTCTTAAGACAAAAGTGACTCTGGATGGCTGATACCCCCAAAATCTTGTTGGTCTCTGAGCAGCCCAGTAGCCAGGATTTTTTAATTGAGGGGGCCTTTAAATAAGTCAGGGGGCACCCCACACAGAACCCTGCACAAACGTCCAAGGGAGCACTTCGGCTGGATGGGAAGTCAGGGGGCCTGAGCAGTAAGTCAGGGGGCCAGGCCCCGAGACGCCCCACTGTAGCTACAGGCCTGTCTCTAAGGCGTTGCTGGGTTGGAATCTACCTGTTGGATGATCTAATACATAGTTAAGAACTGCTTGTCTACATAATCATCCCACAGCTGTGATAGAACAGATTTACAAAAAGAGAACAACTGCTATTTTTGCTATTTTTCTACAAATATGCACAACTGTGATAAACAAATCTGATTTCTCAGGACGGAAGTCTCAGCAGAAGATTAGGTGAGATTTTTGTGTGTGTGTGATTGGCCTGGCACGAAAATCCCTAGGCGTGGTTTTAATACAATAATCTGAAACCTGGTTTGCTTCAAGATATTACTTATTAAAATGTGCATCTTGAAATGTTATCATTCAGGGTTAATTTTTGAATGTCTTCTGCCTTTTCTAACGTCTCGCTTAATAAAGAGAACTATTTCTTCTCTCAAGAAAAGTCTCCAAAGGTTTTCAGTCTGGTTTGCTGGTCCTGAGTCAAAGGAGAGAAGTGACACCAGACTCATTTGTATGAAGGAGATTTTTGTTGCTGTTGTTCAGCTGCACAGTCGAGTCCGACTCTTCATGACCCTGTGGGCCACATCATGCCAGGCCCTCCTGTCTACCGTCGTGCTCCCGAGTTTGCTTAATTTCATGTTCGTTGCATTGATAACACTTTCTGACCATCTCATCCTTTGCCGTCCACTTCTTCTTTGACCTTCAGTCTTTCCCAGCATCGGGGTCTTCTCCAGGGAGCGCTCCCTTCTCATTTGGGGGCCAAAGTTAAGGCGATAGGCTCAGGGGCGGATTAAGGCTCCCTGGTGCCCTCTAAGCACTGACCCATCTTGGTGCCCCCCCTTTCCACACTGACCCAGCCCATTTTAGTGATTGACCTGTCTGACCAGATATACCATGCAGGTGGCAGCAATACAGAAATCGATACAAGCATTCTGATCATGAGAATCTAAGTTGACAGTTGACAGCTGCACTGAACCGGATTCAGCCAGTTTGGACTTGGCAGAGGCAAGCCAAGTCACCTTGATTCAGCACTCATCTGATTGGCTGACCAATGTATATATGTGAATGTATTATACTGTAGTTTCTTCTTCTGATGGTGGATGGAGAGCTGTATAATTTGTAAAGTACCTTGTGGTACTGATAAAGCTGTACACGATTTCTGCCTAAGAGGATGTTTATACATTCCCGGAGTTAGTGGTGTCACTATCAGAAGCAAAATGGAGAGGGTATCTGAAACTAGCTTCCTTGACTCCCCTTGAATTTCTATGAGCGTCTGTCAGGTAACCCTGCTATTGTTGTGGATAGGGGTGGGGGGAGGACATCTTTCACTGTTCTGGACGGCGGGAGTAACTCAGAGTCTCCAGTCTCGTTGATTTAGAGTGTCTGTTCTGTTTCTTATCAACGCGCCTGACCTTGGGTCTCATGCTACATTGGCATGGGGAAATTACTGGTCTGAGGTGTTTTTTTTTCCTGGCTTAGCGTGCGTGCGAAATGTACTCATTGGCTTGTAGATGGAGGGGGTAGTTTGAATGGGCTATAATTGCTAATGCTCTGTATTATCTGGTATCACTGACAAAGAACTTGTTCTTGCAACTCTGTGACTGGTCTTTAATAAATACTATCTTCTTATGAAGCCTGGTGTTTAACTGACTATCTGGAGAGCTTGTGTCAGGTAGCCCTGCCATGATGGATGGAGAAGGGAGGGCGGATGGGCTTTTGTTTTGTGATGGGAGGGTGGATGGGACTGTGTGGTGTTGATTTATGCACCTGGAGTGTTTGAATGGAATGTGGGGAGCTGCCTCGACTGCCTGGCCGTGCAGGCCGTATCTTACCCAGACCTAACACACTGACCTTGGAGGAGACAGGCTGTTAGCTTCCTATCGCTTTCAAAAGCAACAGCTAGGCTGGGAAAATGGGGGCGGCGGGAACTACCTTAATTATCACTGTCTCCAGTTCCCCCGCACGCGCTATGCTTCTATTGGTGGAGGGGGGTCCCCATTCTCCCCCTTATGGTATAACTGTTTGCTTCATGTAACCAAGGTATTCTTAACAATGCTTCTGTTCCAGTAACCTACTATTGCAGCTTAAAATAAATACTATTCTTGCTTCAATGAACAAGGCCTGGTATTTTGCTGACTAAGTTAAGGACTCTGACAGCTTGACAGCTTCCTGACCCCAGAGACAGAGAGAAGGGGGAGGAATTTGGGTCAGGACATTGGGTCAGTTCTAGTCAGTTCTAGTTTGGCCTGTGTCACATTCATGACAGTCCTACGTGAGGGGTACATCAGCAGGTATAGTTCCAAGAAAGATACATGTATGCAGCAGCAGCAGCAACTGTGCAGGTTCTCCCCTATCAACGGGGGCCTTCTGGAGAGTCCACGTTGACCAAGCAGGTCAGTTCTAGGTGGCTTCAGGCCCATTGTTATCAGAGAGAGAATGGAGGACTGGATGGAGGGGGTCTGATCCTGCAAAGCAACTCTTAGTGTCTGGAAAGAAGGAGGGGGGACAGATGCATTTGTGTTTACAGGTTTTATACAGGGACTGGAAGGTGGACTGGTGGATCATGCGCTGTGCTGGTGGGTGAGAGAACCCAGTGTCTTTCAGGTTAGAAAAGATAAAAGGAAGTACTTCTTCACCCAAAGAGTGATTAACATATGGAACTCACTGCCACAGGAGGTGGTGGCAGCTACAAGCACGGACAGTTTCAAGAGGGAATTAGATAAGCATATGGAGCAGAAGTCCATCAGTGACGATTAGCCACAGGGTATAGATGGGAACTCTCAGTCTGGGGCAGGTGATGCACTCTGTTCTTGGTGCTGGAGGGGGCAGCAGTGGGAGGGCTTCCGGTGTCCTGGCCCCACTGCTGGACCTCCTGATGGCACCTGGTATATTTTGGCCGCTGTGTGACAGAGTGTTGGACTGGATGGGCCATTGGCCTGATTCAACATTGGCTTCTCTTATGTTCTTATGAATGACTGCTGGTGAGCGCAAGTGTGACTGAGGCGCTGGTTCAAATATTCCAGGCGCGCTGCGCAACAACGGTAACACAATATGCTGTACAAACTAAGCCAAGCTCTGGCGACATAAAGTCCTACAAAAATGCAATACAGCGTCTATTTGAATATTTCACAAGTTGAATGTATCAAAGTTCCCATATTCACGACCTGAAAGGCATTTTCCTACATTTGTTTCACCCTTTCCCCAACTTTGTGGTGCTCCCTTAGGCTGCCTTTAACAGATAAATCCTGATGTCTCAGCAAGGAAGCCAGAGTACAAATAAACAGATAAATACAGAAACGGAGGCGCTTCCAGGGGTGTGCCTAGTGTCCTTTGGGCTGATGCCGGAGTGGCAGCCAGGGCCAGAGGGTGCCTGGGAATGAGAGCCCCCCCCCACTGGTTGGGGCAGGTGGAGAAGGGCTGATGGAGGAGCTGAAGGTGCCTCCCCCTTCTCAGAAGGGCCAGAGGAATCCTGGACCTTTCGCTCGCTTGCTTGCTTGGTTTCCCTTTTGCCTGCAATTCGCCACCGCCTGGAGAGGGAGAGACCCTCCGACACTACACCCCCCATCCCCGGCCCGTGGAATTGTCACCTTAACAAGTTCTCGGGTGTGGGAGGGGACTAAACGGGATCCTGACCCCCTCCAGCCCGGAGGGGACGGCCCTTCCTGCTTTCCCCTGCAGGGCTTGAGTAGGTGGCCAGAGCAGTCAGCGGGGCACAACAAAACCGGCCGCTCTGGGGGCAGGGCCGGCTCCAGGTGTCTGGGCGCCCTAGGCAGGACAGCCTGGGGCGCCCCCCACTGGGGATGCCAACCTCCCGGTGGGACCTGGAGACCGGGGCGTCGGCGGGGCGCTGGCTTTCCTGGAGGCTCCGCAGCTGCGGGACCCCAGAAAAGCCGGGAAGGGGGCGGGAGGGGGTCTAGCCTCCGCCCCCTCCCTCCCGGCGCCGGCTTTTCTGCGGGCCCCGCGGCTGCGGGACCCCCAGAAAAGCCGGGAAGGGGGCGCGGGGGGTCCAGCCTCCGCCCCCTCCCTCCCGGCGCCGGCTTTTCTGCGGGCCCCACGGCTGCGGGCCCCCCAGAAAAGCCGGGAAGGGGGTGCGGGGGGTCCAGCCTCCGCCCCCTCCCTCCCGGCGCCGGCTTTTCTGCGGGCCGCGTGGCTGCGGGACCCCCAGAAAAGCCGGGAAGGGGGCGCGGGGGGTCTAGCCTCCGCCCCTCCCTCCTGGCGCCGGCTTTTCTGCGGGCCCTGCGGCTGCGGGACCCCCAGAAAAGCTGGGAAGGGGGCGGGGGGGGTCCAGCCTCCGCCCCCTCCCTCCCGGCGCTGGCTTTTCTGCGGGCCCCGCTGGGAAGGGGGCGGGGGTCTGGCGGCGCCCGGTGGGCGCCGGGTTAGGACGGGGGGAGTGGGGCGCCATTCGGCGCCCCTCAGGCCGGGGCGCCCTAGGCGGGCGCCTAGTTCGCCCTATGGGCGGTCCAGCCCTGTCTGGGGGCCGACCCTGCTGGGGGGGGAGAAAGACTGTCAGCCGCTTTTGGTTCTCCCTGGCCCGGCCTCCCTCACAGGGTCGTTGTGAAGATGAAAGAGAGGAGACGAGAATGCTGTAAGCTGCGTTGGGACCCCATTAGGGAGAAATGCATGGTACACAGACCAACTAACGGGAGTGTGTCTCCAAGCCCCACCCCCCAATCTTTCATCTCCCCCCCCCCAGGAGCTCCGCTTACCCGGGGGCTCGATCCGTCCTCTCCTTCCGCGGGCCACGCAGGGACCCAGAAGCGCCATCAGCACCACCAGAGTCCCTGGCAGGATCAGGCCAGACCCCATGGCTGCCCCACCACGGAAAAAAACCATCCAGCTCCCGGTGGAAACTTCGCTCACTGCGTGGGCGGGGGAGAGACCTTTTCCTCTTCGGTTTTGGGGAGCCCAAGGACCACCAATGAGAACTCGGTCTGAGGGCGCGTCATCAGTCTCCGGATAGAAGGATCAGCCTTTAGGGAGGTTGGGTTTTTTGCTGACGCTACGAAGAGAAGGCAGAGGATGGGGTGGAGGGGTGGAGAAGTTAAGGGCGCCCTCCCAGGCTCTCCCCTCTTCTTTCTCCTTGGCCAGTTGCCCCCAAAGTGCCCCCCCGTCTCCTCTGCTCTCTCCAAGTGGGCAGTCCCGTCGCTCAGTCCTGTTGGAGAGGCTGGGTGATTTAGCAGACCTTGGGGGGAACCCCTTGCTCTTTTTGTATGGGGACTCTCCCGGGCACCCCTTTTCTGTCCCTGCCCCCTTCCCCTTTTTGTGCCCTCCAGAGGAGGAGAGGGAGGAGACAAGGGAGGCTTTTCCTGCCAGGGGCGGGCCTCTCTCTGGCTACAGAGCTCTGGGGAGCCCAATGGAGGAGAGCAGGCCAGGGAGGCCACGCTCTGGGCCTGCCCTTGGAGACTGCCTCCGATAAGAGGTGGGAAAGCAGCAGGCCCAGAGAGGGGGGCTCCCAGGAAGGGCGTGCTCCCCTCCGTCCCCTGGGCTCAATTCTGTGTACTTCGCACCCAGAACTTGGGTGGGGAGTGGGCCATGGAGTGGAGCCCCCACCCCAGGCAGGCTGGCCGAGTGCTGGCCCTCAAGCCGCCCCAGAAGGGCCCCCCTCCCCCCACAGGGCACCTGAAAGTTCAGAGGCAGCCTCCTCTTCCCCCCCCCCGCCCAGGGAGAAGGGAGAGACCCTGCCTGCTCCACCAGTCTCCTGCCCAGTCACCAGGCCTCGAGGGGGCAGAAATACCTCTATGCACAGAGAGTGAGTCCGAGGTGGAATCTGCTGCCAGGGGATGTCGTGGGGGCCAGAGGAACAGACAGCTTGGAAAAGAGGGTTCCTGAGGTTCTTGGGGGATGAGTCTACCAGGGGCTCCCAGCCACAATGACCGAGGGGGACCCCACCTCCAGAGGCACCGACCCCCCAGAATCCCACAGCCAGGAGGCAGCATCGGGGAAGGGGAAGTGATTTCCATTCCCGATGCTTCAGGGAGAGGCCCCCATTCAGTCCTTGAAACCTTCCAGTCTGGGCGTGCAGTTGGGGATTGGTGGTGAGATGCTGTCCGTCTCATCCCACTTCCTATATATTGCTCGAGGGGGAGGGGTTCCATCCATCCTCTGGCCCTCACTACATCTTCTGGCAAACATCAGGGGCGGGGTGGTTTGTTTGGCCTTCCAGGGCAACTGTTTAGCCGCTGCTTGAAGAAGAAGAAGAAGAAGAAGAAGAAGAAGAAGAAGAAGAAGAAGAAGAAGAAGAAGAAGAAGAAGAAGAAGAAGAAGAAGAAGAAGAAGAAGAAGAAGAAGAAGAAGAAGAAGAAGAAGAAGAAGAAGAAGCAGCAGCAGCAGGCCCATAGCCAGGATTTTTTAATTGTAAAGGTAAAGGTTCCCTTGCTCGAAAGCCAGTCGAATCCGACTCTAGGGTTGCGGTGCTCATCTCCCTTTCCAAGCCGAAGAGCCAGCGCTGTCCGAAGACGTTTCCGTGGTCATGTGGCCGGCATGACTAAACACCAAGGCGCACGGAACACTGTTACCTTCCCACCGAAGTGGTCCCTATTGATCTACTTGCAATTTCTTGCTTCCGAACTGCTAGGTTGGCAGGAGCTGGAACTAGAGACGGGCGCTCACTCCGTCATGCGGCACTCTCGGGTCTCGAACTGCTGAACTCCTGACCTTGTTGGGCTGGGTCAAAATTATTTCTCCCACACACACCCTCTCTCAGTGAAGTCCGACTGGACCCTGAATCCCGACTCGTCACTTCTTAGACTCTTTCTCCCTTAAGCGCCCTGAGGAAACTATGAATGATATACTCCTGAGGGTCCTTTCACTGACCACTCACGCTCAAGGACCCAGTTTCCCCCCTCTGTGCTGGAGATCTGTCTGTTCCTTGGACTTGTCCCCAGGTAACAGAACTACAGTCCTTCCCTGTGTGTGTGTGTGTGTGTTGGTGTTTTTCTTTTAAACAGGGGTCTGCCCTTTGACTCTGGCAAAACCCCTCGGCAGAATTTTATCTGCCCCTCTGCTCTATGCCACAGCCTCAGGGGGAAGCCACCAAAAGCCCCTTCTCAGTAATAACGCTCTCTCAGAGCAGAGCTCTTCCAACGGCCACCCCTCTCTCCCTCAGCTTCCAGACCTCAGCGGCCTAACTGACCAGACCTTTCCCCCTACTGGATACCTTCCGTTGCAGGGTCGGCTCCAGATGTCTGGGCGCCCTAGGCAGGACAGCCTGGGGCGCCCCCCACTGGGGATGCCAACCTCCCGGTGGGACCTGGAGACCGGGGGCGGAGCGCTGGCTTTCCCGGGGGCTCCGTGGCTGTGGGGTCCCTGGGAAAGCCAGGGAAGGGGGCGGGGGGGGGTCTAGCCACCGCCACCGCCCCCTCCCTCCCAGAGCCGGCTTTTCCGGGGGCTCCGCGGCTGCGTGGTCCCCGGGAAAGCGGAAAGGGGGCGGGGGGTCTATCTGCTGCCACCGCCCCTCCCTCCCAGAGCCAGCTTTCCCGGGGTCTCCGTGGCTGTGGGGTCCCCGGGAAAGCGGGTAGGGGGCAGGGGGGGTCTAGCCACCGCCACCGCCCCCTCCCTCCCAGAGCCGGCTTTTCCGGGGGCTCCGCGGCTGCGTGGTCCCCGGAAAAGCGGAAAGGGGGCGGGGGGTCTATCTGCTGCCACCGCCCCTCCCTCCCAGAGCCAGCTTTCCCGGGGTCTCCGTGGCTGTGGGGTCCCCGGGAAAGTGGGTAGGGGGCAGGGGGGGTCTAGCCACCACCACCACCCCCTGCCTCCCAGAGCCGGCTTTCCCAGGGGCTCCGCGCCTGCGGGGCCCCCAGGAAAGCTGGGAAGGGGGCGGGGGTCTAGCGGCGACGGCGACAGCGGGCGCCCGGTTAGGGCGGCGGGGGGGTGCTTTTGGGGTGGGGAGTGGGGCGCCTAGTTCGCCCAATGGGCGATCCGGCCATGTTCCGTTGCCACTGCCACTGCCAACATTCAGACTGGCATTACTTAGCTCATCACATGTCCCATCCCTTAAACGATTGTGCAAGGGCAGATTTTCCCCCTGAACAATGGGCACGTGCTTCAGAAATAAAATACTCCTCGTAACTTAGTTACAAAACTCCACATAAAACACATTGCATATAAACAAACCATACAGAACAGTTTTCGGGTCTATTCCATGCAATAGTTCCCTGTTTCATTTCTGCATTCTGGACAGTGCATCGGGGTCATGGCGAGTTGACACTTGGACGACCTCACCATCAGACCGCTTTCTTTTATCCGTTGGAATGCTGCTGCAATGAGTGCCAGATTGCTGCAATCAAAATATGGCTTCACCATGCTGACGCGGAAGAATTTATACGGTTCCACATCCTCATTTACGGCCTCCAAATAATTTAGATTAGAGACCTTATGGGCCACTCTTATAAGG
Organism: Gekko gecko; assembly: GCA_029375565.1. Taxonomy (NCBI): domain Eukaryota; kingdom Metazoa; phylum Chordata; class Lepidosauria; order Squamata; family Gekkonidae; genus Gekko; species Gekko gecko. The sequence continues at coordinate 870,486 of JAPDNY010000002.1, read as the reverse complement.
TCCCTCCCAGGCCACTTCAAGTTTATTCTTCCTCCTGGGTTTAAGCACCAGTACACGGTCCCCAGGCTTAAACTATCTGCTCCTGGCCGTGGAATCATACCACGTCTTCTGGTGTTGCTGTGCTCTTCTCATGTTGCTCTGCAGACTCCTCTCTGATCTCACACAGATGGTTCCAGAGCTCTTGCAAGTGAGCAATCACATCAGGGACCTGGACACTCTCTCGTTCCGAACAAGCCTCTTTTAGGATGTCAAGCGGACCTCTGGCTTAAGAACATAAGAACATAAGAGAAGCCAATGTTGGATCAGGCCAATGGCCCATCTAGTCCAACACTCTGTCACACAGCGGCCAAAATATACCAGGTGCCATCAGGAGGTCCAGCAGTGGGGCCAGGACACTAGCAGCCCTCCCACTGCTGCCCCCCAGGCACCAAGAATAGAGTGCATCACCTGCCCCAGACTGAATATAAGAGAACATAACAACATAAGAGAAGCCGATGTTGAATCAGGCCAATGGCCCATCTAGTCCAACACTCTGTCACACAGTGGCCAAAATATACCAGGTGCCATCAGGAGGTCCAGCAGTGGGCCCAGGACACTAGAAGCCCTCCCACTGCTGCCCCCTCCAGCACCAAGAATAGAGTGCATCCCCTGCCCCAGACTGAGAATTCCCATCTATACCCTGTGGCTAATAGCCACTGATGGACTTCTGCTCCATATGTTTATCTAATTCCCTCTTGAAACTGTCCATGCTTGTAGCTGCCACCACCTCCTGTGGCAGTGAATTCCATTGTTGTTGTTCAGTCGCACAGTCGAGTCTAACTCTTCGTGACCCCATGGATCAGATTATGCCAGGCCCTCCTGTCTTCCGCTGTCCACTGAAGTTTGCTCAATTTCATGTTTGCTGCATCGATGACACTGTCTAACCATCTCATCCTTTGCCGTCCCCTTCTTCTTTGACCTTCAATCTTTCCCAGCATCAGGGTCTTCTCCAGTGAGTGCTCCCTTCTCATTTGGTGGCCAAAGTATTTGAGCTTCAGCTTCAGGATCTGGCCTTCCAGGGAACAGTCAGTGTTGATTTCTTTTAGGATTGACTGATTTGATCTCCTTGCAGTCCAAGGGACTCTCAAGAGTCTTCTCCAGCACCACAGTTCAAAAGAATCTATTCTTCGGCGCTTGGCCTTCCTTATAGTCCAACTCTCACAGCCAGACATTACTACAATGAATACCATTGCTTTGACCACGCGGACCATGTCTTCCATAGAGGAATTTAAATGGATGGAACCCGGAACTTTCTTGTGGTACCTCCCTGTACCCAGAAAGGAGATGCTGCAAATGCTGGTCACAGTCGTTTGGATGCTTGTGTGTGTAGGTTTTCTGCATGTGGGTCATGCGTCCTGTTGAACCTCTCATTTAACCCGTTGGCTTGGAGGTGATATGCCATAGTAGTCACATGTTTGATGCACAAGTGTGAGGCCATCAGAGAATCCTGGGCTAGCTGAAGCACTTGTAATCGGTATCTCTTGGGAGTCACTAGCTGCTGCTGCTTTTTCTCCCAAACTACCCCATGTGTCCTACATAAGAACATAAGAGAAGCCAATGCTGAATCAGGCCAATGGCCCATCCAGTCCAACACTCTGTCACACAGCAGCCAAAATATACCAGGTGCCATCAGGAAGTCCAGCAGTGGGGCCAGGACACTAGAAGCCCTCCCACTGCTGCCCCCTCCAGCACCAAGAATAGAGTGCATCACCTGCCCCAGACTGAGAGTTCCCATCTATACCCTGTGGCTAAGAGCCACTGATGGACTTCTGCTCCGTATGTTTATCTAATTCCCTCTTGAAACTGTCCATGCTTGTAGCTGCCACTACAATGCTATTCTGTATAGTCTCTGGTCAGATTTTTAATTGACATGGGCTCTCCACTGTGACCTCACGTCTAGTTGCTTCTGCTTTTTGCCACAGCTCTTGCAAACTAGAGTCCTCCTTCTGTTCTGCTAGGAACTCAGCTGCAGGCACGCCTGGTAACAGTGTCTCTGCTTCTTCACTGTCAGAGGCTGCTTGCTTCAGTTAGTGCTGACTGCTCTGCTGTTGTGCTTCTAGAGCCAGTTTGGTGTAGTGGTTAAGTGCGCAGACTCTTATCTGGGAGAACCGGGTTTGATTCCCCACTCCTCCACTTCCACCTGCTGATGTGACCTTGGGTCAGTCACAAGCTCTGGCACAGCTGTTCTCTCAAGGACAGTTTGTGTTAGAGTTCTCTCAGCCCCACCTACCTCACAGGAGTTAGTAAGCCGCTCTGAGATGCCTTTGGGTAGTAAAGAGCGGGGTATAAATCCAATCTCTTCTTCTCTCTTCGCTAGTAATGACATTGACTGTGGTCAGGGGTCATTTTGTAGAAAAAGAGCTGCAGGAGCTCATTAGCATAACTTATTTGCATATGCCACACCCCCTGACATCACTGGAAGTGTGTCAGAAGACAACACCCACCCCTCAGGCTCCACCCCGAGGGACTGTCTTTCCACTCTAGGGGCTGTCATTCCAGTCCCAGAGTAGCCTAACTGGGCCCAGGAGGAATGCTATATGTGCTGCTTTGTGCTCCTGCTGGGAGCGGGGCTTGCCACCACCTGTGCTTCTAACTGCCGGAGCTCCGCTCCTGTGCGCTCCTGCTCCAAGTGACCCCTGACTGTGGCTTCCCCTTGGCTTTCTGTCTGGGAGGCCAGATCATTCCCTAGTAAGATTGGAATGTCAATGTCCTCTAAAACTCCCAATTTCCAAGTGCCATGGAAGTTTTTATATGTAATAGGGACCTCTGCTACAGCCACCTCAAAAGCAGGTCCACTTACGCTTTTCAGAGTATATGTCTGCTCAGGCAAATATTGTTACTTCCTAACTGTCAGAGTGGTGGAGCAGGGGAACAGTCTGCCTCGGGAGGTGGTGGATGCTCCTTCCCTGGACGTTTTCAAGCGAAGGCTGGATGACCATCTTTTGGGTATGTTGTAGGTATGTAGACTTGGCTATGCTCCTGCAGAGTGCAGGGGTTGGACTAGATGACCTGCAAGGTCCCTTCCAACTCTAACATTCTCTGATTCTCTGATGTTTCTGTACTAACTCAGGCTTTATTAAAGTAACTTGTGTCCCAGTCTCTCTGTAGGCCTCTACTTCTGTGTCATTCACAGTCATAGTCTCTACATATTTGCGACTCAAATCCCCCTGCATCTTCCATGTCTGCAAAACATGAGCTGGATTGTCTTGCTGTGTGTTTTCTATAGGTGTAGGGTCTTCGCTTTTTGTGTCCATACTTGACACTTCACAACTCTCACAGTCTTCGGGGATGTGGAGACTTTCCCTCACTCTAATTTGGGACAAAATCTCCTCACATGGCCCTGTTCTTGGCAATGGAAACAAGTTATTGGCCCTCTTCTGACTTGAGGAGGACTGCCCCGCCTGGTAGGATTGTTGTTATCAGGCATAGATCTTTCTGAGGGAGCCCACACTCTGTGCGTCTTCACAGGTTCTACCCACATAGACTTTCCCAAGTCTTCCTCTATCTCATCGAGGGTTGTGGCTGCCTTTTCCAGAGTTTTAAATTTCTTGTCCCTCAAGACCCAAAGGGTGTCAAGATTTTGCATTGTATCCATACTATGATCTATTGGCCTTGCCTATATTTATGAAATGTATTTCACACAAGAATGAAAATGAGAAACTTGCATTGTGAATATTAAAAAAATATAACCAAGTGTGTTAAAGCTTAAGGCAGCACAGACAAGAAGGCCAAAATAGACCCCCTCCTTGCCCAAACAAAGGTTCAAACACTTTTCCAATTAAGAGGTCTCTTTGAGGATGATGCTCCTTAGAATAATAATCTAGAGGAAACATCTGTACTGGAGAAACTTAATAGGAGAAAAACAGAGCCAAATGTCACTTTTGGGGTGAGCCTGTGATACATGTTGGGTCAAATCCCCTCTAAAACAATATTGCGAATGCAGCGAGCTACAGGATCGACAAGTGAAGCGAGCAGCGGAGGGGCTGAGTATTTTGATAAATAAATACAGGGACAAACAAGTGGCCCCAAACACCTATTTCTCTCCATTCTGCAGCCAACAATTGACTCACTATAATGGGTGCAGGATGTCGGCCCTTTCAAGGAGCTTCCTGTTTGTCAAATTATGCCTCCTAGACCTCTGACCAGAAACTGCCTGGCCCTTGTATGGTTGAAGACACCCCATTCCCCAGCCAGTTGCCACCATTTTTTCCTCTGTCAGAGAGGGAATCCAGGATAGCACAAAATTAGCTTGCCCATAATGAAGATGTTTTAACAGAGGCGGGAACCAAAGAGGAATAACAAGCTAAGTTTATACGGTCGCCTTTTGTTTGGATTCAATCCTGGCGGGAAAACTGTAAAGCAAAGAAATATGTCAAACCTGGAGACTGGTATGTACCTTTGCGATTGACTTATGGAGACCCCCTGAAGGTTTTTGAAGGCAAGAGATGTGACAAAGTCATCAGAGGTCGTTTGCCATTGCCTGCCTCTGCGTAACAACCCCGGACTTCCTTGGTGGTTTCCCGTCCAAATACTAGCCCGGGCTGACCCTGCTTAGCTTCCAAGGTCTGACGAGATGAGGCTGGCCTGGGACATCTGGATCGGGTCAGCCCTACCATACAGGGTTGTTGTGGGGGAAAAACAGGGTGGGGGGGTGATAATAACCTTGTAATCTGCTCGGAGCTCCTCGGAGGAAGGGTGCGATAAACTCTAAACTAAGAAGCTTCCAGACTTTGGCTTGAAGGGCTCAGCTGAGACTCAGGTAGACAACTCTCTGTAAAGTATGGTTTCTCAGTTAGACGAAACGCAAACTGGGAACAGTCCCTCCGGCCGTCAGTGATGATTTAAGAACGCCTTCTTTGTAGCCTGTTTGCTGCAGCAGTTCTTCTCGGGTGATCTCCCCAAATCGTGAACTTCCCAGCAGTACCTGAGAGCAGTTTTAGCGACAGTCGGTCAAAATGCTGCCTGGACAGAGATGAACTCTGGAGAGGGGCGGAGTCTGTACAACGTTGTGAACGTCTCCTTTGCTAAAGGAAACAGTTTCCCAGGTGTGAGGACTGGAGCTTCTGGGACTAACTGATGAGGCCTGTCAGAAAAGGGGGAGGAAAGATTGTTATAGGCTGTGGAAGATAAATAAATAGGACTCAAAAACAGAAAGCTCACCTGGACAGTCTGTCAGGATTCCCACCCACCACCCACCAAGCCCAGAAATGTTATGGGCCTCTTCCACTGGAGCAAAGTATCTTCTCCGTGTTTCAACTAGAGCCCCATCTGCTGGCACAGAAAAGAATAATCCCAACAAGACGAAGGTATCTGAGGAAGGAAGCATTGACTCTTGGAAGCTTCTACCGTGAAAATCTTGCTCTTCTCTTAAGTGCCCCTGGACTCCAATCAGACTGTCCCCATGAAAGCCGATACACGTTCAATGACAATCAGTTTCAACCATCTTTGAATGAAGCCAGAAGTTCAGTATCTCCAATTCACTGGGGGTGTGTAGTAGGCCAGAGAAAGGCCCCCTTTGCACCATGATTTTTTTTTTAAAAAAAGTCACTTATGCCCCACCTGACACTTTATGTCCTAGTCTGACACTTGAACCCCTACACCATATTGTTGCCAGAGGCACTGCCTTTTATTCTAGGGTAGTCCCAAAGCAGGGGCACCCTGCTTTCTAACCTGACCCAGAGACCCACAAAACTCTGGTTTAAGGTGTACGAATGGATTGAGAATGTAATGAATGAAACAAATGTATAAGACTCTTTATTATATGTGAAATGTTCAGGTGGTTGATGTTATAAATGGAAAATAAATAAATAAATAAATATCGGGAATATTGGGGGAAAAACTCAGGCCAAGGAGGGCACTCCTGGTTCTGAAACACAGAGCCAGCCACAGCTCTGAAAAAGGGGTCTCCGTTTTCAGGTGAGAATAAAGGCAACCTCAGAGACGACTTCCAGCCTTCCCCCTCCACCCAGCAGAGAGATGCTTATGGGATGACAATGAGTTCCACCAGGAGAAGTATCTACATTTCTAAAAGCTATTCAGAGGCCACCTGGCAAATAGTCCTCCTCTCCAGTACCTCACCCAGCCCTTTTGTGTTGTCCTGTGTCTTTGTGTAAGTTCTTTGTCTCTCCTGCTCTGTCCCTCAGGATACTGAGATAAACCAATCAATCATTCAAATGTTTAACCATTGGTGGTCAGGAAATCCATTCAACTAGCCCCAGTACAGTCATCCAACATCTGGATTCTATTGTTAAATCCAGACCCTTCCTCTCTGGAAGCTCATTGGACACATCTAGGCCTTGCCCACCCTGATGCCACAAACCCCTGGGACTCGTCATTGGTCCAGGTAATCTATTGTGCTCACCTGAGACCAGCCCCCAAGAACCTTCCATTGGTCTGCATTGTTTTCCTATGGCTATATCTGTCTAAAGGCCATGTGCTTCTGCCCAGATGCCAACTGGCAGTCCAACCCTAAACCTTTAGGGTTTAGGCCATAATATCATCACCATGGACCCCGGCAAGTCTGGAGAGGTTGTATCACCCCCTAACTGACCCTCTATTTGCTATCAATTACCTCTGTTTTCTTAGTTCTGTACTGCTTGCTCTTTGGAAAGTTTGGCATGCTTGTGATTAAGGATATACTTTTTTAAAAAACTATTTAATTTACTCTTCAAATTTGGAATCATCCTACTGTGCCGGACCTCGGTATACAAGTGATGTGTGATTCCTGTACCCCTGTGGCCTAGCTAATTTCCCCAAACAACACGGCAGGCCATTGGTGGTAACACTATTGGATTTCATCAGTCTGGTCAACTAATGTCTCAAGCAGTTAGGGGGTGATTCACCCTCTGCCTACTGCCAAATGATGGTCTCTCCTCCCCCATTTCTCCCCACTGTCCCAACGGTTCACAATACTGGGAACCCAACCCCCAGCCCAGTCTTCTCCCCCTCCCCATCCTCCTAAGAGATCCTCCCCAGAGGAGGCTGCCTGTTGCCCCTCTTGCTATGGAGCCAGCAGGTCTCTAGAGCTGATGCAAGCACCCCTCTGCACACTGACATGGACCCCAAAGTTCAGCTAAGGAGTGGGGCGGCTTCCCCCTTAGTGAGCTGTGGAGGGGGGCCTCCGTCTGGGATCCAGACCTGCAAAAGAAATTCTTCTGTGTGTCTCTTTCCCTTCCCTTATAGTCCCCTCAAGGGTGACGGTGTACCCAGAGAAGCCAGGGGAGCCCAATGCACTCATCTGTCTAGCAAATGAGTCCCGTCCCCTCCATGAGCATCACCTGTCTGGAGAAGGGACAGGAGGTGAAGGACGCATGGAGGAGATGGACCTCTACCCCGACACGGTCAACTCCTTCCACAAGCTCTCCGACCTGACCTTCGCTTCGGGCCTAAGAAGAAATGGCTGATTTGAATCTTGACTCTGCTCTGAGCTCCCAAAGCAGTTCCATGGAAGTTTCTCACCCACACCTTCCACCTACAATGAAGGGGATAACATGACCAGCCTACCTCACTGGGCTGCTGGAAGGACAACAGAGATACTGTACATGAAGTGTTTGGGAATGCTCACAAGTCTGAGAAAAGTTTCACTGGCTGTGTACAACCAGTTTAAACTTTGGGCAATTCCTTCATGCCAGGTAGGATTAAAAGAAATAACCTAAGAATAGCTCTGCTGGATCAGAACAGTGAGGGTCCATCTAGTCCAGCATCTTGTCTCACCCAGTGGCCAACCAGTTCCTCTGGAGGGCCAGCAACAGGGCATGGAGGCCAAGGCCTTCACCTGACAAGAACATCAAAAGAGCCCTGCTGGATCAGAACAGTGAGGGTCCATCTAGTCCAGCATCTTGTCTCACCCAGTGGCCAACCAGTTCCTCTGCAGGACCAGCAACAGGGCATGGAGGCCAAAGCCTTCTCCTGACAAGAACCCCAGAAGAGCCCTGCTGGATCAGACCAGTGGGGGTCCATCTAGTCCAACCTCCTGTCTCACACAGGGGCCAGCCAGTTCCTCTGGAGGGCCAGAAAGCAGGGCACAGAGACTGAGGCCTTCCCCTGACAAGAACCCCAGAAGAGCCCTGCTGGATCAGAGCAGTGAGGGTCCATCTAGTCCAGCCTCCTGTCTCACACAGGGGCCAGCCAGTTCCTCTGGAGGGCCAACAACAGGGCACAGAGGCCAAGGCCTTAATAAGAACATAAGAAGAGTCCTGCTGGATCAGACCAGTGGTCCATCTAGTCCAGCATCTTGTCTCACACAGTGGCCAGTCAGTTCCTCTGGAGGGCCAGAAAGCAGGGCGCAGAGGCTGAGGCCTTCCCCTGATGTTGCCTCCTGGTTCTGGGATTCAGAGGCTTAGTGCATCTAAATGTTAGTCACCATGGCTAGTAGTTGCTGATAGACTGCTCCTCCAGGAATCTGTCTAATCTCCTTTTAATGTAAACATAGACTGCTCCTCCAGGAATCTGTCTAATCTCCTTTTAATGTAAACATAACACAAAGATTTGCAGGAAGAGCCTCCCCACAAATCCAGCTTGAGCGTCAAAACAGACCAAGCATCTAGTCCTTGAGGACTAGACGCTTGGTCTGGTTTGACATTCAAGCTGGATGTCCCTCAGGATGCCCCCAGGAGACATGCAAAAGGACCCCCTTCTCAGACTTTGGGTCCTCCATATAAGATGGACCCCAGTGGGGAACAGAAGTTGGAAATGTCCTGGGTGGTGGGAGGAGGTTGCAGCCCCACCCCAGTTCCCTTCAGCACCTTCCCTGATGTGTTCCTCTCTCTCCGGCCACCCAGTCCCCCCTCCTCACCTCGCCTGGTCTTCAGGTAGAAGGAGACTCCCGCAGCCCCAAAGACCACCCCCAGCACGGCCCCCAAAGCCCCCGTCCAGACTTTGCTCTTGGCAGAGTTCGACGACCGTGGCTCTGAGGAAAGAGAAGGAACCTAGTGTGAAAAGACGGCTCAGGGTCAGGTCGGGCCTCTCAGATTCCCAATTTCACAAGGGGGGGGGGTTGGTCCATGAACTATGCAGAGGCAGGGCCCACCCCTCAATCGGGTCTCACAAGTCTCAGAGACTCCGCTGGGCTGTGAGGTCTGCATGCTTGCATGTTGGTTGATTTTTTTGGGGGAGTTGTCACTCACCCAGAGGGTCTTGTAGAGACTTAGAACATTAAAGCCACATAAATAAGGTAAAAACAACATCTATTCATTTATTTAATTACATTTCAGGCCGTCCTTCCCCGCAGGCAGGCAAGAAATATAAAACACCAACATAAAAATGTCAAGCTATTAAAATACGTGGCCAGCAGTCACACCACTAACAAAAACAGCCCAAACATGTGGATTGCCCTCCAAAGGCCAACCTAAGCCATTCGGCCTTACATGCTCTGTGGAAAGTAAAGAAGTCCAGAAGGGAACAGGTGTCATCCGGGAGCACATTCCACAGGGTAGGGGCCATAACAGAGAAGGCCCTTCCCCTGGTGGCAGCAAACCAAGCCCTCCTGGGGCCAGGCCCCTGCAAGAGGCCGCTGGATGACAACCTCGGGGGGCTGTAACAAGAGAGGCAGTCCTGAATGAGGGTCCCGTTTAGATCCTGCACCATCCCCCAAGGAAGGGTGGGGAGGTCCTTCCCAAATGACTTGATGCTATGGGACCATTCCCAGGCCGTTTGCTGTGTTCCCACAAGGGTTGCCAACTCTCAGGTGGGAAATTCCTGGAAATTTGGGGGAGGTGCCTGGGGGAGGGTGGAGACTGGAAAGGGGAGGAACCTCAGCGGGGCATAACGCCATGGACTCCGCCCTCCAAGACAGGCGTTTTATCCAGGGGGAAATTATCTCTGTAGTCTGGAAATTGTTTCTCGTTCTGGGAGAACTCCAGGCCCCACCTGGAGACTGGCAACTCAACTTTCTACTACCAAAGTGAAGCACTGGACTGGGAGGACTGGGAGATATCGTGATGTAGCTCCAAGAAAGAATAACTAGTTTAAGGGGGAAAGCCAGAGAGACAGGAGACTTCCTGTTGAAAACTGAGACCAAGCCGTACTCTGCAGAGAGCTGGGAAGTCCCTGGACCAGCTCCACATGGTCTGTGGATACAGAGGGGGTCTCTGAGACCCCCTAGTGCTTCTGACTCCAAGACAGGATAATTAATTTAAAGGGGAAAGCCAGAGAGACACGAGACTTCCTGTTGAAAATGGAGACAAAGCTGTACTTTGCAGAGAGTTAGGAGGTCCCTGGATGAGTCCCACACAGCCTGTGAATACAGGGTGGGTCTCTGGGACCCCTGGGTGCTTCCAACTCCAGGGGGCTTCACAGGGGGCTTTCTAGGGGTCCCATTTGGCAGAACAGCCACTTCCCCCAAAAGAAGGCACCTTTCCTGACCACGATGAACCTCCCAGAGAAGGAGGGGAGAACCCACTGAAGGGATTTTGCAGAGATGCCTGCAGAGATCACAGGCTGCCGTCAGGGAAGGTTCAGGTGGGGTAGACTTGTTGGTCTGACGCAGCAGAAGAAAGTCTGAGTCCGCCAGGGGCACCTTTCAGAGCAACAAAGCTTCACTCAGCATATGAGTTTTTGTGTGCAAATATCTGGCAAAGTGTGTGTGCCCACGAAAGCTTATACCGTGAATAAAACTTGGTGGTGCCACTCTGGACTCTGACTTTGTTCTGTCTTCAGGGTAATGTGAGAACATCCAAATCCAGGTCAGGCGTCCCTGGTGAACAGCAAGTACGTGCTCAGAGGGACTGAGGGACACCTCAAATCTACCATTGCCTTTCTCCCCCACCCCGCCCCTCCTTTGGTCCCGTCTTCCTTGCTAAACACATAAGAATTTCTTTTCAGGATCAGGACATGATCTGAGACCACACCCTCCAGCCAGACTCCTCCCTGGGAAGCCTCTGCTGGGCCAACTCAAACTCCGGGCTCATCAGAGTTGACGAAGGACCTTGGAACTCCCACCCACTGTGCAGGATTGTATATCCATAGGATATGGGGAAGCCCTCCGGTCTCTCACCCCACTGCACGGTGATGGGTTCCTTCTGGCTGCTGTGCTCCACCTGGCAGGCGTAGAGGTCTTCCCGCTGCGGCACCGTCTCCAGCATTGCCTGGTTCAGGAAGGTCCAGTCTCCGTTGTGGATCTCATCATCGTACCCCACCCCTTCTGTCTGCTCCTGCCCGTTCTTCAGCCACCTGAAACGAACCCCCGAGGGGTAATATCCTGCCGCGTTGCAGATCAGGAGGCTGTGGGTGGGCCAGGGGCCGGCCTTGGTGTGGGAGATTCTCACCGTGGGCTGATCTGGAGGTGAGGGGGGAAAGGGGGGAAACTTCAGAGACCACGGGAGAACCAGAAAAGCACCCACAGGTCAAGAAGAGGGAGAGGTCATCACGTCTGCAGCTGCTATATTTAGAAAGACACAATTCCTCGGGTTCTCTCACCCACCAGCACAGCCGATGATCCACTAATCCACCTTCTGGTCCCTGCGTAAAACCTGTAGACATAAATGCACAAACACATCTCTCTCCCTCCTTCTTCCCAAACACTAAGAGTTGCTTTGCAGGATCAGACCCCCCCCCCATCCATCCAGGCCTCCATTCTCTCCCTGAAAACAGTGGGCTGGAAGCCTCCCAGAACCGACTGAGGGGTCAATGGGAACCCCCTGGAAAGCCCTGTTGATAGGGAGGAACTTGTGGTTGCTGCTACTGCTGCTGAAGACACTTCTGGAAATGCCTTGGACCACTCAAGGGGACCCCTAAATTCTCCTTTGCCTCTTGCTTGAAGGCCTCCTGCTTGAAGGCCACCTGTTTTTGCCTCTGGGAAGCTCACCAGAAAAATTCTTCTTCCCAGCATTTGGTGCTCAGAGCAGACAGCCTGTGGACACGGAGGTCCCCGTTCACTACCTTGGCTCAGAGCTGCCAACAGATCTCCTCTTCAGGAATCGTACAGGCACCACAATTTAAGAAGGGTATAGACAAGCTGGAAGGTGTCCAGAGGAGGGCAACGGAGATGGCGAGGGGTCTGGAGACCAAGTCCTGTGAGGAAAGACTGAGGGAGCCTGGAGAGGAGACGACTGAGAGGTGATACGATAACCACCTTCAGGTACTTGAAAGGCTGTCCGATAGACGATGGTACATAGTTATTTCCTGTTGCCCCAGAAGGTTGGACCAGAACCAATGGGTTGAAATAATTTGATTCTCAATACTACCAAGACCAAGGAATTGGTGGTGGACTACAGGAAGAACAAAACGGAAATTAAGCCACTGTTTATTGGCGGAGAATGTGTGGAGAGGGTGGCTACTTTTAAGTTTTTGGGAGTGACTATCGAGCAAAATCTGACTTGGAGCGTTAACACCATTGCTCTGGTGAAGAAGGCCCAGCAGAGGCTTTATTTTCTCAGACTCTTAAAGAAAAACAACTTGAGTGAGAAAACACTGATGTCTTTCTATCGTTGCTCAATAGAAAGCATTTTATCATACTGTGTCTGTGCCTGGTTTGCCAGTTGTACGGCTGCGGATAGGAAGGCACTCCAGAGAGTTACCACCACAGCTCAGAAGATCCTTGGCTGCCCTCTCCCATCCCTGGAACAACTGTACAGTTCTCGATGCTTGAAAAAGGCAAAGAACATTTTGCAGGACTCATCACACCCTGGACACTCCTTGTTTGAATTGTTGCCTTCGGGCAAAAGATACAGGACAATTAAAACAAGGACAAATAGATTAAAAAACAGTTTTTATCCAAGAGCCATTATTGCCCTAAATGCTGCATGAGATTGGAATTGGGGACATCAGTGGTTTAGTTGCTATGTGAACTTTAGGGGAGCTATGAAGCAGTTGTGAATGGCTGTGTGAGCGTGCATGATTATTGTTGTAGATTACTGAAATGATTGCACTTTTAATTTCGTTGTACTATGTACAATGACAATAAAGTATATTATTATTATTATTAAATCAGAAGAGTTTTCGGCTAAACATTAGGAAGAACTTCCTGACAGTCAGAGCGGTTCCTCAGCGGAACAGGCTTCCATGGGAGGTGGTGGGCTCTCCTTCCTTGGAGGTTTTCAAACAGAGCCTAGATGGCCATCTGACAGCAGTGCGAATCCTGTGAATTTAGACAGATCATGAAAGGGAGGGCAGGGAGGGTTGCCTCAGGGCTTAGTTCTTGTGGCCCTTTCTTACACGCCCAGAGAAATGCTGATCGCCACTTTGGGGTCAGGAAGCAATCCTGGAGGGTTTTTGTCATCTTCTGGGCATGGAGCAGGGGGTCACTGGGGTGTGGAGGGGGAGGTATTTGTGAATTTCCTGCATTGTGCAGGGGGTTGGACTAGATGACCCTGGAGGTCCCTTCCAACTCTATGACTCGATCATTTGAGTAAACAGACCCAAGTTCACATCTATGAACTACTGAAGGACCAGTCTTCCTCTGTCAGGACTCCCTTTGGGGAAGGAGTCAGTGTTCCCTCTAAGCTGAGTTAGTGTGAGCTAGCTCACAGTTTTTTAGCCTCCAGCTCACACATTTTTTTGTCTTCGCTCAGGAAGGAGGGCTCCAGAGCAAACTAACTGATGCAGCAGCCAAATTGCTCACTCACAACTTTAATGCCAGTAACTCACAAAGTAGAATTTTTGCTCACAAGACTCCACAGCTTAGAGGGAACATTGGAGGGAGTCCTTTGAGACAAATAAAATGAATTTCAATAGAGATAAGTGCAAAGTCCTACACTTAGGTACAAAAATCAAAGGCACAGATATAGAATGGGAGGGACTTGGCTTGACAGCAGCACATGTGAAAGGGATCTAGGTGTTATGGTTGATCACAAGCTAAACATGAGCCTGCAGTGTGATGCGGCTGTGAAGAAAGCGAATGCAATCTTAGGATGCATTAGCAGAAGCATTGTGTCCAGATCATGGGAGGTGGTAGTTCCGCTGCATTCTGCTATGGTCAGGCCCCACCTGGAGTACTGTGTCCAGTTTTGGGCACCACATTTTCGGAAGGATGTTGACAAACTAGAGCGGGTCCAGAGGAGGGCGACCAGGATGGTGAGAGGGTTGGAGTCCAAGTCTTATGAGGAAAGGCTGAGGGAGTTGGGTATGTTTAGCCTGGGAAAGAGAAGGTTTAGAGGGGACATGATTGCAGTCTTCAGGTATTTGAAGGGCTGTCATGTAGAAGATGGAGTGGATCTATTCTCTCTTGCTCCGGATTGCAAGACTAGATCTAATGGGTGGAAATGACAAGGGAGTCGTTACTGGCTTAATATCAGGAGAAACTTCCTGACTGTCAGAGTGGTTGAGCAGTGGAACAGACTGCCTCGGGAGGTGCTGGATGCTCCTTCGCTGGACGTTTTCAAGAGGAGACTGGACAACCATCCTTTGGGCATGTTGTAGGTATGTAGGGGTTTCGGCTGTGTTCCTGCAGAGTGCAGGGGTTGGACTAGATGGCCTGCAAGGTCCCTTCCAACTCTAACATTCTATGATTCTATGAAAGTTTTTGTAACTCTAACGTTTATCTGCCATCAAAGGGGTGGAGTGGGCCTTGTTGAATGATCTTTCCCAAGAGGCCCTGGGGGTACCACAGTGTTTGTAGCCCCCTGGTCCTCCCCCTCCCAGATATCTACACTGCCTTCCCCAAGGACTTGTTCAGATGGAGGCCTTCCCCTGAGGTTGCCTCCTGGCTCTGGAATTCAGAGGATGACTGCCTCTGAATATGGAGGTTTCTCTGTCACCACTGCTGGTAGCCACTGATAGATTTATCCTCCATGAATCTATCTAGTCCCCTTTTAAAGCTGTTTTTTCCCCTTAAACCAGGCTTCAAAAAGTTGCCCTCTCAGAGTACCAGGAGATGAAGAGTTAAATATCCACAAGAATGACAGGCTGGTCCAAGCAGTCTGATTGGCCAGCTCCCGCAAGGGGAGAGACTTTATTTGCTGGGTGCTGAGAGGGAATAGAATATTCGGGCACATTCCTGAGTTCAGGGAAGAGAGGATTCTGTACCTTCACTGCTGTAAATCGGCTCTGAGGAAGAATTCCGTTGGAGAACGGAAAGATTCTGGGTCTCAGCCTGGGCTGAAGGCGGTCTCACACAGACGCAAGGACTGGGAATGAGACTTGGCCGGGTTGTTGGGTAGTGAGAGGAGACTCCCATTCAGGCCCAAGGAAAAGGGAGACGTCTTCCAGGGAAATAAGGAGAACCCCTGCCCAGTTAAACAGGGAGAGTTATCCACAGGGAACAGAGATCCCCCACCTGTTGTGAAAGTGTTATCTATTGAGCCTGAACTGTACTTGCAAAAAGAACTTAGCTTGAGGACGCATCACAACGGCTTGCTAACAATAGCCATTCCACATGCAAAAGAGCCTCCTCAGGAAACAGGAAACAATCCATAGACAAAAGAACCTCCTCAGGAGAGCTCCTCCATTAGCATGTTCACAGCCTGGGGAACTCCTACAAGATAGTGGGTGCGTTCAGACGGGCCGTTTGAGCCGTTTTCGGCACGGCTCAGAAATGGCTTTTACCTGTGCGTCACACGCCCAACATCTGCCCACCGTCCCCAGCCGTCAATTTCTGGAGCAAACCCCCTTTGAAACGGAGTATTTTGACACCACTTACCCAAGTGGTGTTTTCCATGATTCTCCGTTTCAAGCCGCACTTTCCCCTGTCTGATCGCTCCATCCAGCCACTTCCGGGTGCTTCAACCCCCCTCCCCTCTGGGAAGCTGCCTCCGGCTTCCGCTTTCAGTCCGCCATTTTTTTTCCCCTTAGCGATGTGCGCTTGAGCGGAGCTCCGCACTTAAGTTAAAAAGAAAAGCTTCACTGGTGCCTAGTTTAGGCATTTAGAGGAGTCCGGGATCTCGGGGAGGCCATTTTAAAAGGAGTCTTCATTTAAACTTTAAAGGGACCTGTTGAGATCGCTCTTCTGCGCACCCGCCAAACTTCCTGTTCGGGAGAGGGCTGCCTGTGCGCATGCTCAAAGGAGAGGGGAAACCCCACCACCACCTGCAGGAGGACGGCGGGGAGCTCGGAAGGAGGAGGTGAGTGTGATCGCGATTCTCCAGTTTAAAAAAACACGCATCGTGCCGGAGCAGTTTAAACCGCTCCAGCACGCTGTCTAAACGCACCCAATGACTCAGCCCTACCCCACCTTCCTGAGCAGCTATAATTACTTGCCTATCTTTTTTTTTTCTGCTCACCTTGACACAGAGAGTCCTCCATCTTTCTGTGTTATCCCTCTGAGGATGCCAGTCACAGCTGCTGGCGAAACGTCAGGTCCTACAATGCCAAGACCGCAGCCACACAACCCTGAAAATCTACAGCAACTAATGGCTTGCTAAGTTCCTAGAATGGACCAGTAGGGAAACAGGGATCCTAGAGAAACCAACTGGGAAACAATGGAGTGTAAATAGCCTGTCTCTGGGAGTGGGAGGTGTTTGGGATGTCACCTTTTCCAGGCATAAATACCCAGTGGGACAGCCAAGGTTTTCAGTCTTCTTTCTCTTGCTGAATCACTAATAAACTATGAGCCGATCATTTGAATGCGTCTGAGCCCAGTATATTTCAGAAAGGAAACCACTTCTGTTGTTCAGTCACACAGTCGAGTCCGACTCTTTGCAACCCCATGGATGACATCGCGCCAGGCTCCCCTGTCCTCTGCCGCCCTCAAGAGCTTCAAGGAACGAATAAATATACACCGCAAGGAATATTTGCAAATCAGCGTGTTCGGTTTATAACTATCGTTCTATAAAGTGCGTTGAGCGCTATTAGAACACCCTAGTCCAGTATATAGATTCACTACATTCAGTATAACGGTAGCATTCAGTTCATTCAATTTCACAACCCCCAGTCAACTTTGCATCAGTATTTTAGAAGTCAAACCCCAACGGGAGTTTCCAGAGTTACAAGGCTGTCATTTTCAAGGCGCTCCATCCATGAATCTTAGCTGCACACTGTGTCGTTTGTAGGACCGGCAATAAGCATCAACACAACTATAAATGAAAGCTTCCCCCTTTGTGGAAGTAGAAGTGGGCTTGTAACTCTGGAAACTCCCGTTGGGGCTTGACTTCTAAAATACTGATGCAAAATTGACTGGGAGTTGTGAAATTGAATGAACTGAATGCTACCGTTATACTGAATGCAGTGAATCTATATACCTGACTAGGGTGTTCTAATAGCACTCCATGCACTTTATAGAACGATAGTTATAAACCCGAACACGTTCATTTGCAAACGTTTCTTGCAGTGTATATTTATTCGTTCCTTGACTCTCCTAACCCTGCAACTCAGGTTGCTACAGCCCTCAAGAGTTTGACAGAAATTAGGGATTAAAAGGAAGGGCGTTATGGACTGCAGGAAGGTACCAGCCTCAGGGAAATAAAAGAAGAAACAGGAAACTCCATTGAGAAGAAGAAGAAGGAATAGAAGAAGAAGAAGAAATAGAAGAAGGAAAAGAAATAGAAGAAATAGAAGAAGGAAAAGAAATAGAAGAAGAAGAAATAGAAGAGGAAGAGATTGGATTTATACCCCACCCTTCACTTGGGAGTCTCAGAGCGGCTTACAAACTCCTTTCCCTTCCCCTCCCCACAACAGACACCCTGCGAGGTAGAAGAAGAGAAGAGACTGGATTTAGACCCTGCCCTTCACTACCCAAAGGAGTCTCAGAGCGGCTTACAAACTCCTTTCCCTTCCCCCTCCCCACAACAGACACCCTGTGAGGGAGGCGGGGCTGAGAGAGTATTTCTCAAGAACAGCTGTGCCAGAGCTTGTGACTGACCCAAGGTCACACCAGCAGGTGCAAGTGGAGGAGCAGGGGAATCAAACCCGGTTCTCCCAGATTAGAGTCCCTGGGTGCCCTTAACCACTATGCCAAACTGGCTCGGTAATTTATGCAGCAGCCGAATGACTGGCTGAATTTTTTGCTCACAAGACCCCACGGCTCAGAGGGAGCGCTGGTCCGGAGGTCTACGCCTCGAACCCCCCCCCGGCTCCCCTTCACACCCCCTGGTCCTGCTGGACGTGCCCCCCGTCCGCGCTCAGTGCTCACCCTTCCTGGTGAGGGTGACGCCCCGTCCCTCTTCGACCTCGTAGTTGTGGCGGCAGAAGGCGTCCACCTCGCCGCGCACGGTGCCCATCCAGTCCTTCTGGCTGTTGAAGTCGCGGGCCGTGCGCTCGCCCAGCGGGGTGAGGGCCTCGTACCACCCCCGACGGCTGTCGAAGCGCAGGTACTCCTCCCGCCCGTAGACGTACCTGTCCAGGAAGCGGACCTCCCCGCGCGTCCCGTCGGCGAAACGGCACTCGGCCTTCCACTGGTAGAGGAAGCGGGCGGCTGTTGCGGGGACAGGACGGTGGGGGGGGGAGTGAGTCACTACTACGGGCCCCCCTCCCTCCGCCAGAGGCCCGGCTCCCCTGCCCAGCCTCCGAGCTACGGAGCTCCTTCCCCAGCTGAGAACCTTCCCGGCTCACTTCCCCTCCCCCAGTGTTCCCTCTAAGCTGAGTCAGTGTGAGCCAGCTCACAGTTCTTTAGCCTCCGGCTCACACGTCTTTGTCTCAGCTCAGGAAGGGAGGGGCTCCAGAGCAAACTCATTTATGCAGCAGCCAAATCCCCTCGCTCACAACAACCAATGTTCCCTCTAAGCTGCGGAGTCTTGTGAGCAAAAATTCAAGTTTGTGAACGACTGGCATTAAAGCTGTGAGCGAGCGATTTGGCTACTGCATAAATTAGTTTGCTCTGGAGCCCCTCCCCTTTCTGAGCGAAGACAAAAATGTGTGAGCTGGAGGCTAGAAAACTCTGAGCTAGCTCACACTAACTCAGCTTAGAGGGAACACTGCTCACCACTTTAACGCCAGGAGCTCACGAAGTAGAATTTTTGCTCCCAGGACTCCACAGCTTTAGAGGGAGCATTGCTTTCTCACCAGGAGAAAAGACACCGTTAGACATTTCTGGTCTGGTCTGAGATATCTATCGCTTTACAGCTGTTGCCTGGCTTCGTACAGAAATCCCCCAGGAGGAGCCGTTTTAACGCAATGGCCGCCTGCCACCTGGTTGGCTGCAAGACATTACCTATCGGAATACGCCTCCTGAAATGATCGGGACCCCAAGCCTCCCCCCTCCCAGTCTTTCATCCGTCCCCCCCAACAGGAGCTCCGCTTACCGGGGGGCTCAATCCATCCTCCCCTTCCGTGGGCCATGCAGGGACCCAGAAGCACCGTCGTCAGTACCAGAGTCCCTGGCAGGATCAGGCCGGACCCCATGGCTGCCCCACCATGGAAAAAAAACCCATACAACTTCCTTCATTGCATTGATGGGAAGGGAAACTTTTGCCACTTAAATCCTGGGGAGTGGGCCGGGCCCTTGGCCCCAGGACCACCAATGAGAATTCGGACTGAGGGAGCGTCATCCGTTTCTGGGTAGAAGGATCAGCCGCAGCTCCGCTTTAGGGAAATAGTTTGGTGTTGTGGTTAAGGGCGCGGGACTCTTATCTGGGAGAACCGGGTTTGATTCTGCACTCCTTCACTCGCACCTGCTGATGTGACCTTGGGTCAGTCACAAGCTCTGGCACAGCTGTTCTCTCAAGGACAGTTTCTGTCAGAAGTTCTCTCAGCCCCACCTACCTCACAGGGTGTCTGTTGTGGGGAGGGGAAGGGAAAGGAGTTTGTAAGCCGCTCTGAGACGCCTTTGGGCAGTGAAGGGCGGGGTATAAATCCAAACTCTTCTCTTCTTCTTCTACCTCACAGGTTGTCTGTTGTGGGGAGGGGAAGGGAAAGGACTTTGTAAGCCGCTCTGAGACACATTTGGGTAGTGAAGGGTGGGGTATAAATCCAATCTCTTCTTCTACCTCACAGGGTGTCTGTTGTGGGGAGGGGAAGGGAAAGGAGTTTGTCAGCCGCTCTAAGATGCCTTTGGGCAGTGAAGGGCGGGGTATAAATCCAATCTCCTCCTCCTCCTCCTCCTCCTCCTCCTCCTCCTCCTCCTCCTCCTCCTCCTCTTCTTCTTCTTCTTCTTCTTCTTCTTCTTCTTCTTCTTCTTCTTCTTCTTCTTCTTCTTCTTCTTCTTCTTCTTCTTCTTCTTCTTCTTCTTCTTCTTCTTCTTCTTCTTCTTCTCCTTCTCCTTCTCCTTCTCCTCCTCCTCCTCCTCCTCCTCCTCCTCCTCCTCCTCCTCCTCTTCCTCTTCCTCTTCCTCTTCCTCTTCCTCTTCCTCTTCCTCTTCCTCTTCCTCTTCCTCTTCCTCTTCCTCTTCCTCTTCCTCTTCCTCTTCCTCTTCCTCCTCCTCCTCCTCCTCCTCCTCCTCCTCCTCCTCCTCCTCCTCTGCCGACGATGCAAACAGAAGGCTCGGGACAAAGGTGGTGGTGGTGAGTTAACTTAAGAGCTCCATCCCCAGTTCTCCCCTCTTCTTTCTCCTTGGCCAGTTGCCCCCAAAGTCGAGCCCCCCCCATCTCCTCTGCTGTCTTGGTTGCTCTGCCCTGTTGGGAGACTGGGATATTTAGCAGAACCCGGGACCTCTTGTTCTTTTTGTGTGGGGGGAGATGGCATCAGGCAGGGCTCAGCCTCCCTTGGGTCTTTTGGCCCCACGGTTTCCCGGGAGCCCCCTTCCTGCCCCCATCTCCTCCCGGGACACTTATTTTGGTGCAATCGACAAAGGAAAATGTAAGAAAAATGGTAGGCAGGTAATTGATATCTACTCAGGAAGGTGGGGTAGGGCTGAGCACGCGGCCACACATTTCTGTATCACCTCTGAGGACACCAGTCACAGCTGCTGGCAAAACCTCCGGTCCTATAATGCCAAGACCACGGCCAGACAGCCCGGAAAATCTACAGCAGCTAATAGAATGTAAATTGTTATCTGGTTTTTCTGTAAACAAGATGTTCCTTTCTGGAATGTGAGGAGCAATCTCCCGTCAGTAGCTGGACTGTCAAAGCCTCGACTGATGTTGGGAAAAGGGTGAAAAGAAAAAAAAACGAATGAAGATTTGTTAAAAATTTTTTTTTATTAAACTAGTGCATGGTATATCTGGTCAGACAGGTCAACCGCTAAAATAGACGGGCTCAGTGTGGAATTTAAGGAGGGGGGCACCAAGATTGATCAGTGCTCAGGGCACCAGGGAGCCTTAATCCACCCCTGACCACACCCCTTTCTGGAGAGCTATTTAATTGCACAGCTGGGGTGGAAAGAAACACACACCACACCAAGCTCCCAGGCCAAAAGCCCTTTGTCAATGAGTCAGCACCTCTGGGCCCCCGCACCAGAAAAGGCTTCTGCTTGGCCAGCAGCCAAAGGAACGCAGCAGAAGCACTCAGGTTTTGCTTCCCCACGCCCACCAAGTGGAACCCAGCGTTTGCGGGAAAGAAAGACAGGATCTGGCTCTGGTCCAGGAGACCTGCTGTGCTGCTCACCATGCCGAGAACCCCGGCTCCTTCACAAATCCACTTGGGACCCAGCCTGATGAGGCTTGCCAGGGTTCCAGGCTGGGAAGTTCCTGGTGGGAGATTTTCTGGTGAATCCGAGAATCCCAGAGTTGGAAGGGGCCACACAGAGGCCATCTAGTCCAACCCCTGCTCAGGGCAGGATCAGCCTAGAACATCCCTGACAGAGGTTTGTCCAGCCGCTGCTTAAAGACGGCCAGGGAGAGGGAGCTCACCGCCTCCCTACATCGCCGATTCCACCGTCGCACAACTCTGACTGTCAAAAAAGTCTCCCCAGATATCCAGCCGGAACCTTCCCGCCCTTAATCTAAACCCATTATTGCGAGTCCTCCTCTCTGCTGCCAAAGAGGATCAGCTGCTCCAATGCTCCCTCCAAGCTGTGGAGTCTTGTGAGCAAAAATTCTACTTTGTGGGCTCCTGGCATTAAAGCTGTGAGCCAGCCATTTGGCTACTGCATCAGTTAGTCTGCTCCGGAGCCCTCCTTCCTGAGCCAAGACCAAAATGTGTGAGCCGGAGGCTAAAAAGGATGTTATGCCTCTGCAGGGCTCTTTTTGTAGAAAAAGCCCAGCAGGAACTCATTAGCATATTAGGCCACACCCTTGACAGCACAGTTCAATAGTATATCAGGCCACACCCCCATGTTACCAGAAGTGGGGTCACCCAGCCACACCCACCTTTTGCTTCTTATTGTTTACCTTGTTTGTTGTCAAAACCCAGGGCTTCTTTTATAGCAGGAACTCCTTTGCATGTTAGGCCACACACCCCTAATGCAGCCAGTCCTAATGTGTTTCTGCTGTTGGGTGTGGCCTATTATGCTAATAAGTTCCTGCTGGGCGTGGCCAACTCCGTTCCTGTGCGTTCCTGCCCAAAAAGAGCCCTGTGCCTCTGTTGATACATCCCAAGATTGCATTAGCCTTTTTTGTTGCCGCTTCACACTGGCTGCATTTCTACTGGCTTACATTCCACTCAGACCCCAAGACCTGGTTCAGATACACTTTTACCCAGAAGTGTATCCCCCATCCAATATACATTTTCCTCGTTTTTGTTGCCCAGATGTAGAACCCGGCACCTATCCTTGTTAAATTATTCACATCTCCCCACTTTTCCAGTGTGTTCAGATCTCGTTGAATTCTATCTTTTTGGTTTTTTCCCTCTGGGGGAATGCTCCAGAATGGCATTCCAGAACCTCTTCAACAAAATTCTTTTAAAAACGTGTGAAAGTTCATGAGTTTGCAGTATACAGATTGAAAACTTCATTTCCCATTTCCAGCACCCCTTCCCCCCCAAAAGGCACTGTCTGTATCTTCTGGTGGTGGCCCCTGGATTTTGGCCACGGGTGTTGGACTGGATGGGCCACTGGTCTGATCCAGCATGGCTTCTCTTATGTCCTCATGCTCTGTATTCTTGGTGCTTGGGGGGCTACAGTGGGAGGGCTTCTAGGGTTCTGGCACTGCTGGCAGACCTGGGTTTTGGCCACGGTGTGACACAGAGGGTTGGACTGGAGGGGCCATTGGTCCTGAACCAACATGGCTTCTCTTGTGTTCTTATGAACATAAAGCAAATAGTTTCAAAACTGGCCCTTCAGCTTCAGAGCCAGTTTGGTGTAGTGGTTTAAGTGCGCGGACTCTAATCTGGGAGGGCTTCTGGTGCCCTGGCCCCACTGCTGGCCCTCCTGATGGCACCTGGTATATTTTGGCCGCTGTGTGACAGAGTGTTGGACTAGATGGGCCATTGGCCTGATTCAACAATGGCTTCTCTTATGTTCTTATGTTCTTAAGTTGCCAGGGGACTCCAATTTTGTTTGGCTGCTTCAGGCCTATGTGGTGACCCTACCTGAATCCGGCCCAAGTGAAGTTCATGGTGAAGGAAGGATTTAAAGTGCATTTCCCCAGGTCTGAAGTGCTACACTAGACTCCCTCTCTGAAAGGGAAAAAATGGTGGTAACTGGCAATGTTCCCTCTAAGCTATGGAGTCCTGGGAGCAAAAATTCCGCCTTGTGAGCTACTGGCATTAAAGTTGTGAGCGAGGCGATTTGGCTACTGCATAAATTAGTCTGCTCTGGAGCCCTCCTTCCTGAGCCGAGACAAAAGAAGTGTGAGCTGGAGGCTAAAAAACTGTGAGCTAACTCACACTAACTCAGCTTAGAGGGAACACTGGTAACTGGCAGGGTGTGTGTGTGTCTTCAATCTTAACAAGGGGTGGGCGGTTTCTGGTCAGAGGTCTGCGAGGCATAATTTGACCAATCGGTAGCTACTTGAAAGGGCCGACATCCTGCACCCATTCTATTGGGTCACTTGTTGCCTTCAGAATGGAGAGGAGCGGGTGTCTGGGGTCTTGTGTTTGTCCCTGCAGTTGTTCACTAAAACACTCAGCCCCTCCCCTCTGCTTGCTTCACTCGCCAATCCCGTTGCTCGCTCGCTGGATCCGCAGTATTGTTTCAGAAGGGATCTGTCCCTACACGTTCCACACGGGCTCACCCCGGAAGTGACGCCCGGCTCTCTTTTTCTCCGATTTAAGTATTTTCAGTACAGATTCTAACGAGCATCGTCCTCAAGGAGACCTCTGAATTGGCAAAGTGTCTGAACTTTTGTTCGGGAAAGGATCTGTTTCGCCCTTCTGGTTTGTGCTGCCTCCGCCTTCCTGGCTTCTCATGAGCAAACTTCTGCTTCCATTTCGAAGAGTGGAGGGTTGATTGGGGGCCAATCCAGGCCAGAATGGGCAGATTCCTTTCGTTTTTGACCCCGTAACTGCCACGATCCTCCTGAAGAAGAAGAAGAAGAAGAGATTGGATTTATACCACGCCCTTCACTACCCAAAGGTGTCTCAGAGCGGCTCACAAACTCCTTTCCCGTCCCCTCCCCGCAACAGACACCCTGTGAGGTAGAAGAAGAAGAAGAGATTGGATTTATACCCCGCCCTTAACTATCCAAAGGAGTCTCAGAGTGGCTTACAAACACCTTTCCCTTCCCTTCCCCACAACAGACACCCTGCAAGTCAGAAGAAGAAGAAGAGATTGGATTTATACCCTACATAAGAACATAAGAGAAGCCAATGTAGAATCAGGCCAATGGCCCATCTAGTCCAACACTCTGTCCCACAGCGGCCAAAATATACCAGGTGCCATCAGGAGGTCCAGCAGTGGGGCCAGAGCACCAGAAGCCCTCCCACTGCTGCCCCCTCCAGCACCAAGGATAGAGTGCATCACCTGCCCCAGACTGAGAGTTCCCATCTATACCCTGTGGCTAATAGCCACTGATGGACTTCTACCCCAGATGTTTATCTAGTTCCCTCTTGAAACTGTCCATGCTTGTAGCTGCCACCACCTCCTGTGGCAGTGAATTCCACATGTTAATCACTCTTTGGGTGAAGAAGTACTTCCTTTTATCTGTTCTAACCCAACTGCTCAGCAATTTCATGGAGTGCCCACGAGTTCTTGTATTGTGAGAAAGGGAGAAAAGTCCTTCTTTCTCAACCTGCTCAATCCCATGCATAATCTTATAAACCTCGACCCTGATTGGATTTATACCCTACATAAGAACATAAGAACATAAGAGAAGCCAATGTTGAATCAGGCCAATGGCCCATCTAGTCCAACACACTGTCCCACAGCGGCCAAAATATACCAGGTGCCATCAGGAGGGCCAGCAGTGGGGCCAGAGCACCAGAAGCCCTCCCACTGCTGCCCCCTCCAGCACCAAGGATAGAGTGCATCACCTGCCCCAGACTGAGAGTTCCCATCTATACCCTGTGGCTAATAGCCACTGATGGACTTCTGCTCCATATGTTTATCTAATTCCCTCTTGAAACTGTCCATGCTTGCAGCTGCCACCACCTCCTGTGGCAGTGAATTCCATATGTGAATCACTCTTTGGGTGAAGAAGTATTTCCTTTTATCTGTTCTAACCCGACTGCTCAGCAATTTCATGGAGTGCCCACGAGTTCTTGTATTGTGCGAAAGGGAGAAAAGTACTTCTTTCTCAACCTGCTCTATCCCATGCATAATCTTATAAACCTCGATCATGTCACCCCTCAGCCATCGTTTCTCCAAGCTAAAGAGCCCCAAGCATTTTAACCTTTCCAGGTGTGGATTGGCAGTGAAGCTCGTTAGAAGACCATGCTCAGAAGATTCGGTGCTCACCGTGGACCCCTGCATCCCCATCCCATAATATTGAGTTTGGTCCTGGGAAGGAACCTTTTAGCACTTCAGCACTCCACAGCATAAAGCCACAGCTTCCTCGAGAGAAAACTCCCCTGCGCACAGGCCAGGCTCTTCCATAATCACGGCAGATTCAGGGTAGGGGGCGGATTGCTTGGGGTGTGAATTCTGCTCTATAAATACTCTCTGGGCGAGGCCTCCCCATGACGGTAGCCCTCCCCGACATTTCTATATGATCACTTTTCTGCAGAAGGAATAAATTGGACATTTGTATGGTCGAGAGGCTCCTGAGTCTTATTGCTTTGTGTTACAGGCTGGGTGTCGCAGGACGAAAAGCTTAGGACAGGACCAGAAAGATGCCACCAAGCCTTTCCCAGGTAGCAAACCCACCTTTGTGGCTGAGTCGAATGCAGGAAACAATCCCGCCTCTCTGAACAGAGTACTTGTATGGTGTTTATTTTGTTACAGGGATGTAACTTAGGCCAGGAAGCTCCCAATTCCTTTTATTTTTGGCCCTGTAGTTCCTCCAATTGTCCTGAAACTGGTGGTCAAATTTGAAACTCGTCACTTTATTTTCGGATGAGTTATGCCTCCAACAAATACTCTTAGTTTCTATTGCAAATAGCACGGAGGGGGCTTTTGGAAATAACCGAAGCCTGGATGTTCTGATTCCCTTCTTTTTTGGAATCACAAGTCCCATAATAATCCTGAAGCCGGTGGTCAGTTTTGCAATGCCTGGCATTATTTCCTAATGAGTTATGCCGGTCACAACCAGACAAATTTAGCTTCCTTTCCAAACACCTTGGGGTGTAGGAGGGTCTGGATATACAAGGTGGGCCACCTGATCCAATTTCAGCTCTGCATACGCATCTCAGCTCTGAGTGGCCCCTCTGAACAGCTACCCCCCTTTCCTGTAAATAGGCCTTGAGGAGATTTTATTCCAGTTTGTCTGAAGAAGCACGCTTTGCACACCAAAGCTTACACTTCAAATAAAACTTTGTAGATCTTAAAATTACCTGACTGGACTCAAACTTTGTTCTGCTGCTTCAGACCAACCCGGCAACCTGCTTGAATTTTTCACCCGACGAGGGTTTGACTTTGGGCTTCGGCCAGGACTTTCCTAGAGTCAGAATGTGAGCTTTTTCAGCCAATCACAGCCTCCGAGAGGAGTCGAGTCATCAATTGCTGGGTAGTGGAGCTGCCGCATTTGGACTGAGAGTCTCTTGCTATCTTGGGCTCTGCTCTGAATGCAGAGTCTTTGCCAGCAGCCCTCGCTTGGCAGCCCATGGAACGCGGCAGCAGAAACGCTCCAGTTTTGCTTCCCCATGCCCCCCAAGCGGAACTCAGCATTTGGGGAAATGAAAGCAAGAACCTGGCTCTGATCTAGGCAGGGCTGGCTCATCGTAGACAACATTTAAACAGTTGCCTATGGCGCCGCCTTGATGAGGGTGCCGCTGTGACCTGCCTGCCACCCCGTCTTCCCCTCCCCTCCCTTCCCTTACACCCTGCTCAGCTAGGGGGAGAGGCTCTTGGAGGAACCGCTGTTGCCGCTGCCCCCTTCCCTCGAGGAACATAGGCTCTTTCACCCCCTTCTGCAAGGAGCCGAGGTGGGGGGAGGCGTGCCTGGGCTGAGCCATGCACTTTCCCAGCTGCCCCCGCGGGCAGGTGGCACCGGGCTTTTGGCATGAAGTGCTCCACAAGGTGCTAACACAGTCGACATGGACGCCCAAAAGACCGGGGGAGCTTGAACCAGTAAGTGTCTGTTGGGGGGGGGGAGGCAACAGGGGCGGATGAAGGCTCCCGGGTGCCCTCTAAGCACAGACCCATCTCGGTGCCCCCCCTCCTTTCCACACGGACCCCGTCCAGATAGACAATGCATGTTGCAGCAATACAAAAACGTATTCCTACGATAACACAACAGACTGTACAAACTAAGCCAAGCTTTTGGCTACCGAAAGTCCTACAAAAATGCAAGACGACATCTATTTTAATATTTCACAAGTTAAATGTATCAAAGTTCCAGTATTCATGACCCGAAAGGCATTTTTTTCTACATTTTTTTCACCCCTTTCCCCAACTTTGTGGTGCCCCCTTTGGCCCCGGTGCCCTAAGCACCTGCTTAGTCTGCTTAATGGTTAATCGGCCACTGGCAGGCGG
Organism: Gekko gecko; assembly: GCA_029375565.1. Lineage (NCBI taxonomy): Eukaryota > Metazoa > Chordata > Lepidosauria > Squamata > Gekkonidae > Gekko > Gekko gecko. Next base: position 842,756 of record JAPDNY010000002.1, on the reverse strand, counting down.
CAAGAGAGGGAGGGAAAGAGGCTGCAGGCAGCCGGAGAGGAAGGCAGACCGAGCCTGGGAGGCCGCCTGGGGCGGAGAGCCATGCTGGGGACACGGAGAACAGCCGGTCTGGGCCTGGCCCTGGCTCTAGATGACTTTGGAGGCGTCCCCCGGCCTGGGGGGGGATGCGCCAGAAGGTATTCTCGCCTAGTGGGGGGACGGGGACGACCTAGCCGGGGCTGGCCCTGGATCTAGGATAACTGTGGTCACCACACACGCTCACAGAGCGAACCCGGGCTCCTTCCTAAATCCACTTGGGCATTAAGGGTTGCCTGGAGACAAATGTCCTGACCCTTTAACAGAGGAGGAAATGAGTGACTTTTCATGGCAGGGGTGGGGGGAGAAATGCCATCCCATGAAGCCTTGGCTGAAGGGATACCAGGCTTTTCTAAAGGCCTGCTGGCAACCTTATCCCTTCCTGGCCTGTATTCCTACATTTTACTCATGAGTAGTTTCCCATTTGAGTGGGCCACGGTGGCTCAGAGGCTCGGACTTAGGTTAGTGACGCTCTATGGACACAACAGGTTCACAGCTTCCCCGGGGGGGGGGAGCTGCTGACTGCCAGGGTGCAGAGAAAAGGCGGAAAGGGTGGAAAGGGGGGGGGTGTCCCCAGGTAGGGATGGGCACAAAACCAGGAAATTTCCTGTTGGGAATTCTGAATCCCTGGCATGGGACCTCCCTTGAAGGGTTCCGTGTTGTACCCCATGTTGTTAATCTCTGTCTCCCCAGGGAGTTGCGCCCCTGGCCCCCTCACCCTTGGTCATTAGGAGGCACCTGAAGACGGTTATAGTCAGGATGGCATTCGATCGGTTTAGTTTGCCGCCCTATTGGCGATTAACTATTTGCATGGTGATTTTAACTCATGGCCTTTTCTGTATTTCTGTGCATTGTATGGGCACTGGAAACCGCCTTGAGTTCGTAAAGTGGAAAAGCGACTCATAAGTGTTTAAAATAAATAAATTCCATCGAAATAAATGTATTACTCAATAAGAGAATATCATCAGATTTCCATGAAAATGGCATGCTGCAGTGGACCTTCTTGGGGATAAAAATCCCATCACCTCGGGGCCACCACTGAGAATGCCCTGCTGGGGCTCTGGCCAGTTTCACAACTGGGACCAGGTTCTTGACTGGTGTGCCTCCCTGTGGGACGGGAGGGCTCCTTGCCTATCTTGCTATCCCCTTCTCTTCAGCTGGGGCTCCGAGTCCCAGTTATTCCTGCCAACACCCCCCAGGGAACTCCCTTGTGCTTTAAACACATACAGGGAAGAGGATTTGGAATTTCCCATTTCTCCCTTGTCCAACAACATCAGCAATTGAGCCACATGCCCTGCCTGCAGAGAGTCCCAGGATCCGTCCCAGGATCTTTGTCTGCGGCCTTGCAGAGCAGTAACCTGTCTGAATACACCCCCCTCCCCAATTTAACCCTCAGCATCCAACTTGGAGCTCATCACTGGGGGCATCCTTTGTCAGGGCTGGCTCCAGGTGTCTGGGTGCCCTAGGCAGGACAGCCTGAGGCGCCCCCACTGGGGATGCCAACCCCCTGGTGGGGCCTGGAGACTGGGGGCGGTGGCGGAGCGCTGGCTTTTCTGGGGGCTCCATGGCTGCGGGACCCCCAGGAAAGCTGGGAAGGGGCGGGGGTCTAGCCGCCGCCCCCTCCCTCCCAGCGCTGGCTTTTCTGGGGGCTCCGCGGCTGCGGGACCCCCAGGAAAGCCGGGAAGAGGGCGGGGGTCTAGCCGCCGCCCCCTCCCTCCCAGCGCCGGCTTTTCTGGGGGCTCCGCGGCTGCAGGGCCCCCAGGAAAGCCAAGAAGGGGGCAGGGGTCTAGCGGCGGCGGCGGTGGGTGCCCGGTTAGGGCAGGGGGGCACTTTTTGGGGGAGTGGGGTGCCATTTGGCACCCCTGAGGCCGGCGTGCCCTAGGCGAGCGCCTAGTTCACCCTATGGGTGATCCGGCCGTGTCCTTTGTGGTGTGTGGGGGTCTCAGCTGCTCCCATCTTACTGGGAGCTGAGGTCATCTTCATCCTCAGTAAGTAAACAGAGAAGAGCCGGGCGTGTGTGTCTAGGACACAGGTAAGTACTATCAGGCCTTTGTGGCAATCATCCCCAAAAGTCCCACCTCTCCTCCAGGGTTCTGGACCAATCCTTGTGACTTTGGCCTCATGGAAATACAAGCAATCATCAGCCAATCAGAGCCCATGGAGCTCACCTGAACGGGAGGGAGGGGATGAGCTAGCTTCAGTATAAAAAGAGGGAGCAAAACTTCTCCCCTCAGAGAGGGGATTTGGTGGCTCTGCATAATGAAAAGGGACAAAGGGAAATGTGAGAAAAGGCCCAATAGTCTTAACTCATTCCCTGTGGACAGGAGCCCTCTCTGTGTTGAAAAAGCTGTCTCGAAGCTGAGGTGAATCCTGTCAGGGGTGAGATCAGGTCCCAATGAAATCTGGTCAGCTGGTCAGGAGAAGGGATCACATCTCCCTTCAGGATCTATTTACATTAACTGAGGCTCACTCACAAGATGGTTACTCTCCACTGGGCAACCGTGTGGGGTGAAGTTGAGAAGCAGTTCACTTTACCGCACAAAATCCTTACCCAGTTAAATACTTTATTTTCAGTTGAATAAACCCTAGTCATTCATCTCCATCTGTATCTTGCCTGTCCAATCATACATTTCTAGAAAAGTTGTTTCTATTTACCTCAGGAATAATGCCAGCCTTGGTCTAGCAGGCCCCCAAAGAAGAGGCCCTTAGAGAACACAAAGCTGACCAGCCCTTTAATCAAAGCATATGTGTCCCCCCGCCTTTTATCTGATTGTGGGCAGTTGGAGGTTTAAAGAACCCCAGGAGATGCCAGGGGATGGGGGACTGGACAGTCTTCAGTTCGGGGGTCAGTTGCCTCAGAGTCCCCCTCCCTCTCTTTCCCCCCAATAGTCATCACAGTTTCCATCCTAAGAACATTTTCCCGGGAGTAAACCCCATTGAATGAAGGGGGCTCACTTCCGTGTTGACCAGCTTAAGATCGTTCTTAGAGACGTTTAGCTTCTGTTTTATCCTTTATTAACACATTAACTTTAAGGAATATAACAAACACCAGCAATTAATTTTGCGGTCATACAATAAAGATAGCTTTTACATGAGTCTACTATATTGCTCTGTTATCAATGCAATGAACATAAAATTAAGCAAACTCCGGAGCACGACGGAAGACAGGAGGGCCTGGTGTGATGTCACTGCCACAGGAGGTGGTGGCAGCTACAAGCATGGACAGTTTCAAGATGGAATTGGATAAACATATGGAGCAGAAGTCCATCAGTGGCTATTAGCCACAGGGTATAGATAGGAACTCTCAGTCTGGGGCAAGTGATGCACTCTATTCTTGGTGCTGGGGGGGGCAGCAGTGGGAGGGCTTCTAGTGTCCCGGCCCCACTGCTGGACCTCCTGAGGGCACCTGGTATTTTTGGCCACTGTGTGACAGAGTGTTGGACTAGATGGGCCATTGGCCTGATTCAACATTGGCTTCTCTTATGTTCTTATGGTCCATGGGGTCACGAGGAGTCAGACTTGACTGTGTGACTGAAGAACAGCAACAACTATATTGCTTTAGTTGCTGTAGATTTCCCGGGTTGTGTGGCCGTGGTCTTGGCATTGAAGAACCTGACGTTTCACCAGTAACTGTGACTGGCATCCTCAGAGGTATAAACACAGAAAGATGGAGGACTCTCTGTGTCAAGGTGAGAAGAAAATGATAGGCAGCTAATTTATATCTACACCAGAAGGTGGGTAGGGGTGGGTCATTGTCTTGTAGGAGTTCCCCAGGCTATGGACATTTTGTCAGTGAAGAGGTCTTTTTGAAGATAGTTCTAGAGGAATCAACTGTGCTGAAAATGCTTGTTGTTAAAAGGAGAAAAAGAGAGCCAAACATCACTTTAGGGGTGATGTTTGTGTCCAGTGGATCCCTTCTAAAACAGTATTGCAAATGCAGTGAGCTACAGGATTGGCAAGTGAAGCGAGAGGGGGGAGGAGCCAAGTATTTTAATAAATACACACGGGAGCAACCAAATGGCCCCAAACATCTATTTCCCTCCCATTCTGCAGCCAACAATGACCCACTAGAATGGGTATAGGATGCAGGCCCTTTCCAGTAGCTACCTGTTTGTCAAATTAAGCATTTCAGATCCCTGGGCTGATCAGGAACAACCTGCCCCTTGTCAAGTTCAACACCCCTCTTCCCACCATTTCTTTTCTTTAAAAGAAAGAATTTACCTCAGCATTCTGGACATCTTCCCTCCACCATTAACTTCACTGAGACCGTTCACTCTCTCTCTGTGTAAAGTGCCGTCAATTCATAGCTGACTTACGGCGACCCTGTAAGGATGTCCCCACCGGAGACTTTCAGAGGTGGTCGGCCATTGCCTGCCTCCACGTAGTAGCAACCCTGGACTTCCTCGGGGTCTCCCATCCAAGTACAAACCAGGGCTAACCCTGCTTAGCTTCTGAGATGCTATGAGATCCATCTAGCCTGGGGGAATCCAGCTCAGGGCAGTGTCTAATACTTGTGGAAAGTGCCATCAAGTTGCAATTTGTGGGGACCCCATAGGGCAGAAGTGTCAAACTCATTTGTTACAAGAGCCAGATAAGAGCCCTGGACAGGCCGGTTTGACACCCCTGCAGAGGGTTGTCAAGGCGAAAGACATACAGAGGTGCTTTGCCATCACCTGCCTCTGCATAGCAACCCTGGACTTCCTTGGTAGTCTCCTGTCCAAGTACCAAGTACTCCTGCTGAGCTTCCGAGATTTGACAAAATCTGGATGGCCTGGACCGTTTAGGTCAGGTCAGCCCTACCATATGGGGTTGTTTGTGGTGTGGGGGGAATAGGATGAGAGGGATGAAAACCCTGTAATCTCCTCAGAGCTCCTCGGAGGAAAGGGTGCGATAAAAACTAAACTAAGAAGCTTCCAGACCTTGGCTTGAAGGGCTCAGCTGAGACTCACCAAGACAACTCTCTATAAAGTATGTATTTTTAATTAGACAAAATGCAAACTGGGAACCGTCCCTCCAGTTAAAGTCATCAATGAAAGTTAATCAGTGCCTTTTTTTTGTAGCCTGTTTGCTGCAGCAGCTGTTAGCAGGTGGGGGTGGGGGATCTTGCCCAATCGTCAACTTTCTGGCTATCCCAGCAGTACTCGAGAGCAGTTTTAGCGACAGCCGGTCAAAATGCTTCCTGAGCACTCTGGGGAGGGGGCGGAATCAGTAGAACGACAGGAACATCTCCTTTGCTAATGGTTTCCCAGATGTGCAGTCTGGAGCTGTTGGGACTTAACTGATGAGCCCTGTCAGGAAAGAGGGGGGAAAGATGGTTAGAGGCTGTAGAAGAGAAATAAATAGGACGCAAAACAAAAGGATCAGCTTGAAGGTCTGTCAGGATTCCCACCCACCCCTACCAGGCCAGAAATGTTATGGGCCTTGTTATGTCCTGAAGCTGGAACCTGTCATATCTATTCCCATGTTAAGCTTCAGGCATAAGATGGGATTGTAAATTGTCGCATTCGCATTGGTCGGTTTCTGTGAAACCTTGTAAATATCCAATCAGAACTGTACATATGCTTAAGGAGGGACCCGACCTCATTGGTCTTTATCCCAGCAGTGTTAACTTATTTATGGGCGTGGCTTTGACAGCCCGGATCATTTAAAAAGGGAGCTGTGCTCCACTAATTCTGTGTGTCTGTTGTTGAGTTGAGTTTGCTGTTACAATAAAGCTGAAATCACTTTTGCTGAAATCCAATCGTGTTGAGTTGCATACTTAACAGGCCTCCTCCACTGGAACAAAATATTTTCTTAGTGTTTCAATTAAAGCACCACCTGCTGGCACAGAAAAGAAGAAATCCAGCAAGGTGAAGCGAGCGTCGACTCTCAAAAGCTTCTACCAAAGTCTTCTTAGTCCCTCAGGTGCTATTGGACTAATCAAATTGGCCCAGTGAAAGCCAATCCACACTGAATGATACTGAATCCATTTCAGCCGTCTTGGAATAAAGCCAGAATTTCAACTTCACTACCGGTTAGGCTTCCCAAATACTTACCTCATGGCGGCGGGGGACAGATACATCCTGGCAGGACCATCCCTGGGAGAAGGAAAGACGCACCGCACGATGCCGTCGCCAGGAAGTGATGCTAGGTGACACTCTGCCAATGCGGCTGGAAACGCGATGGTACCATCGAGCTTTCAGCCCCATTGCCAGAGCGTCGCCTGGCGTCACTTCCTGGCGACGGCATGGTGCATTACAGGGAGGAATGGTCTGGCCGGGGAGCATGTGTCCCCCACCCCCACGCAGTAAGTACTTGGGAACCCTACTACTGGTGGTGAAGGGGGGTGGACTCAATGCAGTTCAGAGGGAACGTTGTAACAAGTTCCCCCTACTAGGCTGGGGAAAGGCCCCACTGCACCCTGGGAGAGAATTTCTTTGTCCAATTTATACTCCGCATTTCTCCCCAATGGAGACTTAAAGCAGCTTACAACATTCTTCATTTCATCCTCATAACAAACACCCCTGTGAGGTAGGCGAGGCTCAGAGTGTGTGGCTGGCCCAAGTTCACCCAGGAAGCTTCTGTGGTGCAGTGGGGATTGGAACCGGGGTCTTTTAGGCCCTAGTCTGACACTCTGGCCACTACACCACACTCGCTCTCACCCTCCCCCAAATTCCCCCTCCCCTAAAAATCAGCTCAGGGACCAGCATTGCCTGTTTTTCAGGATGTCACAGAAAGGAGGGAGGCCTCAAGGCTCCCCTCCCCCACCCCTTGTGTTTATTTTCGGAAAGGCAAGGTGTGTGAGTGACACGCATCCTTGTGCTGTGGGGGAGGGAAGATGTGCCCCCACCCCCGGCCCTTCATGCCAGGCAGGGTTAAAAACAAATAACATTACCGGAGGTGAGGTATGGAGAGCCTTACCTGCAGCAGGTGCCGTGGGGGCCGCTACGGAGAAAGAGAGAGAGACGCAGTGTCAAAGCCCACAAAGGGGTGTGGATCTCTACGGGGTTCCTGCACTATGAACTGCCCCATCCGATAATCAAATAAGAACGGTCCCTCCAGTCCAGCATCTTGTCTCAGAAAGCGGCTAGCCAGTTGTTCTTAAGAGCCAACAACAGGGCAGAGAGGCCCTGACCTTCCCCTGATGCGGTCTTCTGGCTCTGGGATTCAGAGGTGCAGTGCCTCTGAATGTGGAGGTTCCCTTAGATGCCCTCGAGTTCTGGTGTTTTTGGAGAGGGGGAGAAATTTCTCTTTTTTCAACTCTCTCCACCACCCCATGCAAAATTGTATAAACCTCTCTCATGTGTCCCGCCCCTTAATCATCTCTTTTCTAAACTGAGAGGTCCCAGAACTCTTCAGCCTTTCCTCACGGGGAAGGGCTCCAACCCCCTCCTCGTCTTGGTCGCCCTCCTCTGCACTTTTCCCAGCTCTGCAACGTCCTCTTTGAGATACAGTAACCAGAACTGCACACAGTATTTCCAGAGGAGGCCGCACCATAGAGCTACACAGGGCCTTTTATAATATCGGCTGTTTCATGTCCAAACCCTTTCCTAACAGTCCCTAACACAGAGTTTGCCTTTTTCGCCGCTGCAGCACACTGGGTAGACACTTTCACTGAGTGATCCACTGTGACTCCAGGGTCCCAAGATATGATAGTAAAGGTTCCCCTTCCTTGAAATCCAGTCGAATCTGACTCTAGGGGGCAGGGCTCATCTCCGTTTCCAAGCCGAAGAGCCAGCACTGTCCAAAGACATCTCCTTAGTCATGTGGCCGGCATGACTAGACGCTGAAGCGGTACCTGTTTATCTACTTGCAATGTCTTGCTTTTGAACTGCTAGGTTGGCAGGAGCTGGGGCCAGAGTCGGGAGCTCACTCCGTCATGTGGCACTCAGTTTTCAAACTGCTGAACTACCGACCTTCTGGTCTGCAGCTCAGTGACTTAACCTCTGAGCCACCGCAGCATGACAACCTCTCTTAAAGAACTTCAGGACTGGAAGACGGTGTCTGGGGTAAATGATAATGCCAACCTTCCTGGCAAAGGCTCCTAGTTCTCCCATGCCCTTTCATGCCGTCCTCTGCCTAGGAATTTGGGGCTGCTCTTGACCAGTCGTCATCCAGTATGGCTCAGGAGATTCCAGTTCTTTCTGAGATCTCAGCCCACCCCATGCCCAGCTCTGGCTCTTCTTTCCCCCAGGAGAGATACGGAAGAAAAGCCTCTCCCCAACGTCCACTTTGAGTGTTAAAGCAGACCAAGCATCTGGTCCTCAAGATGGCCCCTGGAGACTTGCAAAAGGACCCAGAGAGGGGAGGGGAGGGAGGGGAGAGCGAGCGAGAGAGAGAGACTTCGGGTCCTCTATGACCATTTTTTTAAAGATGACAGAACTCTATAAAATATTCCATTTCATCATGTGCACTTTTTAAAAAAAAATCGGGTTTGGGGGAGGGGCCTTGACTTAATAGCAGGAGACCGGCTTGGTCTGCAGAACCCAAAACAACTGCCTAGGGAAGAAAGAGAACACTGACCACTGCCACCACCACCAGGTCTCTTGTTCTTAATGGGCGGGGGGTCTGATTCAGATGGACCCCAGTGGGGAGCAGAAGCCGGAAGAGTCCTGGGCAATGGGGGAAGGGTGGCAGCCCCCCCAGTACCCTTCAGCCCCCTCCCCGTTTTATTCCATTCTCACCAGTTAACCACCATCACCTATCAAGTCACAACTCACTTCTGGCAATCCCTCACGGGGCTTTCAAGGCCAGAGATGGACAGAGGTCATCTGCCACTGCCTACCTCTAATGAGCGATCCCGGACTTCCTTGGTGTTCTCCAGTTGACCTACTAATCAGGGCCAACCCTGCTTCGCTTCCAAATGCTGCACCTCCCAGGTCAGGGCCCCCCTTACCTTTCTTATCCTTCAGGTAGAGGGAGACGGCCACGGCCCCAAAGACCACACCCAGCAAGGCCCCCACGCCCCCTGTCCACATTTTGCTCTTGGAAGAGTCCGACATCTCTGGCACTGTGGGGTGGAAAAGAAGCCTCATGTGAGAAGAGGGAGTTTGGCCTCCCACCCACTGGATTTCACAAGGGGGATTGGTGCATGAGCTGTACAGATGGAACTCCAACAGTGGACAATTAATTTAAGAGCAATGGCCAGAGTTAAAAGGACACAAGGCTTGAAAACGGAGACAAAGCCTTACTTTGCAGAGAGTTCAGAGGTTCTTGAATCAGCTGCACACTGCCTGAGAGGGTCTGAGGGACCCCCGAGTGCTTCTGACTCTGGCGGGCTTCATGGGGCTTCTGGTTCCCCATTCTGCAGAACAGCCACCTCCCAAAATTAGGCACCTTTCCTGGCAATAATAAACCTCCTAGTAAGCAGAGGAGGACCTGAAGGGATTTCACAATTATATTTTCAGGGACTACAGGCTGTCTTCAGAATAATGTGAGAATGTACAAATCTGGGTCAGGGATCCCTGGTGAACAGCAAGAACGTGCCACGGGGGTGGAAGGACACCGCAGAAATTGACCTTCGCCTTTCTCTCCCCTTCCTCTGGTTCTTGATTCTGACTTGCCAAACACACAAAAATTTATTTGCAGGATCAGATCTGAGACCAGACCATCCAGCCAGAATCCTCCCTGGGAAGTCTCTGCAGGGCCAGCTCAAACTCTGAGCTCAACAGAGTTGACGAAGGACCTTGGAACTCCCACCCGCTGTGCAGGATTGTGGGTCCCTGGGAAACAGGGGAGCCCTCCAGTCTCTCACCCCACTGCACGGTGATGGGCTCCTTCAGGCTGCTGTGCTCCACCTGGCAGGCGTAGAGGTCTCCCTGCTCAGGCACCGTCTCCAGTATCACCTGGTTCAGGAAGGTCCAGTCCCCATTCTGGATCTCATCATCGTACCCCACCCCTTCCGTCTGCTCCTGCCCGTTCTTCAGCCACTTGAAACTAATTCCCAAGGGGTAATATCCTGCCGCGGTGCAGATCAGGAGGCTGTGGTGGGCCAGGGGGCCGGCCTTGGTGTGGGAGATCTTCACTGTGGGCTGAACTGGAGGAGGGAGGGAAAAGGGGAGAGACTTCAGAAACACGGGAGAATCAGAAAATCAAAAGAAATGGAAGAAGACGTCATAATGTCTCTAGTTTCAGAGGGTGGCAGTGTTGGTGTGCAGTAGAACAGTAGATCATCTTGAAAGCTTAGACCGAAAACCATGTTGGCCTCTAAGGTGCTCAAATCAAGCTGTTATCAGGAATGCATCAGATATATATTGCTAGTGAGACAATCCCCCGGCCTCTCCCCCCACACACCAGGGCCTTCCATGGTCCCCAGCTCACTTTCTGGTCCCTGGAGAGACCTGTACAAATAAACACTCAAACACATCTCTCTCAGAACTTCCAAGCAGCCAAGTTGGATCAGCCCAACGGCCCCTCCAGTCCAACACTCTGCGTCACATAGTGGCCAAAAACACCAGGTGCCATCAGGAGGTCCAGCAGCAGGGCCAGAACTCCAGAAGCCGTCCCACTCTTGCCCCCCAAGCACCAAGAAGGCAGAGCATCACTGCAGCAGACATAAAACATAAGAGAAGCCACGTTGGATCAGCCCAATGGCCCATCCAGTCCAACACTCTGTGTCACACAGTGGCCAAACCCAGCTGCCATCAGGAGGTCCACCAGTAGGGCCAGGACGCTAGAAGCCCTCCCACTGTTGCCCCCCCAAGCACCAAGAATACAGAGCGTCATCTGCCCCAGAGTCCCTATCTATAGCTTGTGGCTAATAGCCACTGATGGACCTCTGCTCCATGTGTTTATCTAATTCCCTCTTGAAACTGTCCATGCTTGTAGCCGCCACCACCTCCTCTGGCAGTGAATTCCATATGTTAATCACTCTTTGGGTGAAAAAGTATTTCCTTTTATCCATTCTAACCTGACTACTCAGCAATTTCATGGAGTGCCCACGAGTTCTTGTACTGTGAAAAAGGGAGAAAAGTACCTCTTTCTCAACCTGCTCTATCCCATGCATAATCTTATAAAACTTGATCATGTCACCCCTCAGCCGTCGTTTCTCCAGGCTAAAGAGCCCCAAGCGCTGTAACCTTTCCTCATAGGGAAAGTGTTCCAACCCTCTTTATCATTCTAGTTGCCCTTTTCTGCACTTTTTCAAAAGCTATAGTATCCTTTTTGTGGTGTGGTGCCTAGAACTATATACAGTATTCCAAATGAGGTCGCACCATTGATTTATATAGGGGCATTATGATACTGGCTGATCTGTTTTCAGTACCCTTCCTAATAATCTCCAGCATAGCACTGGCTTTTTTTTTATTGCAGTCGCACACTGTGTCGACATTTTCAGTGAATTATCTACTATGACTCCCAGATCTCTCAGTCAGTCTCTGCCAGTTCAGACCCCATCAGCATATATTTTTAGTTAGGATTTTTGGCTCCAGTGTGTATCACCTTTCACTTGGCCACATTGAACCCCATTTGCCACGTTGACGCCCACTCACCCATCCTCAACAGATCCCTTTGGAGTGCCTCACACTCCTCCCTGGTTTTCACCACCCTGAACAACTTCCTATTACCTGCAAATTTAGCCACTCCACTGCTTACTCCCCACTCCAAATCATTAATGAACAAGTTAAAAAGCATCAGACCCAGTACTGATCCCTGTGGTACCCCACTGCTTACCACCCTCCACTGAGAAAATTGTCCATTTATACTCACTCTCTGTTTCCTAACAATTAGCCAGTTTTTGATCCACAAAAGGACTTGTCCTTTTATCCCGTGATTTTTGAGCTTACTTAGGAGCCTTTGATGAGGAACTTTATAGAAAGCTTTCTGGAAGTCAAGGTAAACCATATCTATTGGTTCCCCCTTGTCTACATGTTTGTTCACCCCATCAAAGAACACTAACAAGTTAGTGAGACAAGAACTTCCCTTGCAGAACCCATGCTGAGTCTGCCTCAATAGTTTTTGTTCATCAATGTGCCTACTAATTCTTTCCTTAATAACAGTTTCCACCAACTTACCCGGTATCGATGTCAGACTGACTGGCCTGTAATTTCCCAGATCTCCCCTGGAGCCCTTTTTAAAAATGGGAGTGACATTAGCTACCTTCCAGTTGTCAGGAATGGAGGCAGATTTTAAAGAAAGATTACATATTTTCGGCAGGAGATCCACAAGTTCACATTTGAGTTCTTTCAGAACTCTCGGATGTATGCCATCCAGGCCTGGTGATTTATCAGTTTTTAAGTTGTCTATCAGGAGCTGCGGTGGCTCAAGTAGTTAAGACGCTGAACTGTGGGCTGCAGAAGGTCAGTAGTTCAGCAGTTCAGGACCCGAGTGTGCCACATGATGGAGTGAGCTCCTGTCTCTAGTTCCAGCTCCTGCCAACCTAGCTGTTCGAAAGCAAGAAATTGCAGGTAGATAAATAGGTGCCACTTCGGTGGGAAGGTAACAGCATTCCGTGCGCCTGGGTGTTTAATCATGCTGGCCACATGACCACGGAAATGTCTTCGGACAGCACTGGCTCTTCAGCTTTGAAACGGAGATGAGCACCGCAACCCTAGAGTCGGATTTGACTGGCTTTCGAGCAAGGGAACCTTTACCTTTACTTTAAGTTGTCTATCAGCTGTAGGACCTCCTCTCAAGTCACCTCAATCTGACTCAGGTCTTTCAACACCCCTCCCGAAATCAGCAATTCTGAAGTGGGCAAGCACTTCTTATCTTCCACAGTGAAGACAGAGACAAAAAATGCATTCAGCTTCTCAGCCATTTCCCTATCATCCTTCACTAATCCTTTTACCCCTTGGTCATCCAAGGGCCCCACTGCCTCCCTGGCTGGCTTCCTACTTCTAATGTATTTGAAGAAAGTTTTATTGTTGGCCTTTATGTTTTTTGCAATATGCTCCTCATATTCCCTTTTTGCTTGCCTGATCACAGACTTGCATTTTATTTGCCACAGCCTGTGTTCCCTTTTATCAGCCTCACTGAGACTAGCTTTCCACCGCTTAAAGGAATCCTTCTTACCTTTTACAGCTTCCATTATTTTGTTTGTTAACCATGCAGACTTTTTTCTATACCTATTTGTGCCTTTCCTAACCTGCGGTATATATTTTTTCTGAGCTTCTAGGATTGTAGTTTTAAATAGTCTCCAAGCTTCCCCTTTTAAAAGTTACCCCTTTTAAAGTTAAAAGTAGTTGTGTCAGTCTTTTTGGCCAATTCCCTATTTATACAAATGTCAAATTCAATAACATTATGGTCACTGTTCCTAAGTGGTGAAATCACTTTTATATCTCTCACCAGGTCTTGAGCTTAGGACCAAATCCAAGATCACCTCTCCCCTGGTAGGTTCTGTGACCATCTGCTCCATAGCACAGTCATTGAGAGTGTCTAGAAACTCAATCTCTTTTTCCCAGCTAGAACACATATTGACCCAATCAATGTGTGGGTAGTTAAAATCACCTATTATGACAGAAGTTTTTTTGTCTAGCCACTATCGTTAATTCATTTATCATTTTATAATCCTCCTCTATCTTTTGATCTGGTGGGCAATAACAAACTCCCAATGTTAAGTTTCCTTTTGGGCCACTATTTCAACCCATAGCATTTCCAGAAGTGAATCCAGTTCTCTTACCCTCTCAGTCTTACTGGACTGTATACCCTCTCTGACATACAGAGCCACCCCACCTTCAACCCCTCCCCCATCCTTCTGATATAATAGATAACGAGGAATCACCGTATCCCACTGATTTTTCTCATCCAACCAAGTTTCTGAAATACCCACAATGTCTATTTTCCCCCCAACACCAAGCACTCCAACTCTCTAATTTTACCTCGGACACTTCTCGCATTTGTATAGAAACATAATTTCCCACAAATGTTAAGCCCACAACCTTCCTCTTGCTCTCTCGAGACCTTGTCAGGCAGTCCATATCACTAGCCACGGTCTCAGTGGACAATTCCAATCCACCTCCCTGTAGAAAAGCAACAGCTACCCCCTCACCTCTCCGAGATGAGCCATCCTGAACCAGAGACTTTTCATCTCCTGTCAGTTTCCCCCCAATATTCAGTTTAAAAACTGCTCTGTCACCTTTTTAATTTTAATCGCCAGCAGCCTGGTTCCTTCTCTGGACAAGTGGTTCCCTGAGAACCAGGAGCTCCTTGCACCAGGCACACACCCAAGACTTCTGTCCAGTGCGCAAATAGTCATACATGTGGCACTCCATGCAAAACACTGGATAGCCCCCACCCCCCAGCTGGTATTCTGGCTTCATAATTGCTTTTAGAATAATAATGAATTATAATTCCCCTTCTAAAACCCTTTGTATTTATGTGGTTCTCTTTGTGGAAAGTCTACTTACCTTACTGGGAACCCAAGGAGACTAGGGCCTTGGCTTTCTGGCTCTTCCTGGGCTTCTTACAGAGCCCTTAGTCTACATCCAAGAGTTCTGGAAGTACTCAAATGTGAATGTAGGTCTTGTGACAAAAATATTTATTTATTTATTTAGATTTATCAACTGTCCCGTCCCCCCAAGTAAAACTAGGCTCAGGGCGATGTACATCATAATCATTATAAAATATCAAATAGATCAGATTAAAACCAGATAAAACAATAAAACACAGCTAACTAAAGATGGTGCTAAAACCCCAGCAGCACTGCTATCTCATATGGGAAAGGGCATGGAAGGATTTAGTGCAATCTGCCACCATTCCTGAGGACTGGAAGGTAGCTAAGCTAGCTAATAAAAACCCCTTCTTTAAAAAAAGGTTCCAGAGGGGATCCAGGGAATTACAGGCCAGTCACTCTAATGTCAATACTGGGTAAGTTGGTGGAATCCATTATCAAAGATAGAATTAGTAGGCACATTAATGAATAAAAGTTATTGAAGAAGAATCAGAATGGATTCTGTAAGGCAAGATCTTGTCTCACTAAAATTTTGGAGGTGTTTTTCCCCAATTAACATTGTATTGAGAAATAACAAACAACACCATACATACAGTATGTTTGCATAGAATAGTATACATACAATGTGTAAAACAAAATAAAACACATAACAACGTACCAGGTCACTGGGTATGTAAGCAATAGTCACTCTATCTGTTCTGTATCAAAGTATAACTATGTAATCTCCTAGTAATTGAAACAAGTAAGACATAAAATCATTATATTCCAAGATCAACCACCAATTGGGGAATTTCCCCTTGAGACAACAAGTGTTTCTTGCTGCTATATTAATAAAGGCATCCTTTCTCTAAGTGAGTATGAGCACGTCAGGGATTTCCAGTCTCCCAAGAGCAAATGCTCTGGTGTAAGATTTGTTATAGATTTAACCTTTATTAGAATAGATTCCCTGAAAGGGCAATCTTAGGGCAGGAGATCCAACAATGAAGGTAACTTTCTAGATCCTCACAATTTCCCCAACATTTTGGGTTAAATGCTGTGGAAGTATGAGCTAATTTTTTTACCAACATGAAATTAATTTGAAGGAGTTCATACGCACATCTATAATTTTGGAGCGGAAGGGAGAGGTGGCCCAAATGGGAAACCAAATATCATCTGGTAATTCACGGCTACATTCTGTGTTCCAAATGGATCGATACGTTAGAGGTTTCTTTAAGTCTTGCAACAAAAGAATGCGAAACTAGGCTTTTAAAAAAATTGAAATGATACTTTAACAAGGCGTTCAAAATCTGTCAGAGGCTGTTGCATTATATGTGGAAGCTTAATAGAAGAACTTAGATGTGAAATCTGAAAGTATTGCATCCAAGATACGGAAAATCCTATTTTCATTTCCAGGGCAGTTTTTGTGAGTAACATACGATTACAACAGAGGTCTTGAAGCATAATGATACCTGCCTTTTTCCAAGCATCAAACCATTGGTTCAAAAAAAAGGTGACCCAGTAGATTTTTTTTGGTGACCCAGTAGATGTTGTTTACCTAGACTTCCAGAAAGCTTTGGATAAAGTTCCTTGTCAAAGGCTCCTAAGTAAGCTCAACAGTCACGGGATAAGAGGACAAGTCTTTTTATGGATTTAAAACTGATTCATAAACAGCAGGAAACAGAGACTGAGTCTAAATGGGCAGTTTTCACAGTGGCAGGCGGTAAGCAGTGGGTTACCACAAAGCTTGGTACTCGGTCCAGTGCTTTTTAACTTGTTCATTAATCGTTTCAAGTTGGGAGTAAGCAATGAAGTGGCTAAGTTTGCGGATGACACAAAGTTGTTCAAGGCGGTGAGAACCAGGGAGGACGGTGAGGTGATCCAGAGGGATCTGTCGAGGATGGCTGAGTGGGCGTCAACGTAGTAAATAAGGTTCAATGTGGGCAAGTACAAAGTAATGCACATTGCAGCCCAAAATCCTAACTATAAACATACATTGATGGGATCCAAACTGGCAGTAATTGACCAGGAGAGAGATCTCGGAGTCACTAAAGATGTTGACTCAGTATGCGATTGCAATCAAAAAGGCCAGCGCTATGCTGGGGATTATTAGGAAGGGGACTGAAAACAAATCAGCCTTTATCATAATGCCCCCGTCTAAATCAATGATGTGGCCTCATTTGGAATGCTGTGTACAATTCTGGTTTACCGGACCTGCAGCAATATATCATACCATTGGAAAAGGTGCAGAAAAGGGCAATGAAAATTATAAAGGGGGTGGGACACCTTCCCTTTGAAGAAATGTTAAAGAGGTTAGAGCTCATCAGCTTGGAGAAACAACAACAGAGGGGTGACATGATCAAGGTTTACAAAATTATGCAATTATGCATATGACAGAGAAGGCAGAGAAAGAAGCACTTTTCTCCACCCCTCCTCCCCGTACAAGAACTGGTGGGTAGTCAATATAATTGAGGAGCAGTAGGCTCAGAACACAGAAAAGGAAGTCCTTCACTGAAATGGTCATTAAGAGGTGGAATTCACTGTCACAGGAAGGGGTGGCAGCTACAAACATACACAGCTGCAAGAGGGAACTTGGATCAACATCTGGAGCAGAGGTCCACCAGTGGGTATCAGCCACAAGGGACAGATGGAACACTCTGTCTGGGGCAGGTGATGCTCTGTGTTCTTGGTGCTTGGGGGGGCCACAGTGGGAGGGCTTCTGGAGTTCTGCCCCTGCTGGTGGACCTCCTGATGGCACTGAGGTTTCGCCACTGTGTGACACAGAGTGTTGGACTGGATGTGCCATTGGCCTGATCCAACGTGGCTTCTCTCATGTTCTTATTTCTGGGCAAGTGATGCTCTGTATTCCCAGGGGAGGGCTTCCCGTGTCCTGGCCCCACTGCTGGACCTCCTGATGGCACCTGGTATTTTTGGTCCATGTGTGACACAGAGTGTTGGACTGGATGTGCCATTGGCCTGATCCAACGTGGCTTCTCTCATGTTCTTATTTCTGGGCAAGTGATGCTCTGTATTCCCAGGGGGAGGGCTTCTGGTGTCCTGGCCCCACTGCTGGACCTCCTGATGGCACCTGGTATTTTTGGCCCATATGTGACACAGAGTGTTGGACTGGATGGGCCATTGGCCTGATCAAACACTGGCTTCCCTTATGTTCTTATGGATAAAGATATGGAGCAGAGGTCCATCAGTGGCTATTAGCCACAAGGTATAGATAGAGACTCTGGGGCAAATGGTGCTCTGTATGCTTGGGGGGGGCAGCAGTGGGAGGGCTTCTACTGTCCTGGTCCCACTGCTGGACCTCCTGAGGGCACCTGGTATTTTTGGCCCCTTTGTGACAGAGTGTTGGACTGGATGGGCCATTAGCCTGATCCAACATTGGCTTCTTTCTTATGTTCTTATAGGAGCTCTGGGGCTGGGGCAAGGGATGCTCTGTATTCTTGGTGCTTGGGGGGGGTCAACAGTGGGAGGGCTTCTAGTGTCCTGGCCTCACTGATGGACTCCTGAGGGCACCTGGTATTTTGGGCCGCTGTGTGACAGACTGTTGGACTGGATGGGCCATTGGCCTGAACCAACACTGGCTTCTCTTATGTTCTTAAAAGCCAGGTGCCCAGCTTTGGGGTGCTACTGAGCAAAGCAGTGGCTGTGGAAAGCAATGCTGTGGTGTCCCACCCCCGGGGGCGGAGGCCCCGTGCCTGGCAGGGGACTCTTCCTGGAGCTGGGGGAGGGGTGCCGGAGAAGTTCATCTTCCGTCCCTCCCCACCTGGTGTGCCATCCTTCTGACCCTCCCTCTCCCAAAGGCTCCATCAGACTGACAGCCCCTCAAGGTGGGGGCAGACATGCAGGAGGAGGAACTTCCCCCCTGCCCCCCATCCCTCCAGTGCTCAGTGACCCGGGGGCCGCCTCCCCTTTCTTCACCTCCACCCAGCCCAGCTCACCTGTCCTGCGGATGACAGGCTCCTTGTCGAGGACCTCGTAGTTGTGGCGGCAGAAGCGGTCCACTTCGGCCCGCAGGGCGTCCAGGATCTCCTTCCTGTTGTTCCATTGGTGGGCCGGGACCTCACCCAGCGGGGCTAGGGCCTCGTAGCGCCCCAGGCGGCTGTCGTAGCGGACAATCTCCTGCCGGTCGTAGAAGTACCTGTTCAGGAGCCGGACCTCCCCTCGAGTTCCATTGGCATAGCGGCACTCCTCCTTCCGCTGGTGCAGGAAGTGGGCGGCTGCGGAGGTGGGGGGGGGGAATTGCTCTCTTTAAATATTGGAAAGGCTGCCACTGGGAGGAGGACAAGGAGCTGTTCCAGTTGGCAGCAGAGGAGAGGACCCGAAGCGATGAGTTTAAGTTACATGCAGAAAGGTATCAGCTGGATATTAGGGAAAACTTTTTCTCAGTCAGAGTGGCTCAAAGGTAGAATCATCCGCCTAGGGAGGTGGTGAGCTCCCCTTCTCTGGCAGCTTTCAAGAAGAGAAGAAGAAGAAGAAGAGAAGAGAAGAGAAGAGAAGAGAAGAGAAAGAGAAGAGAAGAGAAGAGAAGAGAGAAGAGAAGAGAAGAGAAGGAAGGGAAGGGAAGGGAAGGGAAGGGAAGGGAAGGAAGGGAAGGGAAGGAAGGAAGGGAAGGGAAGGGAAGGGAAGGGAAGGGAAGGGAAGGAAGGGAAGGGAAGGGAAGGGAGGTGTAAAGTACTGAGACCGACGAGTGATTTCAGCTCTCACATACTTTATTAGATCAGGAACAAGACAACTAAGCCGGCTCGCAGGCCGGCTTTTACCCCCAAGTGAGCCCACACCCTAAACACACACCACACCCGTGATTTGCTGTTTACAGTTAATTGAGTTACCCCGGGCTCCCCGACAGGAAAAATGTGAGGAGCCTCCAATCTATTGTCTAAAGGAACGAAGCTCACGCCCTTTGCCTGACCACATGGCGGACCGGTCTGAACCGGTCAGAGCACATGGTTGCCCCGAGTCCATATTTCTCTGTGGATACACTACACCCCTCCCCCTTGGTCCGCGAGACACCCGCAGACAAAGTCCTTTAGATACGTGGGAGGCTTCTGGACCCTAGTCGAGCACCGGATAGCCGGGGCAGGTGAAGATGCCAGCGCCTGGGTGCTGGTCAGGAACTTCATCAATGCCAGTGACCGTGGAGTGGCTGGCAAGGTGTTTCCCGCGATGGTCGGGGCGTCTGGAGACGGGGTGATGGGTGCAGCGGCCGAGCTGTCCGCCTGGCTGGACTCTTGCAGCGTTTGCGGAGGCTGTGGGTCTAATACCTCAGGTGGTTCGGGGTCCTTGTAGTCATCCGGCTCCTGTGGCGACACCCATCGGTGGAGTAGGTCGATGTGGTGGTGCAGCACAGTGCCATCCTCACAGGAGACCTCATGTTCTCGCAGGAGACCTCATGTCCAAGGCGGGCCCGGGGTGTAGCTCCTGGCATAGACGGGGTCCTCGGGGAAGAACGCTCTGCTTGCTTCCTGGTCCTCTGTGTCCGGCTCGCACTCCGGGGCCCGATCCGGGTGTAGCCTGTCCAAGCGAGACGTGAGGCGGCGACCCAGGAGAAGTTCTGCCGGGCTGCGTCCCATGGTGGCATGTGGGGTTATGCGCTGCCCAAAAAGGAATGAAGCCAGTTTGTACTCCCAGTCCAAGGAGTTGATCCGCCACAGTGCTTCCTTTGCAGTGCGGACCATCCGCTCGGCTTGCCCATTCATGGTGGGGTGGAATGGCGCGGAACACATGTGCCGGATGCCGTAGTAAGCGGTGAAGTCCTGGAACTCCTGGGAGGTGAAAGCGGTGCCATTGTCAGTGACCAGCGTGTCCGGGAGGCCCTGAGCGCTGAAGATCCGCCACATGGCCCTGATGGTGGATTTTGAGGAGGTGGACGATACCGGGACGACCTCTAGCCACTTGCTGTAGGCATCGACTAGTATAAAGAAAATCTGCCCCAGAACGGCTCCACAAAATCCAGGTGGAGCCGGGACCAGGGACAATGGGAGGACTCCCAGGCTCTTTCCGGGGCGCGCAGTGGGTCGGGGCGTGAGGGCTGGCAGGGCTGGCATCCTTTTACTTTGTCCTCAATGTCTTTGTCGAGGCCCGGCCACCAGACGTAGCTCCTTGCTAACGCCTTCATGCGAACCACCCCCAGGTGGTGTTCGTGTAGCGCCTCTAGAACACGATGTTGCAGAGGCGCTGGAATTACCACCTGTCCTCCCCACATTAAGCACCCCTTGTAAAGAGACAGTTCGTGTTTACGGGTACTGAATGGGGCAAACTTGGGGCCCTCCTTGGCCACCGGCCACCCCCTCCCCACCCAGTCCAAGACCCGACAGAGAACTGGATCCCGAGCCGTGCGGTGGGCCACCTCCCGCACATGGACTGGACTGTCAGGAAGCGTCTCCACGAGGGTGACCAGATGCTCAGGTGCAGGGTCAAGGTCCATGGATGGCAGGGGCAGGTGGCTAAGGGCGTCTGCATGCCCCATTGCCTTCCCGGGTCAGTGGGTGAGAGAGTACGAGTACCCTGCCAGGAAAATGGACCATCGCAGGACCCGGGGGGATACCATTTGTGGGGTCTGGCGATCCGCAGCGAGGAGTCCCAGTAGCGGTTTGTGGTCCGTGATGATTTCGAAGGGCCAGCCGTAGAGGTAGTGATGAAACTTGCGGACTCCCGCCACAATAGCCAGCACCTCCTTATCGATTTGCGCATAGTTGCACTCTGCCGACGACAAGGTCCGCGAGTAATACGCGACCAGGACCTCCCGGCCGTCCAGCAACCAGTGGCCCAGGACCGCCCAAACAGTGTAGGGGAGGCGTTGCAGGCGAGGACCACCGGAAGCAACTCCGAGAAGTGGTGAAGGACCGCGTTCGAGACCAGCAAGTCCTTGACACTTTGGAATGCCGCCGCGTGCTTAGGTCCCCAGTTCCAGGGCACATCTTTGTCTAGGAGGCAGTGGAGCGGCTCCACTACGGCCACCTTGAGGGGCAGGAATGCATGATAAAAATTGAGCAGGCCGAGGAAAGCCTGCAATTCAGCCTTGGAGGAGGGTGGGGGCGTGCGTGATGGCCTTCACCTTGTCGTCCGTGGGGTGGATCCCTTGTGCCTCTACAGCGAACCCCAGGAACTCGATGCGGGGCACACCCAGGAGGCATTTCTCCTTCTTTACTTTCAGCCTGGCGTCATCGAATCGCTGTAGGACCTGACGGAGGCGGTCCGCGAAGGAGGAGGTGTCCGGTGCTGCGACAATGACATCGTCTAGAAAGAGCTGTACTCCGGGGATGCCTTTTAGGAGAGAGTCCATAAAAGATTGAAAAATCCCGGGAGCTACACAAACCCCGAACTGAAGCCTCATGACCTGAAAGGCCCCCATGTGCGTGGCAATTGTCTGGGCCTGTGCAGCAGTGGCGTCAACGGGCAGCTGTTGGTAAGCCTGTGCCAGGTCGAGCTTACCAAAGACCTTGGCCCCCGCCAGAGAAGCGAGGACGTGGCTTACCCCCGGGACCAGGTACGCGTGGTCCTGAAAGGCCTTGTTTATTGTGCGAATGTCCCCATTAGGTTTGACGGGTGTAACTATGGGGGTCTCCCAGCGTGCAGATGTGACTGGCTCCAGCACCCCTTGTGCCACCAGGTGATCAAGCTCAGCTTTGATTTTCGCTCGCATTGCAGTGGGGGGACCCGAGCCTTTATTCGAATGGGCCATACAGCCGGATCCAGATCCAGTGAAATGGGGTCCCTGGTGTATTTTCCCAGAGTCCCGTCAAACACCTTGGGGAATTCCCGGCACACCGCTTCCCGGTCCACTGTTCGGATCTGGTTCAACCCCGTTATCTGGAGACCCAGGGGTTTGAACCATGAGAGTCCCAATAGGCTGGAGAGCCGTCCCTCCACCACCAACAGGTCCAAGGTGTCCGAGAACCCTTTGAATTGGACCTTGAACTTGCCCCAGCCCCGGAGGGCCACAGGGTTCTTATTAAAGTCCCGCAAAACCAGACCCTGTGGCTTGTGCAACTGGGGTCCCCCTTTTGGGCATAGGATACGGAGGGTCTCCG
>JAPDNY010000002.1:415292-815292 GCA_029375565.1 Gekko gecko | reverse complement strand
GCCTTTTCAGTCCCCGAGGAGTGGGCGGGGCATGAGCCCAAAGAGGCACCAATGAGAATTCCCTGTGTGGCAGCATCATCAGTCTCCGGGCAGGAGCGCCGGCAACTGCTCTCCTTCGGGGAGATGGTTTTTCTCCCAGAATGTTGGTAGAGGAGGATGAACGCCAGGCCCATAGCTACAGTGGGGCGTCTCGGGGCCCGCCTCCCCCCCCCCCGCGACATTTTACATCTCTCCTGATTTCCCATCCAGTCCAGGCCAATGTTCCCTCTAAGCAGAGTGAGTGTGAGCTAGCTCACAGTTCTTTAGCCTCCGGCTCACAGATTTTTGCCTTAGCTCAGGAAGGGAGGGCTCCAGAGCAAACTAATTGATGCAGCAGCTCAATCGCAGCAGCTCAATCTTGAATGCCAGGAGCTCACAAAGGAGAATTCTTGCTCACCAGACTCCACAGCTTAGAGGGAGCCTTGGTCCAGCCGCCTCCCTCCCCCAACTTCCAATTTTTTATTTGTGGCACTCCCTTGGGGGTTGTCTGTACGGGGTCCCCCCCGACTTATTTAAAGCCCCCCCCCAATTAAACAATCCTGGCTACAGGACGGGTACATTTAAGAGCCCCGTTTCCTCGTCCTGCCCCCATTCCTTCTCCTAGGCAGGCAGTTCCTGCAGTGCCCCCTCCAAACCCCACTCTTCGTTGGGGGGTGCGGGCAGCTGCATCACAGTAGATGGCTCTGTCTGTGACCGTGAACAATCCTTTGGGACCCTCTTTCTGTTTTGCGGGGGCCGCGGGGGCGGCAGTGACTGACTATACGGCAAAGCTCTATTAGCATTGATCCGTCCACGGTATTTAGGCAGAAACTCAGGCCATACTAACAGAAATTCCGCCACCGTTGTAAGTATTTCCATCTTCTGCGTTCTGTTTCTCTTGCAAGTCGCCTTGCGTTCCGAAAGGCGGCTAGTACCTCCTGCTTTAAATAAATAGATAGACCGACAGATAAATCACCTGCCCCGGGGGTCTCTGACTGACGAGAAGGGCGAGATGCAAAGCAAGGAAGGGAAGACACGGTGGAGGAGCCCTTGCCGGGCAGGCAGAAGGTGTGTCGTCCCCCCCACCCCCACCTCGGGCTCTGTCCTTGGCGCTGCTATACTGGACGGCTATCTACCGCTTGGGCTGCTTTCTGGGACTCTTCCACCCGGCAACAGCCAGGTCAGCAGCCGGGTCTTTTTCTCATTGGCTGCCCTGGCTCCACTCTCCTTCCCCCCCCCCGCGGGGCAGGAGTGGGACCGGGCTCAGTCCGGCGCCTCTCCCCCATTGCTAGCCCCGTTGCTGCCTGGCGGGCTGGAGACCTCCCGCCGCTGAGATGGCCACAGGGATGAGGGGCCTGGCCGCCGGGCACCTGTGGCTGCTGGCCATCTTGGGGGGCCGCCTGGTGCCAGGTAAGAGCAGCCTGCACCTCCCCCCCCGGGGTACCCGCAAAGTGCTGGTGTGGGGGGAAACCTGGCGCGGTGAGAGGAGGAATGAGGGAAGGCAGATCGGAGGGGCTGGGTTGTCGGGGGGGGGGCTCAGGATCTCCCTAAACTAGAAGAGATTTGCCACCTGGACTTCTCTGCTCGGCGGGGGGGGGAGCTGGGCGCGGGGACTCCCTCCCCCGAGAGGACCCGGGGGCGCCTCTCTTCCCTCCTCCCTGGCTCCGGCCTCAGTCTCCCGGGGGCTGGAATGGCCTCCTGCTTACCGCACCAGAGGTCTCGGCACGTCGTGCGTCTTTTCCCAAAGAGAACCGAAGATCTGGCTGGCGAATGGCAAGCGGCGAAGCAGGGTGCTGTTGGGGGGGGAATAACAGTCCCTGCCAGCTGCAGCTCCCCCTGCGGGCACCCTGGCCCCCAGGCCCCTCTCTGAGCTCCCCCCAGCCGTTTTTCCTCTGGCTTGGGACTGGCGAAGGAAGCGCTCCACAGAACGGGGTGTGGGGTCCCTGCCCTACCGTAAACTGCAAAGGGGGCGAGGGCTTGGCACCATCCTCTACCTTTGCCCCCAAGGAAAAGAGGGCTGCCTTCTTACCCTCCTCTTCTTATGCGTGGGGGCAGGGCCAAAAACAAAAAGGGGTAAAAACAGATGCTGATAATATTTCTTTGTCCAATGATATTTATTTGTCAGAGAGAGAGAGAGATGGAAAGAAAGAGAGAAAGAGCAACAAAGAAAGCAAATAGATGGGGGAGGGAGGGGGAAAGAGAGAACGAACGAACGAACGAACGAAAGAAAGAAAGAAAGAAAGAAAGAAAGAAAGAAAATAGATGGAGAGGTAGGGGTGAAAGGAAGGAAGAGAGAAAGATGGAAAGAATGAAAGAGGTGGAAGAAAGAAGGAGAGATAAAGAAACAGAAACAGAAAGCAAATAGATGGGGAGGTTGAGGGAGGGAGAGAGAGAAAGGAAGAAAATAGATGAGGGAGGGGGAGAAAGGAAGGAAGGGAGAAAGAAAGAGGTGGAAAGAAAGCAAATAAATGGGGAGGGGGGAGGGAGGAAAGGCGAAGTGGAAAGAAATGGAAGTCACTGCCACAGGGAGGTGGTGGCAGCTACAAGCATGGGCAGTTTCAAGAGGGAATTAGATAAACATATGGAGCAGAAGTCCATCAGTGGCTATTAGCCACAGGGTATCGATAGGAACTCTCAGTCTGGGGCAGGTGATGCACTCTATTCTTGGTGCTGGGGGGGCAGCAGTGGGAGGGCTTCTAGTGTCCTGGCCCCACTGCTGGACCTCCTGATGGCGCCTGGTATATTTTGGCCGCTGTGTGACAGAGTGTTGGACTAGATGGGCCATTGGCCTGATTCATCATTGGCTTCTCATATGTTCTTATGACTTTAACTTTAAAATGTGTTCTCAAAACCACTCCCCCATGCCCCCACACCAGCTGGCTTGGCTTGAAGAAGAGATTTAAAGAAACAAAGGCCTTCTCCAAGCTGGCAGCTGGGGCTGCGGGGTGGGTACTTGGAGAATGTCTTTACCTTTAAATGTGTTCTCCAAGCCCCCTGCTGCCATGCTGGCTTGGAGAAGGGATTTAAAGAAGCAAATACTTTCTCCAAGTAAAACCATCCAGCCAGTGTGGCGGGGCCTGGAGGTGGGGAGAGAGGGGAGAAAGAGAGAGAGAGGTGTGGAAGGAAAAAAAGAAAGTGGAAAGAAAGCAAATAGGTGGCGGGAGGGAGGTGGAGGCAGAAAGAAAGCAACTTTAACTTTAAATGAGTCCTCCAAGGCCCCCTCCCAACCCTACACCGGCTGGCTTGGCTTGGAGAAGGGATTTAAAGAGACAGATTCCTTTTCGAAGCCAGCAGGGGGGAAGCTTTGAGAACGCATTTAAAGTGGCTTCCTTTCTCTGCTCCCCCCCTACACCTCAAGGGAGGGGAACACTGGCTGGAGAAGGGAAGACCCATCAGGGAGGCATACAATATGCCTCTCCCAAGCTGCAGTTTGGCCACCCCTGCATAACAGCCTTTTTGTCGTGAGGGAGGGCTGGACCGAAGATGGGGGGAGGCACCACTTCCCTCAGGAGAATATAGAAGGTTCAGGCCCACTGCTAGGAGAGGACCAGCCCTGAGTCTCCTGACCCTTCTCCCTTCCTCACCCGGCTCCTCTGTTTCCCAGTCCCACCCCAGGCGCTCCAATCTTGCCCCTGTGACTGGTGGGAAGGCCCGGGAGTCTTTCTGGCTCCTGCTCAGCCTCTCCTTTTTCCTTCTCTCTCTTCGGGCCAGCTGAGGAGGTGCTGTCGAAGGTGGAATTCGTGCAGCGGAGCCTGGCCTCGGAGGAGGGGCCAAGCGAGTTCCTGTTTGACTGGAACAGCGATGAGATCTTCCATGTGGACCTGGAGCGCCGGGAGGCCGTCTGGCGGTTGCCCCAGTTCGGGGAGTTCTTCAGATTCCAGGCTGAGGGCACGCAAGGAGAGATAGCCATCCTCCGCTCCAACCTGGGCGTCTTCATGAACCTCTCCAACAACACCCCGGCCCAGAACGGTACTGCAAGACCCATTGGGCTCGTTTGGGCAGGAGCCTCAGAAACCCCTCCCCCCCCAGCCTGGCACCTGCCTCTCTGCCCTTCCTGGCTTCAAGATTAGAAAGGGCCCTTTATTTCCTGGTGTCAGGGAAAATCCTGGCTCAGTCCTGTTTTAGATGTGCCCCCAGACCTGACCCTGCTTCTGAGTAGCTCTGCCTCCAGTGGGACACCTCCCTGGGGCTCACCAGGAGTGTCCAAAGTGTTTATTTATTTGTTTACTTGATGTGTACTCCACCTCTCTCCCCGAGGGCTTCCATCTCCTCTCCTCCACTGTCTCCACACAACAACCCTGTGAGGTCGGTTAGACTGAGAGTGACTCATTCAAAGTCACCCTGGAAGAGAGGGGATTTGAACCTGGGTCTCTCAGAGCCCAGTCTGACACTTTCACCAATATGACACACCAGCTTTCAACAGTCAGGGTTAACTCATGGCTCAAACAGGGCAAGATTCCCCCTCTGCCTGCTGTCCAATGATGGTGCCCCCCCATTCCCCCCACTCTTCCAAATGACCACAATATGGGGAACCCAACCCAGTCCCCTTTCCCCTTCTCATCCTCCTGAGAGATCCTCCCCAGAGGAGGCTGCCTGTTGCCCCTCTTGGTGCAGGGCTGGTGGGTCTCCAGACAAGCAACCCTCTTGTGCCAGATGGGTCCAGACAGACATCCCTCCACATATTGACATTGACCCCAAAGTCCAGGCAAGGAGTGGGGGCATCTTCTCCCCTTAGGGAGTGAAGATTCCATTCTGGGACCCTGGGGGAGTTGAGAAGGGGGACCTTGGTCTGGGACCCAGGCCTGCAACAGAAACTCTCCTCTGTCTCCCCCTCCCTCGTAGTCCCACCGAAGGTGATGCTGTACCCGGAAAAGCCGGCGGAGCTGGGGGAACCCAATGTGCTCATCTGCCGGGCAAATGAGTTCTCGCCCCCG
The DNA here is from genome assembly GCA_029375565.1 of Gekko gecko. Classification (NCBI taxonomy): domain Eukaryota; kingdom Metazoa; phylum Chordata; class Lepidosauria; order Squamata; family Gekkonidae; genus Gekko; species Gekko gecko. The sequence goes on along the minus strand of JAPDNY010000002.1, from coordinate 810,340 downwards.
GTGATCAGCCTGACCTGGGTGAAGAACGGGCAGGAGGTGAAGGCCACGGGGGAGACGGACTTCTTCCCCAGCATGGACCACTCCTTCCGCAAGTTCTCCTACCTGACCTTCGTCCCCAACGCCGAGGACATCTACTACTGCCGGGTGGAGCACTGGGGCCTGGCCCAGCCCCTCACAAAGGAGTGGAGTAAGGACCGGGACCAAGATTGGGGTTCAGGGCCAGTGCGCAACTGGGGGGCTCCTCAGTGGTGGACCACTGCACCGTGGTTGGTGACTCCCACGTGTGGCACAACTATCATGGCTGTAGATCAAGATGGGGAGCCCCATTAGTCTCTCTGTAGCAGCAGAAAAAGAGTTAACAGTCCAGCAGCATCCGAAAGGTCTGAGCTTCCGTGAGCCACGGCTCCTTCAGATACAGCATCCTAGCTATATCTGAAGAAGTGAGCCGTGACTCACGACAGCTCCTCCCCTACCACAAATTTTTATCAGTCTTTAAGGCACTCCTGGACTCTGGCTCTTTTTTTACAACTATCACGGATCGCGTGCCACAGAAGGACAGCCCTATGAACTGACGACACCTCCAGCGCAAGACCTTCCAGGGGAGGCATTTCACACGTTCAGCACACAGAGACTCCAAGGTTGAAATGTGCACATGTGAATCAGAGCTGAGCAGGAGAGAACCTGTTTTAGGATTCACTAGCGATGGCCCCTTTGTTACTGTCCGTGGGGTTTTCTTGGCAAAGATACTGGGGTGAGTTGCCATGGCCTTCTGTCCTCCTGATGCATGTCCAGCCCCCACGGTGCTGCAAGATGGAGACCGTGCACCTTCTTTGTGCGCGGGTGAGAGGGAAGAGAGTGAGAGATCTGGAAACAGAGGAAACTGCCCCTAACAGTATTATCTTACTTCAGAGGAAAGGAGATGCTCTCTGTGCCCTGACCTCTCTATCTGCCTAACCTCTTTGGTTCCATCTCTCAAGTCGGAGGCAGGAGATGGGGCCAAAGTCCTCCAATTCCAACACCCGGTACCAAGATTTCCGGTGTCTGAGCTTTCAAGAAGTCAAAGCTCCCTTCTTCAAACAGAGGCCATCGCCTTAAAAAGGCAGCACCTCTCTCACTGCGCCTCCGTGGCTCAGTGGGAGAGCCTCTGCCTGGCATGCAGAGAGGGTCCCAGGTTCAATCCCCAGCATCTCCAGGGGTTCAATCCCCAGCATCTCCAGGGGTTCAATCCCCAGCATCTCCAGGGGTTCAATCCCCAGCATCTCCAGGGGTTATGGATCAGGTAGGAGGTGATGTGGAAAAGCTCCTCCTGAGACCCTGGAGAGCTCCTTCCAGTCCGAGTAGGCAAGAGTGACCTTGGTGGACCGAGAGGGTCTGATTCGGTTATCAGGCGGCTTCGTGTGTGTTCAGCCCCTTAAGTTTCTTCTCCTTTGCCCACTTCCCTGCCCCGACCCAGTTGGTGCAACTCGTACTTTATCCTGACAAACTATGCAGTAACGCCCCTAAATATACATGTGAAATTGCTCGAGGGATGGAATCAGCACAGGGACCAGTGTTCTTGAGTGTCTCCGTGAAAGGTGGGGGGAGACTGAACTCTTAGTGATGCTGCCAGAGGATGGTGGTGGAGCTGGATTCAGCCCCCAGTTCTGCCTCTGCTAAGCTGCCTTCTTCTCTTAGATGCCGAGATGGCCGAGCCCCTTCCAGAGACCAAGGCGAATGTGCTGTGCGGCCTTGGCCTGGCCCTGGGCATCATGGGCATCATCGTGGGCACCGTCTTCCTCGTCAAGCACCGGAGGCAGAACAATGAGGCCAACTTCCGCCGGGGGCCCAGGTGAGTCCCGCCTGCAGCTGCCTGAGAGCTGGGAGCGGAAGGCCCAAAGATGTGGGGGGGGGGGCTCATGCTGCCAAGTTTCGGGGAGAGGACCTCTCCCTGTGGCCGAGGGGTGCAAGAAGTGGGTGAGGAGCGTGGACAGAAAGGGAGGAGCAGGAAAGAAGATCTCTGTGCCTGGGGAGGGGGAGCTTGCCAGGCCACACCTGAAGTGCATGGGGGGGGGTCTGGCTCTGTGAGAGAATCCAGAGAGCTCCTCTTCGGGTCAAATCCTACCGTCTTTGGCCAGGCGCATTCTCACACCTGCCCTGTTTTCTTTCCCTTCCAGGTAATCGAGGGCAGATGTGCCACCCCCTTCCTCTCAAGATCTGCGTCTGCTTCTTTTCTGACCCACATCCTCCGCTGTGCTCCTTTCTGGGCAAAGCGTTTCCTCCAGCTCAGAGAACTGGGGGGGGGAGTACTTTCATGATCCCCAGCAGCCTTTGATGTGGCCCCTCCCACCCATATGGGGCCCACACTGAAAGGGCCCTGCAGGTGGTAACTGGGGAAGGAGTGAGACTGTCCCCTTCCTCCGCCACGCTGCCCCAAAGACAGACCCCCAGGGACCACTAGCTCCAGCCCCCACTGGGCCCACACAGGAATCCCTTCCATTTTCCCATGATCCGTGAGACCCCATTCTCTTGCCTTGCCGTTCATGTCCCCAAGGAGTTTCCATTCCTGATGCTTCAGGGTCTCTTCCCTAGAGAGAGAGACTCCCCTCCAGTCCTTGAAACACTCCAGTTTGGGTGTGCATTCGGGGATTTGCCGTGAGATGCTGTCTGTCTCAATCCATTTTCTTTTTTTGGGGAGGCGTGTTCTGTCAGCCCACTTCTGGTCCCAGAGAATCTCTGAGAAGAGCCTGCTGGCTGTGTGATTTCCACCATGTCAAGGATCTGGAGAGAGCCTGCTCTGGTTCTGGGCATTACACTGTTAAGATGTCTTTGATCTCACTTTTTAGCAGCCTGTTAGGGAAGAAGGAGAGTTGACCAGGCCTGCTTTGGACTAGCTCCTCTCCTGTGACTTTAACAGCAGCCTGACAGGCAGAAGTCATTCAGGTGAGTCTTTTCTTGGCGTGGAGGAAAAGTGAGGGTGAGAAGTCCATCCATCTGTTCAGGTTCCCTGGTGTTAAGGACACAGGATTGGGGCCAGTAGAAAAGGAAGCCGCCCTGGAGAGACTTCAGGAAGTCACTGTCAGGGAGGGAAGGGGCACGCTTCTCCCTGTTGTTCACAGGCAGTAAAGCCATCAGGAGACTGTGCTTGGAAGATTTGGCGCTCACCGTGAACCCAGCATTCTGGCCCCATAATATTGAGTTTGGTCCTGGGAAGGATCCCTTCAGCACTTTGCAGCCTAAAGCCACAGCTTCCTCTAGAGCAAAACACCCCTTCGCTCAGGCCAGGCTCTTCCGCAATCACTGCAGATTCGGGGGTGGGGGTGTGTGGCGGCGATTGCTTTGGGTGTGAATTCTGCTCTGTAAACATGCTCTGGGCGAGGCCTCCCCACGGCAATTAGCCCTCCCCAATGTTTCTATACGATCATTTTTCTGAAAAAGGAATAAATCGGACCTTTGTACTGTCGAGAGGCTTCTGAGTCTTTTTGCTTTGTGTCGCAGCCTGGATGTCTCAGAACCAGGGCTCTTTTTGAGCAGGAACGCACAGGAATGGTGTTCCGGCTGGCTCCTGAGTTGGCCACGCCCAGCAGGAACTCATTAGCATAACAGGCCACACCCAACAGCAGAAACTCATTAGGATTGGCTACATTAGGGGTGTGTGGCCTAACATGCAAAGGAGTTCCGGCTAGAAGAAGAAGGTCAACAGAATAAGAAGCAAAAGGTGGGTGTGACTGGATGACCACACTTCTGGTAACATGGGGGTACGGCCTAATATGCTAATAAGCTGTGTTGTCAGGGTGTGGTCTATTATACTAATGAGTCCCTGCTGGGCTTTTTCTACAAAAAAAGCCCTGCTCAGAACCAAAAATACAGGAGGGGTCGCAAAGTTGCCGCCAGGTCTTTCCCATGTAGCAAACACACCTTTGTGGCTGAGTCGAATGCAGGAAACGATACCGACTCTCTGAAGAGACTACTTGTATGATGCTTGTTTTGTTACTAGCAATGTAAACTTAGGCCAGGATATTCCAATTCCCTTTAATTTTTGGCTCTGCAAGTCCAACAATCGTCCTCAAACTGGCGGCCAGTTTTGAAACGCGTCGCTTTATTTTCGGATGAGTTATGCCTGCCACAAATACTCTTGGTATCTATTGCAAATAGCGGGTGGGGGGTGGAGATAACCGAAGCCGAGATGTTCTGATTCCCTTCCTTTTTGGCACCACAAGTTTCATAATAATCCTGAAGCTGGTGGCCAGTTTTGCAGTGCCTGGCATTGTTTTCGAATGAGGTCACAAAACAGACAAGCCTAGCTTCCTTTGCACACACCTGGGGCGCTGGAGGGCCAGGATGCTCCGGTTTCCTTCATTTTGGGGGGACTGAGACTGCCATGAGCATTTTTAAGTCCTGAGCTTAATGTTCTGAGGAGCTATGCCTGCGATAAAGAGAGAGAGTGCCCAGGCTAGCCAGATCTCAGAAGCTAAGACAGGGCCGGCCCTGGTTAGCCCTTGGATGGGAGACCAACAGGGAATTCCAGAGCTGCTACACAGAGGGAGGTGATGGCAACTCTCCTCTGAACGTCTGTTGCCTTGGAGACTTCTACACCCAAAGAGTCATTAACACATGGAATTCACTGCTGCAGGAAGTGGGCTGCGGTCACACACACTCAATAATCCACTTTCAGTGGGCTTTCCAACTGGGTTTTACTGTGTGAACTGGCAGAATCCAGTTGCAAAGTGCATTGAAAGTGGGATTATTTAGTGTAACTGCAGCTGAGATGGCAGCAACACGCATCAACAGCTTCAAGAGGGGATTGGATCAACATCTGGAATAGAGGTCCATCGGTGGCTATCAGCCACAAGGCCTATTATTTATTTATTTATTATTAGATGGAGCGCTCTGTCTGGGGCAGTGGTTTTCCGTATTCTTGGTGCTTGGGGGGGGGGGGCAACAGTGGGAGGGCTTCTGGAATTTTGGCCCTGATGGTGGACCTCCTGATGGCCCCTGGGTTTCAGCCAATGTATGACACTGGATGGGCCACCGGCATGGCTTCTGATCCAGATCAGCCAGTATCATAATGCCCCCGTATAAATTGATGGTCACCACACCTAAAAAAGGATATTATAGCTTTGGAAAAAGTGCAGAGAAGGGCAACTAGAATGATAAAAGGGTTGGAACACCTTCCCTATGAGGAAAGGTTGAGGCGCTTGGGGCTCTTTAGCTTGGAGAAACAACAGCTGAGGGGTGACAAGATCGAGGTTTATAAGATTATGCATGGGATAGGGCAGGTAGAGAAAGAAGTACTTTTCTCCCTTTCTCACAAGACAAGAACTCGTGGAATCACCACCCGGCCTCCCCACATCAAGCACCCCTTATGTCTGGACAGTTCATGTTTGCGGGATGCAAGTGGGGCGAACTCGGGGCCCCTCCTTGGCCACTGGCCACACCCTCCCCACCCAGTCCAGGACACGGCAGAGGACTGGGTCCCGGGCCAAGAGGCGGGCCACCTCCCGCACATGGACTGGCTGGTCTGGGAGTGCCTCCAGGAAAGAAACCATGTGCACAGGGGCCGGGTCGGGGTCCGTGGTGGCCAGGGGGAGGCAGCTAAGTGCGTCTGCATGCCCCATAGCCTTCCCATGCCCCATAGCCTTCCCGGGTTGATGGATGAGGGAGTACGTGTACCCCGACAGGAAAATGGACCGCCGCAGGACCCGGGGCGAAACCATCTGTGGTGTTTGGCGGTCCGCAGTGAGGAGTCCCAGGAGCAGTTTGTGGTCCGTCAGGATCTCAAAGGGCCAACCGTAGAGGTAATGGTGAAACTTCTTCACCCCAGCCACAATAGCCAGCGCCTCCTTATCAATTTGTGCGTAGTTCCGCTCCGCAGAAGATAGAGTCTGGGAGTAGTACGTGACCGGGACCTCCTGGCCATCTGGCAACCGGTGACCCAAGACTGCCCCGACTCCGTAGGGAGAGGCGTCGCAGGCGAGGACCACCGGGAGCGACTCCGAGAAGTGGTGGAGGACCGTGTTCGACACAAGCAAGTCCTTGACGCCTTGGAAAGCCGCAAAACCATCTGTGGTGTTTGGTGGTCCGCAGTGAGGAGTCCCAGGAGCGGCTTGTGGTCCGTCAGGATCTGAAAGGGCCAACCGTAGAGGTAATGGTGAAACTTCTTCACCCCAGCCACAATAGCCAGCGCCTCCTTATCAATTTGTGTGTAGTTCCGCTCCGCAGAAGATAGAGTCCAGGAGTAGTACGTGACCGGGACCTCCTGGCCAACTGGCAACCGGTGACCCAAGACCGCCCCGACTCCGTAGGGAGAGGCGTCGCAGGCGAGGACCACCGGGAGCGACTCCGAGAAGTGGTGGAGGACCGTGTTCGACACAAGCAAGTCCTTGACGCCTTGGAAAGCCGGCGGCCTGCGCCGGGCCCCAGACCCAGGCCACGTCTTTGTTGAGGAGGCGGTGGAGCGGCTCTGCCATGGCCACCTTGAGGGGCAGGAACGAGTGGTAGAAATTGAGCAGGCCGAGGAAAGCCTGCAATTCCGCCTTGGAGGAGGGTGGGGGGCATGCATGATGGCCTTCACCTTGTCATCCGTGGGGTGGATCCCTTGCGCGTCCACAGTGAACCCCAGGAACTCGATGCGAGGCACGCCCAGGAGGCATTTCTCCTTCTTTACTTTCAGCCCATCGGCGTCGAATCTCTGTAGGACCTGACGGAGGCGGTCCGCAAAGGAGGAGGTGTCCGGCGCCGCGACGATGACATCGTCTAGAAAGGGCTGTACTCCGGGGATGCCTTTTAGGAGAGAGTCCATAAAAGATTGGAAAAGTCCTGGGAGCTACACAAACCCCGAACTGAAGCCTCGTGACCTGGAAAGCCCCCTTGTGGGTCGCAATTGTCTGGGCCTCCGCGGCAGCATCATCCATGGGCAGCTGTTGGTATGCTTGTGCCAAGTTGAGTTTACCAAAGACCTTGGCCCCCGCCAGGGAAGCGAGGATGTGGCTCACCACTGGGACCGGGTAAGCATGGTCCTGCAGAGCCTTGTTCAGGGTGCATTTATAATCCGCACAGATCCGCATGTCCCCGTTCGGCTTTACTGGCGTGACAGTTGGGGTTTCCCAGCACGCGGATGCAACTGGCATTAGCACCCCCTGCTCGACCAGGCGGTCAAGCTCGGCCTCAAACTTGTCCACATGGCAATGGGAGGGACCTGGGCCTTAATGCGGATGGGGCGGACGGCCGGGTCCAGATCCAGGGAAATGAGGTCCCCAGTGTACTGCCCTAGGGTCCCATCAAACACTTTTGGGAACTCCCAGCAGACAAGCTCCCAGTCAGCCGCCCGGATTTGGTTAAGTCCCGATATCTGGAGTCCCAGGGGCTTGAACCAAGAAAGTCCCAACAAGCTGGTGAGGCACCCTTCCACCACCAACAGGTCCAGCAGCCCCGAGAATCCTTTGAACTGGACCCGGAACTTGCCCCAGCCACAGACTGCCACAGGGTTTTTGTTAAAGTCCCGTAACAATAGACCCTGTGGCTTGTGCAACTGGGGTCTCCCCTTTGGGCATAAGTGGCGGAGGGTCTCGGCTGAAATTATGGAATAGGATGAGCCGGAGTCGATTTCCATCCAGCATGGGGACCCCTCAATCAAGACAGTTACATGCACCTTATCCGGGCTATCGGGGGGCAAGTTACATACCGCCTGGTGGTGGACGGAAATGGTGTGGAGGTCCTCTGCCTCAATCTGCGCCGTGATGTTCGTCCAGTGTCCCTTGGAGCGGCAGACCTTCTCGATATGTCCCGATTTGTTGCAAGCCCGGCAAATCGCGGTGCGGAAGCGACAGGTCCGGTGCTCGTGAGCGTTGCCGCAGCTCGCGCAGGCTGCGGATGGCTGAGACTTGGCCTCTCGGGTCCGTTGGGGTCGCTGGATGGCTTTCGGCGTACCTGGAGTACCTCCTCGTTGTCCGAGACGTCGGAACCCCGCGTGGCTAGTGTGCGGTGGACCGCCGGGCCAGGGCGGTCTTGGTGGGCCTTTTCATATGCCGCTGCCTCCTGGATGGCTTTCTCCAGGGTGAGGTCGTTGTTGTTGGCCAGGTTCCGCCTCAGTTTGGGCTCACGGAGGCCCACGAGAAACTGGTTGAGCAACGTGTCCAAGAGGCTTGGGAACGCACATCTCGTGGCTGCCCGCCGAAGGCCCGCCAGGAAATCCGTGGTGGACTCGTTTGGCCCCTGGACCCTTGCGAAGAACCCCAGCCGCTCTACAAACTTGGTGGGCTTGGGCGAGAAGTGGTTCGTTAAGGCCTTCACCAGCTCTGCATAGGACTCCTCCTTGGTGGTTCTGGGGTTGAGGAGACCCTGCAGGAAAAGGAGGGTGTCTATGCTGCAGACACTGAGGAAGAGGGACTTTTTCTTTGCTGCGTCCACCACGTCGTGGTAGCTGAAATGGTTCTCCAGGGTCTCCAACCAGGCGTCCCATTTCTGCAGCTGAGCGATGTTGAAAGCTGGGAGGTGAACAGGAGTCGCGGCCATCTTACCACGGTTGGGAGAGTTGTAGTGGCCGGGTACAAACGTCGAAACCGGGCGGAAGGTGCGCTGCTCTCAGGGTCAGCGGCGAGGCTCGGGAGCGGTGCGAAGCTCGGGAGCGTTGGCGGCTTTGGTTGCAGTGAGCGGTGCGTTGCTGCTCTCAGGGTCAGTGGTGCGATGCTTGGGAACGGTGCGATGAGCAGCTGGGCTCGATGTGATGCTCTTCTTCATGGTCGTTGTTCAGGGAGGGAGTTGGCATCCCATCCTCGTCGCCAGTGAAAAGTACTGAGACTGACGAGTGATTTCAGCTCTCACATACTTTATTTGATCAGGAACAAGACAACTAAGCCGGCTCGCAGGCCGGCTTTTATCCCCAAGTGAGCCCACACCCCAAACACACTCCACACCCGTGATTTGCTATCTACAGTTAATTGAGTTACCCCGGGCTCCCCGATTGGAAGAGTGCGAGGAGCCTACATTCTATTGTCGAAAGGGACGAAGCTCAGGCCCCTTGCCTGGCCGCGTGGCAGACCGGTCAGAACCGGTCCGAGCATATGGTTGCCCCGCATCCATGTTTCCCTGTGGGGGTACACTACACAACTCTAACGCCAGGAGCTCACAAAGTAGAATTCTTGCTCACAGGACCCCACAGCTTAGAGGGAGTATCGATTACAACTGCTCTCCGGGCCGCAAAGTTCAGTTCCTTTCCCCTCGAGAAAAGGACCGCTTTGGAAAGCGGACTCTCTATGGCCTTGTGCCCCGTTGAAGCCCCTCCCTCCCCAAACCCCACCCTCCTCAGGGCTCCCCTCCCCAGGTCTCCAGGTATTCCCCAGCCAGGACTTGGCAACCCTTAAGTGGGGGGGAAACTGAGTCAGGCCTATCAGAAGGGACAACCAGGCCATTGCCTTGGACACCAGCACTGTGCCATGAGGAAGAGGATGTTAAAATAAAATGGCAGACGGCAGCAATTGGGGGAAACCTCCATCCCTGCATGCACTTCTTCTCTGGCACCCGGAACAAAAGGAGATCTGGTGAATTGGGGGGGGGGTGTAGGGAAGGGGAGGGAAGCTGGCATTTGCAGGAGGCGGCAAAGCATCATGGCCCTCCCTGCAATGTTCCCTTTAAGCGGTGGAGTCTCGTGTGCAAAAATTCCACCTTGCGACCTACGGGCATTAAAATTGCGAGCGAGCCATTTGGCTGCTGCATGAATTAGTTTGCTCTGGGGCCTGTCCTTCCTGAGCTGAGACAACAAGGTGTGAGCCGGAGGCTAAAGAACTGTGAGCCAGCTCACACGCCAAGTCAGCTTAGAGGGAACGCTAGAAGGCAGGAAGCAATGCCTCCCTCTAAGCTATAGAGTCTTGTGAGCAGAAAATTCTACTTTGTGAGTTGCTGGCAGCGAGGGATTTGGCTGCTGCATCGCTTAAGTTTGCTCTGCAGCCATCCCTTCCTGGGCTGAGACAAAAAATGTGCGAGCCAGAGGCTAAGAAACTGTGAGCTAGCTCACACTAATTCAGCTTAGAGGGACCACTGCCGCAGGGGAGGCCAGGGGTGTGTGGACGCTGCCCGTTCCTTGCAGCCCCCTTCCCTTCCCCTCCCCCGCGCTGGGTGGAAACGGGCCAGGGACTTCCCGGGGTTGGCTTGTCACCTGATGAGGTTTGGACTTTGGCAGGGACTTTCCGTGAGTCAGAATGTGAGCCTTTTTAGCCAATCACGGGCTCGGAAAGGGTGCGCGTCATCAGTTGCCGGGGAGAGGAGCGGCCTCTTCTGGACTGAGCGCCTCTTGTTGCTGTCTCGGGCTCTGCTCTGTGCCTCCCCCGCCCGTCCTGCAGGCAGGGCCGGCCCCAGGTGTCTGGGCGCCCTAGGCAAGACAGCCTGGGGCGCCCACCCCACCGGGGATGCCAACCTCCCGGTGGGGCCTGGAGCCGGCAGCGCCGGCTTTCTGGGCGCCTGGCAGCTGCCAGGCGCCCAGGAAAACCAGGGAAGGGGCGGCGGTTCGGCTGGGGGGCCTCAAGAAAGGCGAGGGGTGAGCAAGCAGCCAGCTCCTGCCCTTCCACGGCATGCAGCCGGCCTGGGGGAGGGGGCGTGTCCCAAGCGGATATGCAGGCTGCCTCCGTTCCCCGCCTGCCCCGGTGCCGCCGCCCCTCCCCCCACACTGCCCGCCCCTCTCGGCTCCTCCTCCTCCTCGCCGCCGCTGCCGTCCTCCAGCTGCGGCTGGCGGGCTGGGGAGGGCGGGGGTGAGCGGGGAGAGCCCGAGCAGGCACACCTGCGTGCCCTCTGCCGGTGCCCACTCACCTTTTGGCTGCCCGCCCCTCTCGGCTCCTCCTCCTTGCCGCTGCTGCTGTCCTCCAGCCGTGGCTGGTGGCTGGGGGGAGGCGGGGAGAGCCGGAGCGGGCGCAGGCGCGTTCCCTCCACCCGGCACCCACTCACCTTTTGGCTGCTGCCCCTCAGGGCTCCTCCTCCTTGCCGCTGTTGCCGTCCTCCACTGTTTTAATTGTACTGTTGAATTGTTGTCCACCGCCCTGAGCCCATTTCCTCCAGGAATTTCCAAGGCTAGAACTGGCCACCCTAGTTCTTATGGACCGGGTCTTTGAAAACTCTGCTTTAGCCAAAACAAGCAAGAGTCTGGTAGATACAGGATGCGAACCTAAGCGTGCTTACCAGGGAGGGAGGAGGTCCCTTTGAACTCAGCAGGGCTATTTTTGGGCTCCCGAGTTGGCCACACCCAGCAGGAACTCATTAGCATAACAGGCCACACCCAGCAGGAGTTCCTGCCACAAAAAAAAGCCCTGGGTTTTGACAACAAACAAGGTAAACAGAATAAGAAGCAAAAGGTGGGTGTGGCTGGATGACCATGCTTCTGGAAACGTGGGGGTGTGGGCTAATATGCTAATGAGTTTCTGCTGTTGGGTGTAGCCTGTTATGCTAATGAGTTCCTGCTGGGTTTTTTCTACAACCCCCCCCGAACTCAGTGAAATTTACTTTGGAGTATACACGCTCAGGATTGCACTGTTGTTGCGGCAGGATTAGAACTCACTTCGGCATTCAGGTGCTTGAAAAACACAGTCCTCAGCAGACGGGCACCAATCTATACCCAACTATACCCAAACACTGCGTTCCCTGGCCTTTGGGCTCCACCCTTTACGACTTCTTCTCTGCCTTGTGTCAGTGACTACTGGCCATGGGGACGAAAGAGAGCCTCCACATACAGAGGCAATCTACCTCTAAATCTCAGCGCCAGGAGGCAACATTGGGGTGGGGCGGTTTGGTTGGCCTTCCAGGGCAACTGTTTAGCTGCTGCTTGAAACTGGATGACGGAGGCCTGATCCAGCAGGGCTTTTCCTCTGAGCCGTGTGTCCATCGTTACCTCAGGGAGAGGAGGGGCCATCGGTTGTTTGCTGAGAGGGCGGGGTCTGAGGTCATCACACCCACTGGCAGATTAACCATTAAAATGACTAAGCACGTAATTAGGGCACCAGGGCCATAGGGGGACACCACAAAGTTGGGGAAAGGGTGAAAAGAAAAAAAAGATTTGTAAAAAATAAAATAAAAATTGATTAAACTAGTGCATTGTATATATCTGGTCAGACAGGTCAACCACTAAAATGGGCTGGGTCAGTGTGGAAAGGAGGGGGGCACCAAGATTGGTCAAGGCTTAGGGCACCAGGGAGCCTTCATCCGCCCCCTGACCAATGCTCCCTCTAAGCTGTTAAGAACATAAGAGAAGCCAATGTTGAATCAGGCCAGTGGCCCATCTAGTCCAACACTCTGTCACACAGTGGCCAAAATATACCAGGTGACGTCAGGAGGTCCAGCAGTGGGGCCAGGACACTAGAAGCCCCCCCACTGCTGCCCCCTCCAGCACCAAGAACAGAGTGCATCACCTGCCCCAGACTGAGAGTTCTCATCTATACCCTGTGGCTAATAGCCACTGATGGACTTCTGCTCCATATCTGTATCCATAAGAACATAAGAGAAGCCCCAGTGTTGCATCAGGCCAGTGGCCCATCCAGTCCAACACTCTGGGTCACACCATGGCCAAAAATACCAGGTGCCCTCAGGAGGTCCCGCAGTGGGGCCAGGACACTCGAAGCCCTCCCACTGCTGCCCCCTCCAGCACCAAGAATAGAGCGCACCACCTGCCCCAGACTGAGAGTTCCCATCTATACCCTGTGGCTAAGAGCCACTGATGGACTTCTGCTCCAGATGTTTATCTAATTCCCTCTTGAAACTGTCCATGCTGTGGAGTCTTGTGAGCAAGAATTCTACTTTGTGAGCTACTGGCATTGAAGCTGTGAGCGAGCGATTTGGCTGCTGCATAAATTAGTTTGTTCTGGAGCTCTCCTTCCTGAGTGAAGACAAAATGTGTGAGCCGGAGGCTAAAAACCTGTCAGCTGGCTCACACTAATTCAGCTTAGAGGGAACACTGTCCCTGACCACACACCCTTTCTGGAGAGCTATTTAATTGCACAGCTGGGGTGGAAAGAAACACACACCACACCAAGCTCCCAGGCCAAAAGCCCTTCAAGGAGTCGGCACCTCTGGGCCCCCGCACCAGAAAAGGCTTCCGCTTGGCCAGCAGCCAAAGGAACGCAGCAGAAGCACTCAGGTTTTGCTTCCCCACGCCCACCAAGTGGAACCCAGCGTTTGCGGGAAAGAAAGACAGGATCTGGCTCTGGTCCAGGAGACCTGCTGTGCTGCTCACCATGCCGAGAACCCCCGGCTCCTTCACGAATCCACTTGGGATCCGGCCTGATGAGGCTTGCCAGGGTTCCAGGCTGGGAAGTTCCTGGTGGGAGATTTTCTGGTGAATCCGAGAATCCCAGAGTTGGAAGGGGCCACACAGAGGCCATCTAGTCCAACCCCCTGCTCAGTGCAGGATCAGCCTAGAGCATCCCTGACAGAGGTTTGTCCAGCCGCTGCTTAAAGACAGCCAGTGAGGGGGAGCTCATCGCCTCCCTACGTCACTGATTCCACCGTCGCACAACTCTGTCAAAAAAGTCTCCCCAGATATCCAGCCGGAACCTTCCCGCCCTTAATCTAAACCCATTATTGCGAGTCCTCCCCTCTGCTGCCAAAGAGGATCAGCTGCTCCAATGCTCCCTCCAAGCCGTGGAGTCTTGTGAGCAAAAATTCTACTTTGTGGGCACCTGGCATTAAAGCTGTGAGCGAGCCATTTGGCTACTGCATCAGTTAGTCCGCTCCAGAGCCCTCCTTCCTGAGCGAAGACCAAAATGTGTGAGCCGGAGGCTAAAAAGGATGTTATGCCTCTGCAGGGCTCTTTTTGTAGAAAAGCCCAGCAGGAACTCATTAGCATATTAGGCCACACCCTTGACAGCACAGTTCAATAGTATATCAGGCCACACCCCCATGTTACCAGGAGTGTGGTCATCCAGCCACACCCACCTTTTGCTTCTTATTGTTTACCTTGTTTGTTGTCAAAACCCAGGGCTTTTTTATAGCAGGAACTCCTTTGCATGTTAGGCCACACACCCCTAATGTAGCCAGTCCTAATGATTTTCTGCTGTTGGGTGTGGCCTATTATGCTAATAAGTTCCTGCTGGGCGTGGCCAACTCCGTTCCTGTGCGTTCCTGCCCAAAAAGAGCCCTGTGCCTCTGTTGATACATCCCAAGATTGCATTAGCCTTTTTGTTGCCGCTTCACACTGGCTGCATTTCTACTGGCTTACATTCCACTCAGACCCCAAGACCTGGTTCGGACACACTTTTACCCAGAAGTGTATCCCCCATCCAATATACATTTTCCTCATTTTTGTTGCCCAGATGTAGAACCCGGCACCTATCCTTGTTAAATTATTCACATCTCCCCACTTTTCCAGTGTGTTCAGATCCCGTTGAATTCTATCTTTTTGGTTTTTTCCCCTCTGGAGGAATGCTCCAGAATGGCATTTCAGAACCTCTTCAACAAAATTCTTTTAAAAACGTGTGAAAGTTCATGAGTTTGCAGTATACAGATTGAAAACTTCATTTCCCATTTCCAGCACCCCTTCCCCCCAAAAAAGGCACTCTATGTATCTTCTGGTGGTGGCCCCTGGGTTTTAGCCACGGGTGTTGGACTGGATGGGCCACTGGTCTGATCCAGCATGGCTTCTCTTATGTCCTCATGCTCTGTATTCTTGGTGCTTGGGGGGGCTACAGTGGGAGGGCTTCTAGGGTTCTGGCACTGCTGGCAGACCTGGGTTTTGGCCACGGTGTGACACAGAGGGTTGGCCTGGAGGGGCCATTGGGCCTGAACCAACATAGCTTCTCTTGTGTTCTTATATGAACATAAAGCAAATAGTTTCAAAACTGGCCCCCAGCTTCAGAGCCAGTTTGGTGTAGTGGTCAAGCGCGCGGACTCTAATCGGGGAGAACCGGGTTTGATTCCCCACTCCTCCACTTGCACCTGCTGATGTGACCTTGGGTCAGTCACAAGCTCTGGCACAGCTGTTCTTGAAAAAGAGCTGTTTCTGTCAGAGTTCTCTCAGCCTCTCCTACCTCACAGGGTGTCTGTTGTGGGGAGGGGAAGGGAAAGGAGTTTGTGAGCCGCTCTGAGACACCTTTGGGTAGCGAAGGGTGGGGTATAAATCCAATCTCTTCTTCTTCTTCTACCTCACAGGGTGCCTGTTGTGGGGAGGGGAAGGGAAAGGAGTTTGTGAGCTGCTCTGAGACACCTTTGGGTAGTGAAGGGCCATTGGGTATAAATCCAATCTCTTCTTGTTCTTCTAGCCTCACAGGGTGTTTGTTGTGGGGAGGGAAGGGAAAGGAGTTTGTAAGCCACTCTGAGACTCCTTTGGGTAGTGAAGAGCGGGGTATAAATCCAATCTCTTCTCTCTTCTTCTTCTTCTTCTTCTTCTTCTACCTCACAGGGTGTTTGCTGTGGGGAGGGGAAGGGAAAGGAGTTTGTAAGCCACTCTGAGACTCCTTTGGGTAGTGAAGAGCGGGGTATAAATCCAATCTCTTCTTCTTCTTCTACCTCACAGGGTGTTTGTTGTGGGGAGGGGAAGGGAAAGGAGTTTGTGAGCCGCTCTGAGACACCTTTGGGTAGTGAAGTGCGGGGTATAAATCCAATCTCTTCTTCTTCTTCTTTCTACCTCACAGGGTGTCTGTTGTGGGGAGGGGAAGGGAAAGGAGTTTGTGAGCCGCTCTGAGACACCTTTGGGTAGTGAAGGGCGTGGTATAAATCCAATCTCTTCTTCTTCTTCTTCAGGAGGATCGTGGCAGTTACGGGGTCAAAAACGAAAGGAATCTGCCCATTCTGGCCTGGATTGGCCCCCAATCAACCCTCCACTCTTCGAAATGGAAGCAGAAGTTTGCTCATGAGAAGCCAGGAAGGCGGAGGCAGCACAAACCGGAAGGGCGAAACAGATCCTTTCCCGAACAAAAGTTCAGATACTTTGCCAATTCAGAGGTCTCCTTGAGGACGATGCTCGTTAGAATCTGTACTGAAAATACTTAAATCGGAGAAAAAGAGAGCCGGGCGTCACTTCCGGGGTGAGCCCGTGTGGAACGTGTAGGGACAGATCCCTTCTGAAACAATACTGCGGATCCAGCGAGCGAGCAACGGGATTGGCGAGTGAAGCAAGCAGGGGGAGGGGCTGAGTGTTTTAGTGAACAACTGCAGGGACAAACACAAGACCCCAGACACCCGTTCCTCTCCATTCTGAAGGCAACAAGTGACCCACTAGAATGGGTGCAGGATGTCGGCCCTTTCAAGTAGCTACCGATTGGTCAAATTATGCCTCGCAGACCTCTGACCAGAAACTGCCCGCCCCTTGTTAAGATTGAAGACACACACACACCCTGCCAGTTACCAGTATTCCCTCTAAGCTGAGTTAGTGTGAGTTAGCTCACAGTTTTTTAGCCTCCAGCTCACACTTTTTTTGTCTTGGCTGGGGAAGGGAGGGCTCCAGAGCAGACTAATTTATGCAGTAGCCAAATCGCCTCGCTCACAACTTTAATGCCAGTAGCTCACAAGGCGGAATTTTTGCTCACAGGACTCCATAGCTTAGAGGGAACATTGCCAGTTACCACCATTTTTTCCCTTTCAGAGAGGGGAGTCTAGTGTAGCACTTCAGACCTGGGGAAATGCACTTTAAATCCTTCCTTCACCATGAACTTCACTTGGGCCGGATTCAGGTAGGGTCACCACGTAGCCCTGAAGCAGCCAAACAAAATTGGAGTCCCCTGGCAACTTAAGAACATAAGAACATAAGAGAAGCCATTGTTGAATCAGGCCAATGGACCATCTAGTCCAACACTCTGTCACACAGCGACCAAAATATACCATGTGCCATCAGGAGATCCAGCAGTGGGGCCAGGACACTAGAAGCCCTCCCACTGCTGCCCCCTCCAGCACCAAGAATAGAGTGCATCACCTGCCCCAGACTGAGAGTTCCTAGCTATACCTTGTGGCTAATAGCCACTGATGGACCTCTGCTCCAGATGTTTATCTAATTCCCTCTCGAAACTGTCCATGCTTGTAGCTGCCACCACCTCCTGTGGCAGTGAATTCCATGTGTCAATCACTCTTTGGGTGAAGAAGTATTTCCTTTTATCTGTTCTAACCCGACTGCTCAGCAGTTTCATGGAGTGCCCCACGAGTTCTTGTATTGTGAGAAAGGGAGAAAAGTACCTCTTTCTCAACCTGCTCTATCCCATGCATAATCTTATGAACCTCGATCATGTCACCCCTCGGCCATCGTTTCTCCAAGCTAAAGAGCCTCAAGCGTTTTAACCTTTCTTCATAGGGAAGGTGTTCCAACCCTTTTATCATTCTAGTTGCCCTTCTCGGCACTTTTTCCAATGGACCCCCCTCCCATTAAGAACAAAAGACCTGGGCCTAAGGATGTGATGGTGGTGGTGGTGGTGAGTGTTTTCTTTCTTCCCTGGGCAGTTCTGGTTTGGGTTCTGCGTAGTCTCCTACTATTAAATCAAGGATTCTCCCCCCAACTTAACGGGTACAGAAGAGTGAACTGAGATGGGATATAATCATGTCACCCCTCAACCGTCATTTCTCCAAGCTGAAGAGCCCCAAGCATTTTAACCTTTCTTCATAGGGAAGGTGAAGACCGACAGTTTTATCCAAGGTGCGTGCTTTCATCCGCACACCCACTTCCTCAGATACATTGAAATGGAAGTCATCAGTCCATACGCATAGACAGAGGGCGAACAGCCAATTAGCAGACACATGATGAAGGTGTTTTAACAGATATGAGAACCAAACAGCAATAACAAGCTAAATAACAAACAGGAATAACAAGCTAAATTTATATGGTCACCATTTGGTTTGGATTCTGTTCTGGTGGGAAAACAGGGAAGCAAACAAAAATTGGAGACTGATATGTAAAGTTGCAGCTGACTTATGGAGACCTCTGTGTAACGACCCTGGACTGAGTTCCGGGGGGGTCTCTCCTCCAAACACTGGCCAAGGCTGACCCTGCTTAGCTTCCGAGGCGTGAGGAGATCAGGCCAACTTGGGACATCAGGGTCAGGTCAGCCCATACAGGGTTGTTGTGGGGGAAATCAAGGTGAAACACATGACGTCATCTGCTCGGAGCTCCTCAGAGGAAGGGCGCGATAAAATCTGAACCAAGAGGCTTCCGCAGACCTCAGCCGGAAGGGCTCAGCTGAGACCCACGCAGACAACTCTCCGTAAATTATAGCTTCTCGACTAGACAGAATGCAGACTGGGAACAGTTCCTCTGGTCATCCTGCCAAATCGTGAACTTCCCGGCAATCCCAGCAGTACCCGAGAGCAACTTTAGCAACAGTCGGTCAAAATGTTGCCTGGACACAGATGAACTCTGGGGAGGGGACAGAATCTGTAGAACGACGTGAACATCTCATTTGCTAAAGAAAATTGTTTCCCAGATGTGAGGTCTGGAGCCATTGGGACTAACTGATGAGCCCTGTCAGAAAAGGGGGAGAGAGGGTTAGAGTCTGGAGAAGATAAATAAGTGGGACTCAAAATAAAAAGCACAACTGGGCAGTCTGGCAGGACTCCCACCCACCACCCCCTACCAAACCAGAAATGTTACGGGCCTCCTCCTCCACTGGAGCAAAGTATTTGCTTAGCGTTTCCATGAAAGCACCATCTGCTGGCAAAGAAAAGAAGAAACCCAACAAAATGAAAGGTGTCGGATGAAGGGAGCGTTGACTCTTGGAAGCTCAGACCGTGGAAATCTTCTTGGTCTCTCAGGGGCCCCTGGGCTCGAATGGAAGCACACCAGTGGAAGCCACTCCACTCTGAATGACATTGAGTCCATTTCAGCCCTCTCGGAATGAAGCCACAATCTCAACATCTCCCGTTGACTGGTGGTGAAGGTGGGGGGGGGACTCAACAGAGTGCAGAGGGAAGGTTGTAACAGGTCCCCCCATCTGGTAGGTTGGGGAAAGGCCCTGGGAAAGAGTTTTTGAAATTCCATTTCTACCCCCCCTTCTCCCCAATGCGGATTCAAAGCACCTGACTGCACCCTTCTCTCATCCTCCATTTTTTTCCTCGTAACAACCCTGGGAGGTCGGTTAGAGTGTGGGACTGGCCCAAGGTCGCCCAGGGAGCTTCCATGATGGAGCAGGGATTCGAACCCGGGTCTCCTGGGTTCTAGTGTGACACTTTAATCCCGACACCACATTGGATTTCATCAGTCTGATCGACTGATGGCTGAAGCAATTAGGGAGAAGAGAAGAGAAGAGAAGAGGAGAGGAGAGGAGAGGAGAGGAGAGGAGAGGAGAGGAGAGGAGAGGAGAGGAGAGGAGAGGAGAGTTTGGATTTATACCCTGCCCTTCACTGCCCAAAGGCTTACAAACTCCTTTCCCTTCCCCTCCCCACAACAGACACCCTGTGAGGTAGGTGGGGCTGAGAGAACTTCTGACAGAAACTGTCCTTGAGAAAACAGCTGTGCCAGAGCTTGTGACTGACCCAAGGTCACATCAGCAGCTGCAAATGGAGGAGTGGGGGAATCAAACCCGGTTCTCCCAGATAAGAGTCCATGCACTTAACCACTACACCAGATTCCCCCTCTGCCTATAGTATCTCTTCCTGCCCCCGCATTTCTCTACCCACAGTCCCAATTGGTCACAACCCTGGTGACCCAACCCCCCCAACCCAGTCTCCTTCCCCCTCCCCATCCTCCTGAGAGATCCTCCCCAGAGGAGGCTGCCTGTTGCCCCTCTTGCTATGGGGCTGGCGGGTCTCCAGAGCTGATCCTGGGCCAGGTGGGTCTAGACTGAACCTTCCTGACTTCTCTTGAGTAAACCTCTGCTTCCATTTCAAATCATGGAGGGCTATTCTGGGGCAGGTGATGCACTCTATTCTTGGTGCTGGAGGGGGCAGCAGTGGGAGGGCTTCTAGTGTCCTGGCCCCACTGCTGGACCTCCTGATGGCACCTGGTATTTTTGGCCACTGTGTGACAGAGTGTTAGACTGGATGGGCCATTGGCTTCTCTTATGTTCTTATGAAGGACTGCATGTTGGAGATGGCCTTCTACCCTGACACAGACAACTCCTTCCACAAGCTCTCCAACCTGACCTTCGCATGAGGGCTAAGAGGAAGCTGCTGGTCTGAATCTTAACTCTGTCTTGTGCGCTCCCAAAGCAGCCTCATGGCAGTTTCTCACCCACACCTTCCACCTACCAGGCAGGCGATAACATGACCGGCCTACCTCACAGGGCTGCTGGAAGGAGGACAGAGAGACTGCACGGGAAGTGTTTGGGGATGCTCAAGAGTCAGTGCAAAGTCTCGCTGGGTTTGTACAGCCAGTGTAAATTCCGGGCAGTCCCTTCCTGCCAGGCAGGATGAAAAACAAATAATGTTATTGGAGGAGATGTACAGAGAGCCTTACCTGCAGCAGGTGCCGTGGGGGCTGCTAGGAAGAGAGAGAAAAGAGACACTGTCAAAGCCCTTGTGGGGTTGTTGATTTCTATGGGTTCCCTGCACGATGAGCTGCCCAGCCCCATAAGAACATAAGAAGAGCCTGGCTGCTCCCCCGCCCCCAACGCTCAATTGCTGGGATTTTTAAATGTAAAATCCAATAGCTCGAGCCCCCTACATGGCTCCCGTCCTGTGAGATTGTCTTTTTCCCCCTCCAGTTGTTTCTTGCTTAATCTTGCCTGTTCCTTGTAGTAGTCCTCATTGTCGTTCAGTTAATTTTATTGTTCACCGTTTTCTAGTTCTCTTCTGAGATTGCGTGAGAATAAATTATTTAAGAAGTTAAAAAAAGAAGAGCCCCACCATATCAGACCAGTGGGGGGTCTATCTAGTCCAGCCTCCCATCTCACACAGTGGCCAGCCAGTTCCTCTGGAGGGCCAACAACAGAGTAGAGAGGCCGAGGCCTTCATAAGAACATCAGGAGAGCCCTGCTGGATCACACCAGTGAGGGTCCATCTAGTCCAGACTCCAGTCTCACACGGTGGCCAACCAGTTCCTCTGAAGGGCCAACAACAGGGCACAGAGGACGAGGCCTTCATAAGAACATCAGGAGAGCCCTGCTGGATCACACCAGTGAGGGTCCATCTAGTCCAGCCTCCAGTCTCACACGGTGGCCAAGCAGTTCCTCTGGAGGGCCAACAACAGGGCAGAGAGGCCAAGGCCTTCATAAGAACATCAGAAGAGCCCTGCTGGATCACACCAGTGAGGGTCCATCTAGTCCAGCCTCCGGTCTCACACGGTGACCAACCAGTTCCTCTGAAGGGCCAACAACAGGGTACAGAGACCAAGGCCTTCATAAGAACATCAGGAGAGCCCCGCTGGATCACACCAGTGAGGGTCCATCTAGTCCAGCCTCCGGTCTCACACGGTGGCCAACCAGTTCCTCTGGAGGGCCAACAACAGGGCAGAGAGGCCAAGGCCTTCCCCCAAGGCTGCCTCCTGGCTCTGGGATTCAAAGGATCAGTGCCGCTGATTGTGGAGGTTCCCCTCAGTCAAACATGGCTAGTAGCCACTGATAGACTTATCTTCCATGAATC
Organism: Gekko gecko; assembly: GCA_029375565.1. Classification (NCBI taxonomy): domain Eukaryota; kingdom Metazoa; phylum Chordata; class Lepidosauria; order Squamata; family Gekkonidae; genus Gekko; species Gekko gecko. The sequence continues at coordinate 788,893 of JAPDNY010000002.1, read as the reverse complement.
GGTCTAATCTCCTTTTTATAAGAACTTGAGACAAGTAAGATAGGCAGGAAGAGCCTCCCCCAGGAGTCCAGCTTGAATGTCAAACCAGACCAAACATTTAGTCCCCAAGATGCCCCCTGGAGACATGGAGAAGGACCCCCTTCTCAGACGCTGGGTCTTCAGTGATCATTTTTTTAAAAAAATTGACAAGAATCCTGCACTCTACAATATATCCCATCTCAGTTCACTCTTCTGTACCCATTAAGTTAGGGGGAGAATCCTTGATTTAATAGTAGGAGACTACGCAGAACCCAAACCAGAACTGCCCGGGGAAGAAAGAAAACACTCACCACCACCACCACCATCACACCCTTAGGCCCAGGTCTCTTGTTCTTAATAGGAGGGGGGTCCATTGGAAAAAGTGCAGAGAAGGGCAACTAGGATGATAAAAGGGTTGGAACACCTTCCCTATGAAGAAAGGTTAAAATGCTTGGGGCTCTTCAGCTTGGAGAAACGACGGCTGAGGGGTGACATGATCGAGGTTTATAAGATTATGAATGGGATTGAGCAGGTTGAAAAAGAAGTCCTTTTCTCCCTACATAAGAACATAAGAACATAAGAGAAGCCAATGTTGAATCAGGCCAATGGCCCATCTAGTCCAACACTCTGTCACACAGCGGCCAAAATATACCAGGTGCCATCAGGAGGTCCAGCAGTGGGGCCAGGGCACCAGAAGCCCTCCCACTGCTGCCCCTCCAGCACCAAGGATAGAGTGCATCACCTGCCCCAGACTGAGAGTTCCCATCTATACCCTGTGGCTAATAGCCACTGATGGACTTCTGCTCCAGATGTTTATCTAATTCCCTCTTGAAACTGTCCATGCTTGCAGCTGCCACCACCTCCTGTGGCAGTGAATTCCAAGTGTTAATCACTCTTTGGGTGAAGAAGTATTTCCTTTTATCTGTTCTAACCCGACTGCTCAGCAATTTCATGGAGTGCCCACGAGTTCTTGTATTGTGAGAAAGGGAGAAAAGTACTTCTTTCTCAACCTGCTCAATCCCATTGATAATCTTATAAACCTCGATCATGTCACCCCTCAGCCGTCGTTTCTCCAAGCTAAAGAGCCCCAAGCATTTTAACCTTTCCTCACTTTCTCACAATACAAGAACTCATGGGCACTCCATGAAATTGCTGAGCAGTCGGGTTAGAACAGATAAAAGGAAGTCCTTCTTCACCCAAAGAGTGATGAACATATGGAATTCACTGCCATAGGAGGTGGTGGCAGCTACAAGCATGAACAGTTTCAAGAGGGAATTAGATAAGCATCTGGAACAGAAGTCCATCAGTGGCTCTTAGCCACAGGGTATAGATGGGAACTCTCAGTCTGGGGCAGGTGATGCACTCTATCCTTGGTGCTTGGGGGGGGTCAACAGTGGGAGGGCTTCTCGTGTCCTGGCTCCACTGCCGGACCTCCTGATGGCACCTGGTATTTTTGACTGCTGTGTGACAGTGTTGGACTAGATGGGCCATTGGCCTGATTCAACAATGGCTTCTCTTATGTTCTTATGTTCAGTTCAGATGGATCCCAGTGGGAAAAGTCCTGGGCGGTGGGAGGGAGGTTTCAGGGGGGTCCAGTTCCCTTCAGCGCCTTCCCTGCCGTGTCTCTCTCTCTCCGGCCACCCACTCCCCCTCCTTACCTGGCCTGGTCTTCAGGTAGAAGGAGACTCCCGCAGCCCCAAAGACTACCCCCAGCACGGCCCCCAAGGACCCCGTCCACAGTTTGCTCTTGGCAGAGTTCGATGACCGTGGCTCTGTGGAAAGAGAAGGAACTGTGTGTGAAAAGACGGCTCAGGGTCAGGTCGGGCCTGTCCGATTCCGGGATTTCACAAGGGGTGGGGGGAGAGTTGGTCCACACCTCAGTCAGATCTCACAGATCTCAGAGACTAGGCTGTGCCGTGACATCCCCATGGTTGTCTGAGTGACTGGTTTTGTTTAGACGCTGCTCACCCAGAGGGTCTTGCGGCAATTTTCATCAAAGCCACAGGAATAAGGTAAAGACAACAAAAAAGCAGGTAACAAATACTAAATATTAACATTAAAATGTCAAGCTATTAAAATACGTGGCTAGCAACATGCCACCAACACAAATAGCCAAAACGTGTGGATTGCCCTATATAGCAGTTCGGCTTTTCATTCCTTATGGAAACTAAAGAAGTCCAGCTGGGCACAGGTGTCATCCGAGAATTCATTCCACAGGGCAGGGGCCACAGCCAAGAAGGCCCTGCCCCTGGTGGCAGCTAACCGAGCCCTCCTGGGGCCAGGCACCTGCAAGAGGCTTCTTGCCAGTTTGGTGTAGTGGTCAGGCGTGTGGACTCTGAACTAAGAGAACTGGGTTTGATTCCCAACTCTTCCACAGGCAGCCGCTGGTGTGACTTTGGGTCAGTCACAAGTTATTTATTTATACCCCACTCTCCCTGCCAAGGTGGGCTCAGGGTGGCTTACATGATATTTCAGAGCTGTTCTTGAAAGAGCTCTCTCAGCCCCACCTACCTCACAGGCTGTCCATTGTGGGGAGGGGAAGGGAAAGGAGTCTGTAAGCCGCTCTGAGTCTCCTCTGGGTAGTGAAGGGCCATGGGGTATAAATCCAATCTCTTCTTCTTCTTTTTCTTCCCTGGACAATGGCTGAAGGGAGTGCCGGGGGGTTGTAACAGGAGAGGTGGTCCCGTAGGTATGAGGGGGCCATTCAGATGCTGCCACCACCAACCAGGGAGGTGGTGGGGGGAGGGACACCCTTCCAAGGCCGTTTGCTGTGTTCCCACGAAGTTTGTCAACTCTCAGGTGGGAAGTTCCTGGAAATTTGGGGGTGGAGCCTGGGGGAAGGTGGAGTTTGGAAAATGGAGAAACCTCTGTAGGGTATAATGCCATAGACGATGTCCTCCAAAACAGCCATTTTATCCAGGGGGAAATTATCCCTGCAGTCTGGAAATCGTTTGTGATTCTGGGAGAACCCCAGGCCCCACCTGCAGGTTGGCAAACCAACTTTCTACTACCAAAGTGAAGCACTGGACTGGGAGGACTGGGAGATATCCAGGTGTAACTCCAAGAGAGGAGAATTAATTTAGGGGTGGAAAGCCAGACAGACATGAGACTTCCTGTTCAACACGGAGACAAAGCCAGGCTTTGCAAAGAGTTAGGAGGTCCTTGGACCAGCCCCACACGGTCTGTGGATACAGAGAGGGTCTCTGCGACCCCCGAGTGCTTCTGACTCCAGGGGGCTTTATGGGGCTTTCTAGGGGTCCCATTCTGCAGAACGGCCACTTCCCCAAAAAGAAGGCACCTTTCCTGACCACAATGAACCTCCCAGAAAAGGAGAGGGCAGCCCGCTGATGGGACTTCACAGTTATGCCTGCGGGGACCACAGGCTGTCTTCAGAGTCGGTTCAGGGGGGTCGCTGTGTTGGTCTAAAGCAGCAGGACAAAGATTGAGTCCACCAGGGGCACCTTTGAGAGCAACAAAGGTTTGTTCAAAGTATGAGCTTTTGTGTGCAAATATCTGACAAAGTGTGCCTGCACACGAAAGCTATTACTGAGGATAAAACTTTGCTGGTCTCAAAGGTGCCACTCTGGACTCAATGTCTGTTCTGTCTTCAGGGTATTGTGAGAATGTACAGATCCAGGTTAGGGATCCCTGGTGAGCAGCAAGGATGTGCCACGGGGATTGAGGGACACCTCAGAAATCTCCCTTTGCCTTTCTCTCATCCCACTCCTTTGGTTCTGTCTTCCTTGCCAAACACGTGGACCCCCTGAGGGAACCCCTGAATTCTCCTGTGGCTCCTGCTTGAAGGCCAACAGTGGGAGAGCTTCTAGTGTCCTGGCCCCACTGGTGGACCTCCTGATGGCACCTGGTCTTTTTGGCCTCTGTGTGACCCAGAGTGTTGGACTGGGTGGGCCATTGGCCCGATCCAACATTGGCTTCTCTTATATTCTTATATCCGTGGAGTGATGCTCTGTATTCTTGGTGCTTTGGGAGGGGGGTCAACAGTGGGAGAGCTTCAAGTGTCCTGACCCCACTGTTGGACCTTCTGATGGCACCTGGTCTTTTTGGCCACTGTGTGACCCAGAGTGTTGGACTGGGTGGGCCATTGGCCCGATCCAACATGGGCTTCTCTTATGTTCTTATATCTGTGGAGTGATGCTCTGTATTCTTGGTGCTTGGGGGGGGGCAACAGTGGGAGAGCTTCTAGTGTCCTGGCCCCACTGTTGGACCTCCTGATGGCACCTGGTCTTTTTGGCCTCTGTGTGACCCAGAGTGTTGGACTGGGTGGGCCATTGGCCCGATCCAACATTGGCTTCTCTTATATTCTTATATCTGTGGAGTGATGCTCTGTATTCTTGGTGCTTTGGGGGGGGTCAACAGTGGGAAAGCTTCTAGTGTCCTGGCCCCACTGTTGGACCTCCTGATGGCACCTGGTCTTTTTGCCCACTGTGTGACCCAGAGTGTTGGACTGGGAGGGCCATTGGCCTGATCCATCATTGGCTTCTCTTGTGTGCTTATATCTGTGGAGTGATGCTCTGTATTCTTGGTGCTTTCGGGGGGTCTTCAGTGGGAGACCTTCTAGTGTCCTGGCCCCACTGCTGGACCTCCTGATGGCACCTGGTCTTTTTGGCCACTGTGTGACCCAGAGTGTTGGACTGGGAGGGCCATTGGCCTGATCCATCATTGGCTTCTCTTGTGTGCTTATGTTACATCTGAATTTCTTTGCGGGATCAGGACTAGATCTGAGATCACATTATCCAACCAGAATCCTCCCTGGGAAGCATCTGCTGGGCTGACTCAAACTCCCAGCTCAACAGAGTTGACAAAAGACCTTGGAACTCCCATCCACTGTGCACGATTGTGGGTCCCTGGGAAATGGGGAGAAAAGGGGAGCCCACCGGTCTCTCACCCCAGTGCACGGTGATGGGCTCCTTCAGGCTGCTGTGCTCCACTTGGCAGGCGTAGACGTCTCCCTGCTGGGGCACCGTCTCCAGCATCGCCTGGTTCAGGAAGGTCCAGTCCCCGTTGTGGATCTCGTCTGCGTATCCCACCCCTTCTGTCTGCTCCTGCCCATTCTTCAGCCACTTGAAACTAACCCCCGAGGGGTAATATCCTGCCGCTGTGCAGATCAGGAGGCTGTGGTGGGCCAGGGGGCTGGCCCTGGTGTGGGAGATTCTCACTGTGGGCTGATCTGGAGGAGGGAGAAAAAAAGAAGAGGAATGTCAGAGACAGCGGGAGAACCAGACAAGCACCCACAGGTCAAGAAGAGGGAAGGGTTATCATGTCTGCAGCTGCTATAGTTCAAAAGACACAACCCCTCGGGTTCTCTCACCCACCAGCACAGCCCATGATCCACCAATCCACGTTCCAGGCCTTGCATAAAATCTGTAGAAAGAAACACATACACACCTCTCTCTCTCCCTCCTTCTTCCCAAACACTAAGAGTTGCTTTGCAGGATCAGACCCCCCTCCATCCAGGTCTGCCTTAACAATGGGCCTGAAGCCGCCCAGAGCTGACCTGTGGCTGTGGAGTCAATGTGAACTCTCTGGAAGGCCCTGTTGATAGGGGAGAACTTGCTACTGAAGACACTTCTGGAAATGCCTTCAACTATTCAAGGCCCCCCCGAATTCTCCTTGGGCTCCTGCTTGGAGGTCACCTCTCCAGGGCTTTGTTCTGTTTTGGCCCCTGGGAAGCTCACGAGAAGGAATCCTTCTCCCCTGGCTTCTCGCCAGCATTTGGTGTTCAGAAGAGACCTCCTCTGGACATGGAGGTCCCAGTTCAGTACTGTGGCTCATAGCTGCCGACAGATCTCCTCCTCAGTATCATACAGTCATTAGGGCACCTGAGTAAACAGACCCAGATTCAAATCCGTGAACTATCGAAGGACCAGTCTTCCTCACCCAGGACTCCCTTAGGGGAGGGAGTCCCTTGAAAGCCTATTTTTTTAACCTAACACACACACACATATTTGATCCCATGGACCTGCCCTGTTAACAGCATTTTATGTGGTCATTAAGAGTGGAGATATGTTTGTGTAATTTTAATTTTCAATATATCGGTGAACAAAAGATAGAAAGAATCACCTGCATCATAGGTCAAATATTCAGACAATCTAAAACATTTTATCACTGATCTATATCATTATACACGCATAACTTTGCACTTGCGGCTGGCCAATATAAATCAAAAAGTATTGTTGCTCAGACATATCTCAAAATGCCATCTTTTGCCTGCTTGTTAGATTTGTTTCTATTCCAGTACATTATAAAATGAATTCCAGGTCTCTATAAACATCTCCTTGCACCTTACTTTTCCCTTCCCGGATCTTATCCATTGATGCAATAATGCCCTGTTCTGCCACCACCTTCAGCAGCGCTTGGCAGGCTTGGCTTGCCCTAAAAGCTTGTAGACAAGAAAAGTCACAGCCACGGAAGATAGCAACAAAGGCAACACAGGAGAAGCTGTTCAACAAGTGCTACAATATGTATATGATCAAGTATAAAGTATAAATGATGATGTGAAACAGGTAAGTAGAAATAATCTTCACAAATATGGGACAGAAGTCCTCAGAAGAACTGGAAAAATGGATGACGAAATTCTCCGGAGTAATCTTCACAAATATGGGACAGAAGTCCTCAGAAGAACTGGAAAAATGGATGACGAAATTCTCCGGAGTAATCTTCACAAATATGGGACAGAAGTCCTCAGAAGAACTGGAAAAATGGATGACGAAATTCTCCGGAGTAAACTTTCGTTTCATAGTTACTTCTTCTGAATAGCATCAAGAAATCATACAAAATAATGTCTTCCATTATTCCATAGACAGCAGTCTTTCCATAAAGATCATATACAAATCCTGATCCATTGTGTATGGTAATTCTAACAGAGCGGGCAGGCTAATCCGAACTAACAAGGCATTTCACATCATTATTTATTCTTTATACATTATCATATATGTATTATAGCGCTTGCTGAACAGCTTCTCCTGTGTTGCCTTTGTTGCACTAAAAGCAGTCTTGCCACAATCAAAAGATTTTTAACACTACCTTAGGCTCACACACTGACTTACAATCTAAAATATTATTTACCTCTTTAAGTTTGTTGGTCCAAAATCTGCATGTAAGTGGACAGGGCCACCAGACATGAAGAAGAGTGCTTTTATTGCTGCACCAACATTTTTGCAATTATCAAAAACAATCCATAAAGATCAAGCAGGATTTTTGCCTAAAAGACAAATAAAGAACAATCTAAGATGTATTATAGATGTTTTAGAATATTATGAAGCACACCCAGAAAAGCAGTTGGCCTTAATCTTTTTAGATACAGAGAAGGCCTTTGATAATGTTAACTGGGCTTTTGTGTTGGAGGCACTGAAAATGGCAGAGGTGGGAACTGAGTTTGTTAAAATGATTCAAGCCATCTACACTAGACAGAATACAATGGTTATAATTAATGGGGATCGGACTCAAAACTTTGAAATTCAAAAAGGGACGAGACAAGGCTGTCCTCTTTCACCACTTTTATTTATTTTTGCTTTGGAAATACTCAATGATTCAACTAGAAATGAAAATCAGATTACTGGATTTAAGATAAGAGGAGAAGAGTATAAACTACTGGCATTTGCGGATGATCTAGTGTTCATTTTAGAGAATCCGATACCCTCAGTACTCAAATTGAAGGAGGAACTTCAAGATTATGAACAAGTAGCAGGATTGAGGGTAAGCATTAATAAAACAAAGATTTTAACTAAGAATATGGTTATAAAACAGAAGGAAAAATTACAAGAAATCTCAAGTTTTCAGATACAAGATAAAATAAAATATCTGGGAATCATGATGACAAACAAATGTAGTGCCTTACAAGAGAATAAGTATAAAGAGCTTTTGAAGGCAACTAAACAAGATTTAGAAAAGTGGAAAGATTTACAGATCTCTTTAATGGGATGAATTTCATTAATTAAAATGAATGTTCTTCCTAGATGGATATTCCTATTTCAGACAATTCTGATTCTGCAAAATCAATTTTTTTCAGTGATTTGGATCAGCTAGTTTTGAAATTTATTTGGCAGGGGAAACATCCCAGAATAAGACTGAAGGCTTTACAAGACTCTAAAGAAAAAGGAGGCTTTGGTTCAGCAAATTGGATCCTATACTACAGAGCGGTGGCATTAGCTTGGATTAGGGATTGGATTATTCTAGAGGATAAAAGAACATTAAAATTAGAAGGTCATGATCTTATGATGGGATGGCATGCATTTTTATGGTATGGGAAGGCGTCCTCACAAAAATATTTTAAACAACATTGGCTTCGGGCTTCTCTACTGAAAATCTGGGAAATCAGGCATAAGCAGTTTTTTACAAAAAATTCAAAATTTACCGCTCCTTTGGAAACTTTTACGTTACCGACTAGATATGAGGAAGAGAAACCAAAAAGATATCAGGACATTATAGACTCTAAGAATTAGTCGAAACCATTAGAGGACTTATCATGGTGGCAAAAAGCTCAAATAGAATCCAGATATTCTAAAGATAAGAAAATAGGTTTCCACGAAAACTTGGTGGAGATTGAAAAGATAATGATAGCTACTGATCAAAAATTTATAAAAAGAACTTATACTCTCTTGCTTAATGAGATGATGGTAGAGGAAACAATGGTTGGACATTACATGCAGGCAGGTCATAGTGCAAATGAAATGAAGTTTATAATTTTATACTGCCAACAAAAAAAGCCCTTTCAACAACTAAACATTGAACAAATCCTATTGCAAAAGGAAACTAGATTCATTTACGATTTAAAGACATACCATCCGCATGGCATGAATCAGAGTATAGATTTTACACCTTATATCAATCAATGATAGTTGCCCAAATGAAATCCAATATGTTGTTCTAAATGATGGCAGTTTAGTGCACTTGTTGCTTTCTTGATTAGTTTGTATGGTACTATGACCTGTTAGAAGCTTCGCCTGTGTTGATGCAGCCTGAAACTGGGTATAAATTAAGGTGTAACACATGGCAGGATAAGGACCTTTAATCCTCCTTGACTGACTATTCTGGCTTAGTATATGCCAGCTTTTGAGATTGGGGTGAGTTTTCCTTGCAGCTCCAAATTTTGTAAATATTCATATCCTGTATGCATTCTCACTTGTATATGTTTTGAATTTACATTCAGTCCCATTACAGCCATGCTTGAATAAGAATTATTCGAAACATAGCATCAGGCATCTGGATTACGCGTCGGCTTTTCATGGCTCAGAAAATCTGATGACTTGCACTTCAATTTGGACTTTGATAATTGCTTCTATATTGAAGTAGATACATGGAAAGACTGTAAACTGTGCCTTTTCTTATATGCTTTATGTATGCTCATTATTGCACCTCAAAATATTGGAAGAGGCCTAAAATTGGGATGTTAAACGTGGTTTGATTTGTTTTGATAGCTATTAAGAAGAAATTGAAAGAGAGTTAGACTTTTGATTTGTTACCGTTAGTGAGAGAAATAAGTTTAGAAATAATTGTAATAGAATAAGAGAGATATTAATGGGGTTGGAGCAGTGCGGGAAGCCTTGTTTGGGGGGTGGGGTAAAAGAAAAGGGATAAGTATTGACTTGTTTAAATTGTATGATCATGAAATATATCCAATAATAAATTGTTTCTTTTAAAAAAAAAAAAATATTGGAAGAGGCCTGAGACACTCAGGGCTGGATCGCCCATTGGGCAAACTAGGCACTTGCCTAGGGTGCCCCGGCCTTAGGGGCGCCAAATGGCACCCCACTCCCCCCCCAAAAAGCGCCCCCCACCGCCGCCCTAACTGGGCACCCACCGCCGCCGCTACCGGTAGACCCCCGCCCTCTTCCCAGCTTTCCCGGGGACCCTGCAGCTGCGGAGCCCCCAGGAAAGCCGGCTCCGGGAGGGAGGGGGTGGCAGCTAGACCCCCCCACCCCCTTCCCGGCTTTCCCGGGGACCCCGCAGCCGTGGAGCCCCCGGGAAAGCCAGCGCTCCGCTGCACCCCCCTGGTCTCCAGGCCCCACCGGGAGGTTGGCATCCCCCATGGGGGCGCCCCAGGCTGTCCTGCCTAGGGTGCCCAGACACCTGGAGCCAGCACTTGAGACACCCATGAAACAAGAATACTTAAAGTTTTAGAAGCAGCTGAAATGGATAAACTGACTCTATTGATGAAAGGTCTCTCGGACTCCATATTCCAGAACACATGGACACAGTTTTATGAGTGGTATAACACTCATGTATAGGCTGTTATAACTGAAAAACAACTTATAAGACAAAGTACCTTTATATAACCCAATAAGAGAGAAATGAAATGAATTATACTCACCTACTATAAAATTAGTAAGTGTTGATTATTATATTAGGCATAGTTAAGGTATTTACTATGAGAATTTACTACCGCCATTTGTGTTACATGTATGTTTTAATGTTTGTCAGTTATGCCATGTATTGTATTATGTTAAAAATAATAATAAAATTCTGTCCTTAGGGACAGTTTTAAAAAAAAGAAAAAGAAAGAGTCAGCGTCTCAGCCTGTACTGAGTGCAGTTTCACACAGACAAAAAGAACTGGGAGCCAGACTTGGCCAGGTTGTCCTGTAGTGAGATGAGACTCCCATTCAGGCCAAAGGAAAGGGGAGACCTCTTCTAGGGAAGTAAGAAGAATCCCTACCCAGTTAAATGGGGAGAGTTATCTCTAGGGAACAGAGATCAATGAACCATAGAATCATAGAGTTGGAAGGGACCTCCAGGGTCATCTTGTCCAACCCCTGCAGAATGCAGGAAATTCACAAATACCTCCCCCATACCTCCAGTGACCCCCGTTCTGTGCCCAGAAGATGGTAAAATACTTCCAGGATCTCCTGTCAAACTGGCCTGGAGAAAAATTGCTTCTAGACCCCAGAGTGGCAATCAGCATTTCCCTGGGCGTGTAAGAAAGGACCACGAGAACTAAGCATTGAGGCAACCCTTCCTGCCCTCCGTCTCATGAGCTGCCCAAGTTCGCAGAATCTGCATTCTTGTCAAGTGGCCATCTAGCCTCCGTTTGGAAAACCTCCAGAGAAGGAGAGCCCACCACCTCCGAAGGAAGCCTGTTCCACCAGGGAACTGCTCTAGCTGTCAGGACACTATACTTCTGTTGATGCAGCCCAAAATCGCATTCGCCTTTTAGTTACGGCATCGCTGACACATGTTCAGTGTATGGACCACTAAGTCTCTGAGATCCTTTTCGTGCACACTGCTGCCAAGACTTTAGATTTATCCCCACTGAAATTCATTTTACTTGTTTTAGCCCAGTTTTCCAGCCTGTCAAGCTGGATCCTGATCTGTTGTGAAAGGAAACTCCTTCGGGGACACCTCAAGAGCTAGATGGAAATTAGGGGTTAAAGGGAAGGGCCTTAGGGACTGAAGGACGGGTACCGGCCCCAGAGAAATAAGAGGAGAAGCAGGAAACTCTATTCAGAAGCACTGTAGTGTTTGGAAAACACTGGGGGGGGGGGAGGAAGCAGTGTTCCCTCTAAGCTGAGTTAGTGTGAGCCGGCTCACAGTTTTTTAGCCTCCAGCTCACACGTTTTTGTCTTAGCTCAGGAAGGAGGGCTCCAGAGCAAACTCATGTAGGCAGCAGCCAAATCTCTCACTCACCACTTTAATGCCCAGGAGCTCACAAAGTAGAATTTTTGCTCACAAGACTCCACAGCTTAGAGGGAACATTGGAAGGACGCCTCTGGACATTGAGATCTCAAGACTAAGGAAACCGTCTTCACTAACTCTCGTTTGCCTGCATAAAGAATTCCAGTCCGTACAACCCCGGATTCTTGCCATGAAGTTAACAACTCCTGTGTTGTGTACTAAGAGAGAGGGTCGGGCTCACATGTGGCCCTGCAGAGAAGCAGAGCTTCGCATCCGGAACAATGGAAGCAGAGGATCCCAGAACTCGCCAATCGGCCAGTTCGGATCCTAAAGGGAACCAATGAAGGACAGAGACATGTAAATAAACCTATCACGGGAATGGGTGTGTGTGTTGGGTGTTGGCTGGAACGGAATATAAGTAGACCTTCGGTCCGTCCACAAATATCTCACGTTCTCCATTTAACTAATAAAGTGTGAGCTGAAATCACTCCTCCAGCATCCATCTCAGTACTTTATATCCTGATTCCACCTGACCTTCCCCTTGGGTTGGCTTTGGCTTCTGCACCACCTCAAGCGCCATTCGAAGGGGGCTCAGCCCACCTTGGGCTCTTTAGCTTGGAGAAACGACGGCTGAGGGGTGACATGATCACGGTTTATAAAATTATGAATGGGATTGAGCAGGTTGAGAAGGAAGGACTTTTCTCCCTTTCTCACAATACAAGAACTCCTGGGCACTCCGTGAAATTGCTGAGCAGTCGGGTTAGAACAGATAGAAGGAAGTCCTTCTTCACCCAAAGAGTGATTAACGTATGGAATTCACTGCCGCAGGAGGTGGTGGCAGCTACAAGCATGGACAGTTTGAAGAGGGAATTGGATAAACATCTGGAGCAGAAGTCCATCAGTGGCTATTAGCCACAGGGTATAGATGGGAACTCTCAGTGTGGGGCAGGTGATGCTCTCTATTCTTGGTGCGGGGGGGCAGCAGTGGGAGGGCTTCTGGTGCCCTGGCCCCACTGCTGGACCTCCTGATGGCACCTGGTATATTTTGGCCGCTGTGTGACAGAGTGTTGGACTAGATGGGTCATTGGCCTGATTCAACATTGGCTTCTCTTATGTTCTTGTCTACCTTTGTATTCCCCGGAAGCCAAATGATCTCTCTGGGACAGGGTGGTGGGACACTCTTTTTAAAGCGGAGAGCCAGTTTGGCGTAGTAGTTAAATGTGCAGACTCTAATCTGGGAGAACCGGGTTTGATTCCCGCCTCCTCCACTTGCACCTGCTGATGTGACCTTGGGTCAGTCACAAGCTCTGGCACAGCTGTTCTCTCAAGGACAGTTTCTGTCAGAAGTTCCCTCAGCCCCGCCTACCTCACAGGGTGTCTGTGGTGGGGAGGGGAAGGGAAAGGAGTTTGTCAGCCACTCTGAGACGCCTTTGGGCAGTGAAGGGCCGGGTATAAATCCAATCCCCCCTCCCCCTCTCCCCCTCTCTCTCTCTCTCTCTCTCTCTCTCTCTCTCAGAAGAAAGCCACTGACTTGGGGCCCCTCAATCAGGGAAGGGAACAAAATGCTGGAGGGGGAAATCCACCTCGGAGGGAGGGAAATGTGGGGAGGGCCCGGAGGGGTCACGCCATCCCATCGCTCCATCCTCTGGCAGCCAAGATCCACCCCCCCCCCGCCTAAAGTTGCTCCTCCTTCTGTCCCTCCCCGAGTTGTGTTTTTGGTTTCAGAAAAGCTGGGGGGGGGGGAGTGTCCGCGAGGGTCGGGCTTTTCCTTCTCCCCGGGCGTCGCAGCCGATGTGGGTGGAGAGAGAAAAGCTCCCTCCCCCCGGCCCCCGCTCTCGCTGGACGCCCCCTCCGCCCCCCGCGCTCACCTTTCCTGGTGAGGGTGATGCCCCGTTCCTCGTTGACCCTGTAGTTGTTGCGGCAGAAGCGCTCCACCACGGCCCGCATGTAGTCCAGGTACTCCTTCTCGCTGTTCCAGTAGGCGACGTCGGGCTCGCCCAGCGGGGTGAGGGCCTCGTACTCTCCGCGGCGGCTGTCGAAGCGGTCGATCTCCTGCCGCCCGTAGACGCCCCTCCCCAGGTACCAGACCTCCCCGCGAGTCCCGTTGGCGTAGTGGCACTCGTGCTTCGCCTGGGTCAGGAAGTGGGTGGCTGCGGGGAACGGGGGTGGGTGGGTGGGAGAAGAGAGTCACTGAGGGACCTCCCCCTCCCCCCTCCCTCCCCACCCAAGAGGCCGTGGCTGCAGCCCCTTAACTAGAGGTTTTTGGGGGAGGGGGCCTTGGGGGGCCCACCAGCTAATTAAATCAAAGGCTCCCGGGCAAGGGGGGTCTGCTTGGTGCACACCCACACAGCCCCCACTAGAGCCTTCCTCACTCCTTCCCTGAGCCCACAGCAGAAAGAGGTTGCAGGATCGGTACTCATACTGGCAGGCACTTGTGGGGTTAATTCCTCTGTGAAGCTGGGAGCCAAGGCGTTGAAAACAATTGGCTTGTTTTCCTAGTCAGCTGCAGCTCCGCCTTTCTTCCCTTGGAGCTCAGGAGTGCGCCGGGGGGGGGGGGGGGACACTTCAGGAAGGGTTTTCTCGGCTGCTCCTTGCAAAATGCAAAATAGTGGGACTCCTCTAATCAGCGAGGAGTGTTCACTACCTTTTCTTAGTTGCAGCTTTGCTTGGCAGAGAGAACAGGGGGGAAAAATCCTTTTAAAACTCAAGCCTCTGATGTGTGTGGGAGCAGCAGTTCGCTCCCCCTGTTGGATTTTCTTAGCGGCTTGATTTTTAAAAGGATGTTTTCCCGTTCTTTCTGCCAAGCTGCTGGGTCCTAAAGAGAATCAACAAACACGGAGATACCAGCTCATATTCCTAAGGTGATCAATGGATCAGGGGGTGAAGGGGCCGGGGGGAGCAGAGGATCGGGGGAGGGGGCCGCAAAACCCGCTCGGGGCGGGCCCCCAGGGTCCCACGCAGGCTAAGGGCCTGCCCCGCCCTTGGCCAGCCCCCCGAGGGGGGGGGAGGAGGAAGGCTGAGCTGGTTCCCGATTCCTCGAGGGCGGCCAGGGGAGGCAAAGGTAAACCCCCGCTGGCCGGGCCCCGACAGTTCTCCGCGATCGTCGCCGGTCGGGGAAGCTTCAGGGGCAACCGGAGAGGGGTGGTGGCAGAGAGCCGGGTGGGTTTGATCTGAAGCAGCAGCAGGGCGGAGCTGGAGTCTCTGGGCGGGGGGGGGGCGGGCGAGCACCTCGGAGACCAGCCCCCGTTTGATTTCGGAGGAAAAGCTTTCGGGTGCGCCACTAACCCTCAGCTAAAGCACAAAGCTTTAAGGGTTCCAGGGCACCTTGGCTTTAAGGCCAACAAAGTCTCATTCGAAGCGTCGGAACGGCGCGGAACGGCTGTCCCGTACAGAAAGGTGTCTGGGGTCCTTCAGGCTGAATCTGCACCGGTGGTCCCCAGAGCCAGAGGGCGCGCCGGCTCAAGAGGCCCCACCAGACAGGTTGGGCAGGGGCCGGGCATCAAAGCTGGAGAAGGGCTGGTGAAGGAGCTGAAAGTGCCCCCCTCCCTCCCTCCCTCCCTCCCTCCCTCAGAAGGGCTGGAAGAATCCTGGATCTTTTGTTGGGTTGGTTTCTGGAGAGGGAGAGGTGATATCCTCTGACCCCTCCCCCAGGACTGGAGTGTGGGACCTGCGAGGGGCTTGTAAAGTACTCAGACCTAATGCAATCGGACCTAACGCAATCAGACCCGACCACATGCGAGGCAAGGAAGCCATGCGGTCAGGCAAAAACGTCTGAGCTTCGCTCACCTGAACAAAGGACTCAGGGGATCCTAGCCCGCTCCAGTCAGAGGGCTAGGCTCCCAGCCCAGAGCCTATGGAACTCTCAGCCACTGTAAATAGCCAATGACTTGAGTGGGGTGTGTTCTGGGTGCGGGGTTTTCAGGGGATATAAACCGGCCTGCGAGCTAGGTAAAGTTGTCTTGCTCTTGAACTAATAAAGTATGTGAGAGCTGAAATCACTCGTCCCTCTCAGTACTTTTCAGGGGTGAAACAGGATCCTCGGGGGGGGGGGGGCGCACAAGACAAACGAGAGACTCGTCTAGCTCCTGACCCTCTCCAGCCCCGAGTGGGCGACCCTTCCGGCTTTTCCCTACAGGAGAAGGTGCCCCAAATAGGTGGCAGAGGAGTGAATGGGACACGAAACCAGCCGATCCGGGGACCAGCCCTGCTGTGTGTGTGGGGGGGGGACTGTCAGCCGCTTTCGGTTCTCCTCGTCCCGGCCGACCTCACAGGGCTATTGTGAAGAGGAAGGAGAGGAGAAAGCTGCCAGCTGCGCTGGGACCCCACCGGGGAGACACGCGGAATATAAATGAAGGAATTAAAATAATAATAGCGGCAGTGCGTCTCCAAGCCCCCTTCCCAATGTTTCATTCTGCCCCAGGGGCGCTGCTTACCAGGAGGGGGCTTGATCCGTCCTCCCCTTCCGTGGGCCAGGCAGGGACCCAGAAGCACTGTCAGCACCACCAGAGCCCCCGGCAGGATCAGGCCAGACCCCATGGCTGCTGCCCCACGGGGAAACACCCATCCAGTCCCCCGGGTGGGGGGGAACTTTGTTCACTGCGTTGGGGGGGGGTTTGCCTCTTCAGTTCAGTGGGGAGTGGGCCGGGCCTGAAGAAGCACCAATGAGAATTCCGCCTGAGGGAGCGTCATCAGTCTCCGGGCAGAAGGGTCAGCCACGGCTCCTCTTTAGGGAGATGGGTTTTACCTGCCGACGGTACACAGAGAAGGCCGAGGACAACGGGGGGGGGAGGAATTAAGCACTCCCTCCTGGGCTCCCCTCTCTTCTTTCTCCTCGGCCAATTGCCCCCAAAGTGCCCCTCCCGTCTCCTCTGCTGTCTCCAAGTGGGCAGCCCGGTGCTTGCTCTGCCCTCTTGGGAGACTGGGATATTTAGCAGGCCTTGGGGGGACCTCTTGCTCTTCTTGTGGGGGTGTGTGTGGAGAACAAAGCCCCATTTCTGGCAGCATTCGCGCACCCCCTGGCTTTTTGGCCCCATGGTTTCCCAGGAGCGCCCTTTTCTGCCCCCCATCACCCTCTCCCGGAGTGCCACCCAGAGGAGGAGGAGAAAAGGAAGGCTGTTCCTGCGGGGGGTGGGCCCCTTTCTGGCTACAGAGCTCTGGGGAGCCCAATGGAGGAGACCAGGCCAAGGAGGCCAGGCTCTGGGTCTGCCCTGGGAGACTGCCTCCGATAAGAGGCGGGAAAGCAGGGCCAGAGAGGAGCGCTCCCAGGAAGGACGCTTGCCATCCATCTGTCGGGCTCAGTCTTTGTACTTCGCACCCAGAACCCAAGTGGGGAGTAGGCCACCCAGCAGAGCCCCCACCCCAAACAGGCTGGCCAAGTGCTGGCCCTCAAGAAGGGCCCATGGAGGTGATGGGGCCGCCCTCCCCCAGGGCGCCTGGAAGGCCAGAGGCAGGCCTGCCCCCCTTGCCCAGGGTAAAGGGAGGGATCCTGCCCCCTTCCGTCCCACCAGTCTTCTGCCCGGCCTCGGGAGTAGAAATACCTCTTTGCACAGAGAGTGACTCCGAGGTGGGATTCGCTGCCAGAAGAGGTAGCGACGGCCAGAGGCACAAAGAGCTTGAAAAGGGGAGGATGTATGGAGGATAAATCTGTCAGAGGCTACTAGTCCCGGTGAGTGAGGGGAACCTCCCGGATCCCAGAGGCAGGAGGCAAAATCGGGGGGAAATCCTCTTCCTCTATACCCTGCTGTTGGCCCTCCGGAGGAACTAGGAGGCTGGACCAGATGGACCCTCCCTGGTCTGATCCAGCAGGGCTCTTCTGATGCCCTTAGCAGGGGAAGGCCTCCATGCCCTGTTGCTGGCCCTGCAGAGGAACCAGTTGGTTGACCGCTTTGTGAGATGGGAGGCTGGACCAGATGGACCCTCCCCAGTCTGACCCTCTCCTGATGTTCTTAGACGGAGCCTGTGGAAGGGTCGCTCAAGGGGAGTGCGGGGGGGGGGCTGTCCTGGCTGGACTGATTCCCAGGGCCCCCTGCAGCACGGCTAGGGGGCAGGTGGCAGGAGGGTCACCCCCACCAGAGTAGAGATCAGCCAGCATCCGCAGAGCTCCAGAGGACGTCCCACCCTCTGGAAGGAGGATGGGGACCTCCCCCACCACGGGCTCCCCCTTGGCATGGCCAGCCAGTCCCCTCCCTGCAGAACTGCTCGCCTTGGTCAGACCAGGGCGAGAGGCCGTTAGGGGTGTTTCCAGCCAGGGGGGCTTCTTGGGCACCAGGGGTCCCATCCCGGGGGTGGGGGAAATGCAGCCATCAGGAACAGCGGCTGGGACTCGGCATGTGTGTATGTGTAAGGAGCAGTGCAAGGAATGAGATCCTGCCGGACTGGTTGTCTCCCATCTGCCGCCGGGGCGGCTTCCTGCATCTCCTCTACCTGGCAACAGCAGGTCAGAACGCGAACCCCCTTTCATTGGCTGCCTCGGCCCCGTCCTCTTCCAGCCCCAGGCAGGACCGCGGAGGGAAGGGGAAGAAAACCCACCACTCTCGGTCCCCACCAAGGAGCGGCCGAGTGGGGCCCCCCGGGAGGAGGGATCCAATTCTCTGCTGCGAAGGAACCTGTGGAGGGGGTTGTGTGTTGGGGGGTTCTCCTCCTGGGCCAGGAGCCGGTGGCTTGGCTTCGGAGTGTCCCCCGAGAGGGCGGGTATCTCTTCGCCTTCCTCCTCCTCCTCCGCCCTGACTCTGGCGCTGACTCCGGAAGGGGAGAGGGCTTCCCAGGTGCTCCCCCCCGCTCCCATTGACAGCTGCTCTGTCTGGATGGTGCCAGAAGCACAGAGAAGGGCGGCGTGGGGGGAGAGCATGCTTAAACAGAAAAAAGTGGCCTTGTTTAGTCATTCAAGGAAAGCCCACTTCTCGTTTCCTTCAGAAAAGGAAGTCCATGGTGGTTTCTTTTCCCACAGGGCTAAGACAGGGTTTACGTGGCAGGTAAAGCCAGCAAGCGCTGACCCGGAGGACCCTTTCCCAGGTTTCCGTTTCAGTTCCAGCACCCTGGATAGAGGCAGCTTGCCCTTGCCTGCTTTCAGAGCACGGTTGTCAGGGATAGTCCTGCTTTATTAGACTTGCTTTCCTGGGTTTCCGTTTCAGTTCCAGCACCCTGGACAGAGGCGGTTTGCCCTTGCCTGCTTTCAGGGCACGGGTGGTCAGGGATAGTCCTGCTTTATTAGAGTTGCTTTCCTTTCAGTTCCAGCACCCTGGACAGAGGCGGCTCGCCCTCGCCTGCAGCTGGACCTCCTGGGTTGGGGTGGCCAAAAGGGAAGAGCCACATGGAATAAACGTCAGATGTTTGAGAGACAGAAGGACAGGGGCTCCTCCGAAGCAGGACTATCCCTGTCAACCCACGCCCTGGACAGTTCCAAAACAGAGCAGCTCTCCGTCATCGCTGCACAGGCGTCTCGGATTGGTGGCAGCATCCCGAATTGGTGGCAGCGAAGGGAGGAGCTTCCATGAGTGATGGCTGTCTTCTTCAGAGACGGCCAGAATGGGAATCCATCTGTCCTTGTGTCTTGGAGAGGGGAGGGGCTTCCAGATGCCGAAGGAAGGAGGCTGTGGCCATTCGCCTCCCATCGTCATTCGAGCCCATTGGACTCTCTTGTTCTTTTCTGGGTTCCGGCGCCCAGGAGAAATGGAGGGAGGTGGGTGGGAAGGGGAATGAAGCTGGCATTTGCAGGAGGCAGCAAAACACCTGGCAGGGGAGGCCGGTGCAGAAGTGGGCCAGGGACTCCCCAAGACAGGCTTGTTGTCACCTGAAGAGGATCTGGCTTTGGGCTGTGGCTGCCGGGACTTTCCTAGAGTCATGCAAGCTGTTTGAGCCAATCACTGGCTGCAAGAGGAGGCGAGTCACCAGTTGCCGGGTGGCAGAGCTGCTGCCTCTGGACTGAGCATCACTCATATCCTGCAGACTCGGAGGGAAGCTTCCTCTGGGCCATCCAGGGACTGTGCAAAACAGCCACAAAGCAACAACCCCCTCTGTTTTTCTTACGGTTGCCACCTTCCAGGCGGGGACTGGAGTCCCCCTCGGAATTACAGCTCTTCTCCAGGCAAAAAGGTCAGTTCTCCTGGTGAATATGGCAACCTCAGAGGGCAAATCCTCTGGGACACTGGGCGAAATCCCTCCCCAGTTCCCCCTCTACAGGCACTGCCCCCCCCAATGCTCCAGGAATTTCCAAGGCCAAAGGTGACATCCCTAGTTCTTATAGATCAGGGCTTTGAAAACTCTGCTTTAGCCAAAACAAGCAAGACTCTGACAGATGCAGGCTGCGAATCTAAGAATGCTTATCAGGGAGGGAGGAGGTCCCACTGAACTCAGTGAGATATACTTTGGATTGCACTCTTGTTGTGGTAGGATTAGAACTCCCTTCATCAGAGGCCTGAAATGCACTGCTCAGCAGACAGGCACTCACCTATACCCAGCTATACCCAGTCCCTGTGTTCTTTGGCCTTTGGACTCCAACCTTTCCATCTTCTTCTCTGCCCTGTGTCAGAGACCACAAGCCCTGGGGACTACAGAGAGCCTCCACATACAGAGGCAATCTACCTCTAAATCTCAGTGCCAAGGAGGCAACATCAGGGATGGGCCAGTTTGTTTGGCTTTCCAGGGAAACTGCGTTATTAGGGCTTTCCCCTCAAGAGCTTTTGGAAATGGGTGGCGATCAAGCTAAGTTAGCGGTTAGGCAGAGGATTGAAGACATCGAACGCCAATTGGACCTTCAGGCGACCCCCGCCTTTATAGCGCCATATAGTAGTAAATATATTGTTGCCCAAGCCTCATATTTATCTGTTCTGGAGTCAAATAATCTTAGGAGGGCGTATACTTTGGCTAGATGCTCTGCTCTACCGTCTGCAGTTCTTGAGGGTAAATTCAAGAAAATCCCCCGAAACGAGAGGCTATGCATGTGTGCGTTTGGGGAGATCGAATCTCAGGAACATGTGTTCCTGAGGTGTCCATTATATAACGAAGCACGCACAAAACTTATTGACCCTCTCTTGGTTGGCCCCTCAGATTAGGATAAGATAGAGGAATTGCTTTCTAATTTTGACCATACAGCGCTGCATCAGGTAGCGAAATTTTGTCTTTTGATTGTAAAAGCTCATCAGCGTCCAGGCAGCCATTTGGGTTAGGACTGTCCGATCTTAATTTTACTGATTTTTTATTATCGCTATTTTACCCTTTTTAAGACCCAATTTTGTCCAACATTATACCGTACCTTTGATTTTACTGATCAAAATGCTTGTACAATTTTATCTTTTATTAATCTTATCTTACCTTTACCATCTGGATACTCTTGGCATTGTAGTTTATTTATATGGTAAATAACATAAAACATAAGAACATAAGAGAAGCCAATGTTGAATCAGGCCAGTGGCCCATCTAGTCCAACACTCTGTCATACAGCGGCCAAAATATACCAGGTGCCATCAGGAGGTCCAGCAGTGGGGCCAGGACACTAGAAGCCCCCTCCCACTGCTGCCCCCCCCCGCACCAAGAATAGGGTGCATCACCTGCCCCAGACTGAGAGTTCCCATCTATACCCTGTGGCTAATAGCCACTGATGGACTTCTGCTCCATATGTAGGTATGGTTTTATATTGCTGGCTATGTGCTGTAATAATACTTGTAGGTAATGGTTTTATATTGCTGGCTACGTGCTGTAATAATACTTGTAGGTAATGGTTTTATATTGCTGGCTACGTGCTGTAATAATAAATTCATTCATTCCAGGGAAACTGTTTAGCTGCTGTTTGAAACCGGGTGACGGTGGTCTTTTCTTCTGATGCTTTCTTTTCTTCTGGGGCTTCTCTGCTTCTCTTCTGATATTCTTATGAGTACAAACCTGAGCTGTGTCCGACATCACCTCAGGGAGAGGAGGGGTCACCAGTTGCTGGCTGAGGGGAGACTGAGTTGTTAAGAGTGCAAAAGATGACACCCCACCACCCCCTTTTTCTGGAGATCTCTTTAGCTGCACCACTGGGGCAGAAAGAAACACTCATTCTGGCAAGGTCCCCTAGCAAAAGCCCTTCCTCGATGAGTCAGAACCTCTGGCCCCTCCCACCACCAGAACAGGCTTCCTCTTGGCCAGCATCCCCCACTTGGCACCCGACGGAACGCGGCAGAAGCGCTCCAGTTACGCTTCCCCCCCCCCAGCAGAACCCAGTGTTTAGGGGGAATGAAAGCGAGAACCTGGCTCTTGTCTAGGAAGACCTGCTGTGCTCACTTGTCTCGGAGACCTGCTGTGAACCCCAGCTCCTTCATAAATCCACTGGGGCCAGGCCTGACTAGGCTTGCCAGGGTACCGGGCTGGGAAATTCCTGGTGGGATATTTTCTGGGGAATCCCAGAGTTGGAAGGGGCCCCACAGAGGCCATCTAGTCCAACCCCCTGCTCAATGCAGGGTCAGCCTGGAGCATCCTCACAGGGCTTGGTCTCCAGGCCCCCGATCGACCTCGTCGCTCTCCTCTGCACCCACTCCATTCCGTCCCCATCCTTTTTGAAGTGAGGCCTCCAGAACTGCACACAAGACTCCAGGTGTGGCCTGACCAGTGTATAGCGGGACTAGGACATCTTGCAATTTGGATGTTATGCCTCTGTTGATACACCCCGAGATCGCATTAGCCCTTTTTGTCGCCGTATCACACTGGCTGCTCATTTTTAACTTTCGGTCCACCCGTGCCCCAAGATCTTGTTCACACATACTGCTGCTTAGAAGTGTATCCTCCATCCAGTATGCGTGTTCCTCATTTTTGTTACCCAGATGTACAGCTCAACACTTATCCTTGTTAAATTGCATCTTATTCACATCTGCCCACTTTTCCAGGGTGTTCAGATCTCGTTGAATTCTATTTCCAGGGTTTTTTCCCTGGGGCAACGCCCCAGAATGGAATTCAAGAACCTCTTTGACAAAATTCTTTTAAAAATGTTTTAAAATCCATGCATTTTCAGTATACAGATTAAAAGCTTCATTTCCCATTTCTGGCACCCCTTTTTTAAAAGGGGGGGCACTGTCTGTGTCTTCTGGTGGTAAAAGGTAAAGGTAAAGGTTCCCTTGCTCAAAAGCCAGTTGAATCCGACTCTAGGGTTGCGGTGCTCATCTCTGTTTCAAAGCCAAAGAGCAAGCGCTGTCCAAAGACATTTTCGTGGTCATGTGGTCAGCATGTCTAAACACCAAGGCACACGGAACGCTGTTACCTTCCCACCGAAGTGGTACCTATTTATCTACTTGCAATTTCTTGCTTTCAAACTGCTAGGTTGGCAGGAGCTAGAACAAGAGATGGGAGCTCACTCCGTCATGGGGCACTCTCAGGTCTCGAACTGCTGAACTCCTGACCTTCCACAGCCTGCAGTTCAGCATCTTAACCATTTGAGCCACCACAGCTCCTCTTCTGGTGGTGGCACCGGGGTTTGGCCACGGTGTGACACAGAGGGTTACACTGGATGGGCCACTGGCCTGAACCAGCATGGCTTCTCTTGTGTCCTTATGAACATAAAAGCTGCTAGTTTCAAAACTGGCCTCCAGCTTCAGGAGGATCATGGCAGATACGGGGTCAAAAACCAGGGCTCATTTGCTGCAGGAGGGCACAGGGGCGAAGCTCCAACAGTAAGGAGCCCAGGGGGCGGGCACATGCAGCAAGCCCCGCCCCCTGCTCCCAGCAGCCCCACCACCTTTCCCGGCCTGCTGGCTGACCCAGTGGAATGCTGCTGCAAACTGGCCCTGGAGCTGCTCCGCCACTGCCTGGGCCATGGCACCCAGCCCACCCATGCTTTGCCTGTCCTCATGCCGGCCCTGGTGCAGCGCCTCTGCAAGGTGGGCCCAGGTGATTCCTGCGAGGCCTGCGAGGAACTCCGCCTCAGCCTCCTGCGCCTCTTCCTGCACCTCTGCCCCGCCACTGCCCTGGCCCCAACCTGCTCGAGGCCATGGGGGGCCTCTGTGCCACCCTCCTCAACCCACGAGCAGCCACGTACTTTCCTGCACTTGCTGGCCATCCAAAAGAGTCCCGTGGCACCTTCAAGACCAAGGCTGATTCAGGTACAAGCTCTCTCTCCTCTGTGAGGGCAGATCTGCGCGCTTCCCCCCCCCCATAGCTGGCAATCCAAAACAGCCCACTGGAGCCTGAGCGGTGAGTGTTGCCTTCTGACACACTTCCGGTGATGTCAGGGGTGGGTGGCATATGCAAATAAGTTATGCTAATGAGTTATGTTAATGAGCCCCTGCACCTCTTTTTCCACAAAATGACCCCTGTCAAAAACGAAAGGAATCTGCCCATTCTGGCCGGGATCAGCCCCAGAATGTCCTTCCAGTATTTGAAATGGAAGCAGAGGTTTACTCACGAGCAATGTTCCCTCTAAGCCAGTGTTTTTCAACCTTTTTGTGCAAAGGCACACTTTTTTCATGGAAAAAATCACGAGGCACACCACCATTAGAAAATGTTAAAAAAAATTAACTCTGTGCCTATATTGACTATATATAAAGTAATTCTCTTGAATAGGGATCAAATAAACACAAAGAAATTATTTTATAATTACTTTATTATGAAATAATAATACTTTATTTTATAATTGTTCATATGTTACGGATGAAATTGGAATTTTTCCCACGGCACACCAGACAATATCTCACGGCACACTAGTGTGCCACGGCACAGTGGTTGAAAAACACTGCTCTAAGCTGTGGAGTCTTTTGAGCAAAAATTCTACTTTATGAGCGACTGGCATTAAAGCCGTGAGCGAGCGATTGGGCTACTGCATAATTGGTTTGCTCTGGAGCCGTCCTTCCTGGGCTAAGACAAAAATCTGTGAGCTGGAGGCTAAAAAACTGTGGGCTAGCTCACACTGACTCAGCTTAGAGGGAACACTGCTCACGAGAAGCCAGGGAGGCTGAGGCAGCACAAACAGGAAGGGCGAAACGGATCCCCTCCTTTCAAACACTTTGCCGATGAAGAGGTCTCTTTGAGGACGATGCTCGTTAGAATAATACTCTAGAGGAAGGATCGGTACCGAAAATACTTAGGAGAAAAAGAGAGCCAAATAGCACCTTGGGGGTGAGCCTGTGGAATGTGTAGGGGCAGGTCCCCTCTAGAACAATACCGTGAATGCAGCGAGCTACAGGACTGATGAGTGAAATGAGCAGGGGAGGGGCTGAGTATTTTAATAAATAAACACAGGGACAAACAAGTGGCCCCAAACATCCATTTCTCTCTATTCGGCAGCCAACAAGGAGAAGAGAAGAGATTGGATTTATACCCTGCCCTTCACTCGGAGTCTCAGAGCGGCTTACAAACTCCTTTCCCTTCCCCTCCCCACAACAGACACCCTGTGAGGTAGGTGGGGCTGAGAGAGCTCTGACAGAAACTCCTCTTTTTCAAGAACAGCTCTTATCAGAACTATGGCTTGCCCAAGGTGATCCGGACAGGTGCAAGTGGAGGAGTGGGGAAATCAAACCCGGTTCTCCCAGATTAGAGTACATGCACTTAACCACGACACCAAACTGGCTGTCAATGACCCAGTAGAATGGGTCCCTTTCGAGTAGCAACCCATTCGTCTAATTATGCCTCACAGACCTCTGACCAGAAATTGCCTGTCCCTAGTATGGTTGAAGACCCCCTCCCCGGCCAGGCGTAACCGGTTTTTCCCTTTCAGAGAGGGAACCTAGTTTAGCACTTCAGACCTGGGGAAATGAAGTTTAAATCCTTCCTTCACCGTGAACTTCACTTGGCCCAGATTCAAGGGGGTCACCATGCTGGTCTGAAGCAGCAGCAGAAAGTTTAAGAACATAAGAACATAAGAGAAGCCAATGTTGGATCAGGCCAATGGCCCATCTAGTCCAACACTCTGTCACACAGCGGCCAAAATATACCAGGAGCCATCGGGAGATCCAGCAGTGGGGCCAGGACACTAGAAGCCCTCCCACTTGTCAGGTAGCCCTGCCATGATGGAAGGGTGGGAGGTGGGCTATGATGGATGACGGGAGGGAGGTGGGCTTTTGGCGCCTTAGTGGCGGAACAGACGGGAGGTTGGAATCCGGGGAGTTGTTGATTTACACCTCGGGTGTGAGAATGGAATGTGGCTTTTATTCTTCCTATCTCTTGCAGCCTGGACGTTCTGACCTTGGCAAGTCCGGGTTGCGAGCTTCTCTATCGCTGGCATAGATGTAGCAGCTGTGGTTAATGGGGGCGGTGGGAATTCATTTGCTTAGTAACTTTCGATTTCCCAGTCGCATGTTTATTCATTGTATGGAAGAAGGGGGGGTCCCCATTCACCCCCTTCCCCTGTATAACCGCTTGCTTTCTGTAACCAAGTCATTCTGAACAAGAGACCTGTTTCAGTGATCTATCTATTGCAGCTTAATAAACGCTAACCTTGCTTGCATCAAAAAGGTCTGGTGTTTGCTGACTAAGTTAGGACTTCTGACAGTTTGTTCAGAATCTTCATTTACTTTCGGGACTGGTCCTAAACCCACCACTCCAAAATGAGTGATGGAGAAGAAGACACTCTCCCGATTGAAGAAGAAGAAAAGGACAAGAAGCCTCCTGGGAAAGGCGTACCCAAAGAAACCCCTGACACATATGTGCCGGGACAATGGGGTTTGGAGTACGACTTTGGAGGGCCCTACGGCGATCCGTATGGGGCAGCCTATGGAGGGGTGACCCACCGAGCGGGACGCAGACGGGACTGGGTGAAACCCCTGACCGAGACCCACGAGGCGTGGTTCGGGACCCCAAGAGCATCCATGGGGATGAGCCACCCCGAGAGGTCGGTCCGCAAGTTGGCTACCGCAGAACCCCTGGAAGACACCGGCAGGGACTCCGAGCCCCAAGAGAGTGTCGTGGTAAGGCGGAGATGGAGCGGGGAGCCAGGCCAAGACCGCCTGATGCGTTTCCTGGATGAGTCCCTCGCTCGCATCCCACAGATGATTGCGGAGGGCATTCGGGAGGAGCGTGAACGACAGAGATGGGAAGAGCCGCCGGCACAAGCCCCTCCAGATCAACGCCCAGCACCGGACCAGGGAG
Organism: Gekko gecko; assembly: GCA_029375565.1. Taxonomy (NCBI): domain Eukaryota; kingdom Metazoa; phylum Chordata; class Lepidosauria; order Squamata; family Gekkonidae; genus Gekko; species Gekko gecko. The sequence goes on along the minus strand of JAPDNY010000002.1, from coordinate 762,200 downwards.
CGGGGAACGTGCCAGCCGGACCACCGGATCAACCAGCGGGGCCAGCGCCACGGGGCCCGCCGGGGCAACAGCCCCCTCGTCCTTGGGGGTTCCTGCCTCCTAAACCTACGGAGCTCCTGGACGCGGATTTTGACGGAGACCCCGAGAAGTTCCCGTTCTTCCTGGTGCGAGCCGAGAAGTTCATCGAAACTTGGGGCCACCTGTTCCAGAGGGAAGAGCGGATGGTTGATGTCATAGCGGCTCACCTGAAGGGAGCAGCAGCTGACTGGTACGTGGGGCTCCACCAAGCCGATGGGCGCGAACTGAGAGAGATTGATTCTTTCATGTGGGCTATGAAAGAACAATTTGAAGACGTGCACTCAACTAAAGCAGCAAAAGCAACAATCCGGAGCCTCAAGCAGGGCGCGAGGTCGGTGAGAGATTACACCGCGGAGTTCCGCAGATGTGCCGCCAAGCTGCGAGGAGAAGGTAATCTCCTGGAGTTTTACAAATGGGGGCTGAATCCGGAGGTTCGCCGTGAGGTCACCCTGAACCAAGATCCGAACACCCTCACCGGATGGATCCAGGCCGCAGTCACGATGGAAAACCGGCTGAAGACCATCAAACTAGACGATGCTGCAGCGATGGCAACCCGAGGGAACGCACCGACTGCGAGAGGGAAGGCTCCCATCCAGAACCCAAAGCAGAAGGACGGAACAAGAGAACTCCGGATGAAGCAAGGTCTGTGCCTCAAATGCGGGGAAGGAGGCCATTTCGCCGTGAACTGCCCGACCTCACCTGCATCGACCGGGGCGCAAAAGGGAACAAGGAAGAAGTTCGAGACGTCCACGCCAAAACAGGTGGCGAGACCGAAGGGGGCGAAAGCTTTGCAAGCTAAACCACTCAGCGAGCCATCCGACTCCTCCGATGGCGAGATCGTGCCGCAGGGAAACGAGGCGGACCTGCTGTGAACAGCGCTGAACAGCAGGTCCCACAACCCCAGGCGCAACTCCCGGTGAGCAAAAACCCCTCTCTCTTTTTCCTTACAGTGACTTTAATGGACCCGGGTCTCTTGACCCATGTGAGAGTACGGGCTCTCATTGACTCAGGGTGTGGGAGAGACCTGATCAACCCCACCCTACTGACGGGACTCGGGGCGAAAGTCCTTAAACTAAAAGACCCCTTGATTTTTACCCAAATGGATGGGTCCACAATGAAGGAACCCTGCAAATACGAGACTGTGCCATTGCGGGTGGGACTGGGGCAGCACTGGGAAGAGAGATCGTTTGTAGTTACCCCGTCCGCCCGGTTTCCCCTGGTTTTGGGAAGTCCATGGTTCTTTGATCACGATCCTCACGTACTATGGGGGAGGGAAAGGTGGATTTCATCTCCGAGAAATGCCGGTCCCACGTCTGGAAGACAGAGTGGGGACCCATAATCGAGGGGAAACTCTCGGTGCCGGCTGGGGTAGCCGATGCAGAACTAGAAAGCATTCCCCCCGAATACCGAGACCTCGCCCCTGTCTTTGGGGAGGAGGAAGCAGATGAACTACCCCCCACAGAAACTCTGATTGTGCAATCGAGATTCTGCCCAACCAAAAGCTACCTAAAGGGAAACTATATTCTATGAGCCCTTCGGAAAAGGTAGAACTGAGAAAATTCATTGACAAAAACCTCAGCAGGGGCTTCATAAGGCCAGCGTCCTCCCCGTTCGCAGCCCCCGTGCTCTTTAGGGAAAAGAAGGACGGAGGGTTACGGCTTTGCACGGATTATCGGGGCTTGAATGCGGTATCCAACACTAACGCTTACCCCATGCCCCTCATAAAAGACTTGTTGGCAGCAGTCGCTGGAGGGAAAATTTTCTCAAAACTTGACCTCCGCGATGCCTATTTCCGAGTCCGGATTCGGGAGGGGGACGAGTTTAAGACGGCGTTTAACACACCTCTCGGCCAGTTTGAATACTTAGTTATGCCGTTCGGACTTCAGGGGGCTCCTGGGGTCTTCATGAATTTGATTAACGAGGTGTTACACAAATACCTGTTCAAGGGGTCCTTGTTTACCTTGATGACATTCTTTTGTATTCCCCCGACCGCACATCTCATGTGAAACTGGTGAGGGAAGTACTCCAAACGTTGCATAAGCATAAACTATTTGCCAAGCTGTCCAAGTGTGAATTTCACAAAACGGAGATCCCTTTCTTGGGCTACCGCATATCTCAAAGGGGAATTGAGATGGACCCTGACAAAATCAAGGATGTGGTGGGGTGGGAACCTCCTAAAACACGGAGGCAACTCCAAGGTTTCCTCGGCTTCGCGAACTTTTACAGATCATTCCTCTCGAACTTTGCCCAGGTGGCTCTCCCCTTAACAGACTTACTGAAAACCAAAGGGAAGCCACCCGAATGCACTCGACCGGGCGCTAAACTAGTATGGTCACCTGAGTGCCAACGGGCTTTTGACAAGTTGAAAACCCTCTTCACCTCAGAACCGGTGTTGGCCCACCCCAATGAACTTAAAAAATTCATTGTCCAGGTTGACGCCTCGGACGTCGCTATGGGGGGCGATCCTCCAGGAGGGGGAGGACGGTAAATTACACCCCCTTGCCTATGTGTCTAGGAAATTCAATGATACTGAACGGAATTGGTCCATTTGGGAGAAAGAAGCGGGATCGATCCGTTTGGCATTGTCTACTTGGCGCCATTGGTTAGAGGGAGCGCGAGTCCCATTCGAGGTCTGGACTGACCACAAGAACCTCGAGCTGCTCCGCTCCCCCCGTTCTTTGAACGCCAAGCAGCTCCGTTGGGCAGATTTCTTCTCCAAGTTTAATTTCACACTGCACCATTTCCCGGGGACATCAAATTCCCTGGCCGATGCTTTGTCACGCCTCCCCCAACACGACAGCAAGAGGGAGGAGGTTCGTGACTCTGTATTCACTCCTTCCCAGTTGGGAGGAGCGGTAACCACGAGGAGGCAGGCCAAACGTACCCCACCTCCGCCAGACCCTCCTCCAAGTGACTGGGCGGTACGATTTTCCACTGAAATGTCTGACGCGGACAGGGAGGAAGTGGAGGGGGAAGAAGGGCTATCCCGCGATACGCATGGCTGCTGGACTAAACATGACAAGCTCTTCGTTCCCCGTTCTCTCCGGGGGAGGTGATGGGTTGGGCGCACGGATCCAAGCTAGCTGGACACACAGGATTTGTAAAATCTCTCCAGCTCTTACAGCGACAATTTTGGTGGCCAGGGCTACGTAAAGACGTGTCACTCTTCACTTCTGCTTGTCAAACCTGTTTAATGAGTAAACCTCGCCCTGGAAAACCCCCGGGTGCCCTGCAACCCCTCCCTACGCCGGCTCGGCCCTGGGAGGTGATCTCTATGGACTTTATTACGGATTTACCCCCTAGTGGGGGAAAAACTGTTATTTGGGTGATCGTAGATCTCTTTACTAAACAGGCGCATTTTGTTCCTTTTGCAACCATCCCCTCTGCCAGAAAATTAGCTTCTGCGTTCTTACAACACGTTGTGAGGCTCCACACTTTACCTGCTAAAGTGATCTCCGACAGGGGGGTTCAGTTCGTTTCCAAGTTCTGGAGCGAACTAATGTCACTGCTTGGCGTAGAGAGGGGTGTGAGTAGTGCATACCATCCTGAATCGGATGGACAAACTGAACGTGTGAATCAGACCCTGGAACAATACTTGCGCTGTTTTTCTAATTTTCAGCAGGACAATTGGCATTCTCTTTTACCTTTGGCTGAGTTTTGTTACAATAATACTCAGCACTCGTCGACGGGGATGTCTCCATTTAAAGCGGTTCATGGTTATGACGCCCCGCCTCTGCCATTTTTGTCTTCTCCCGACCTCCCGGCGGGAGATGCTGGTGACTGGTGCAAACGTCTGCGGGAGGCGTGGGGCTCGCTAGCAGAGACTCTGGAAGAGGCTAAGACTGCCTACAAAATCCAAGCCGATAAGAAACGTAACCTAGCCTGGGTTCCCAAGTGTGGAGAGTTTGCTTACTTGTCTACCCAACATTTGCGCCGCATTCAGCCGAGCCGCAAACTTGGTTGGAAATTTATTGGTCCTTTTGAGATTGTGAGAGTGATTAACAATGTAACTGTTGAACTTGCATTGCCTAAATCCCTAAAGTCTGTGCATCCTGTTTTCATGTGCGGCTTCTTCGCCCAGCGCCTGAAGGGAACAAATGGCGACCGCAACGGCCCACCCCACCTCCGCTGCTGGTGGGGGGGGAACCTCACTACGAAGTCTCGCAGATTCTGGACTCTAAACTCTCTCGCAATCGCTTGTTTTACCTGGTTGAATGGATTGACTTTGGGCCGGAACAGCGGGAGTGGGTACGGGCGGAAAATGTTCTGGCCCCCAGCTAGTTAAAGCCTTTCACAAATTGTACCCCCACAAACCAAAGGGGTAGGGTTATTTTCGAGGGGGCTGCATGTCAGGTAGCCCTGCCATGATGGAAGGGTGGGAGGTGGGCTATGATGGATGACGGGAGGGAGGTGGGCTTTTGGCGCCTTAGTGGCGGAACAGACGGGAGGTTGGAATCCGGGGAGTTGTTGATTTACACCTCGGGTGTGAGAATGGAATGTGGCTTTTATTCTTCCTATCTCTTGCAGCCTGGACGTTCTGACCTTGGCAAGTCCGGGTTGCGAGCTTCTCTATCGCTGGCATAGATGTAGCAGCTGTGGTTAATGGGGGCGGTGGGAATTCATTTGCTTAGTAACTTTCGATTTCCCAGTCGCATGTTTATTCATTGTATGGAAGAAGGGGGGGTCCCCATTCACCCCCTTCCCCTGTATAACCGCTTGCTTTCTGTAACCAAGTCATTCTGAACAAGAGACCTGTTTCAGTGATCTATCTATTGCAGCTTAATAAACGCTAACCTTGCTTGCATCAAAAAGGTCTGGTGTTTGCTGACTAAGTTAGGACTTCTGACACCACTGCTGCCCCTCCAGCACCAAGAATAGAGTGCATCACCTGCCCCAGACTGAGAGTTCCCATCTATACCCTGTGGCTAATAGCCACTGATGGACCTCTGCTCCATATGTTTATCTAATTCCCTCTTGAAACTGTCCATGCTTGCAGCTGCCACCACCTCCTGGGGCAGTGAATTCCATGTGTTAATCACTCTTTGGGTGAAGAAGTACTTCCTTTTATCTGTTCTAACCCGACTGCTCAGCAATTTCATGGAGTGCCCACGAGTCCTTGTATTGTGAGAAAGGGAGAAAAGTACTTCTTTCTCAACCTGCTCAATCCCATTGATAATCTTATAAACCTCGATCATGTCACCCCTCAGCCATCGTTTCTCCAAGCTAAAAAGCCCCAAGCGTTTTAACCTTTCTTCAAAGTTTGAGTCCCGTGGCGACTTTAAGACCGACAAATTTTTATTCAAGGTGTGCACTTTTGTGTGCATGAACACTTCCTCAGACACACTGAAATGGAAGTTCTCAGTCCGTACGTATAGATAGCGGGTGAACAGGAAATCAGCAGAAACCGAATGAAGATGCTTTAACAGGCGACAGAACCAAACAGGAATAACAAGCTAAGTTTCTTTGGTCACCACTTGTTTGGATTCAATTCTGGTGGGGAAAACAGGGAAGCAAACAAAAATCGGAGACTGATACGTAAAGCTGTAGCCGACTTGTGGAGACCCCCGAAAGGCAAGGCAAGAGACCTTCACAGGCGGTTTGCCATTGGCTGCCTCCGCGTAACGACCCTGGACTGACTTCCTGGGGGGGGGGTCTCTCCTCCAAACACTAGCCAGGGCTGACCCTGCTTAGCTTCTGAGGCCTGACGAGATCAGGCCAACTTGGGACACCTGGGTCAGGTCAGCCCTACTGTTAGGAGATGTACTTTTAAAATGCTTTTATTTGTTGTTTGCTGACCTGCACACACACCTGAATGGTGCTGGCAAGTGTCTTCGGTCTGGGGGAACTGTGTGCTTTGTTTGATGTGACCACCTGCACTAGGAAGTTGCCCTTCGGTTTGCACTTTCATGCTAATGAAGTCACACACACACACATATGCACATACATCTACCCATCATGCACTTGGAACAAGGAAAGCATCTCCATTATGGTCTGCTAGAAGGATGACAACAAACGATAACCTGCCTACCATCGAGGAATTTGGATTCCACACGTAAGCCACAGGATGCTTTGGCTTTTGCAAGTTTCCTGTTGACAACTTGGACCGAGCTAGAGTCGTCTGCAGTTCTAAGGTTTCCATGACAACTCATCTTCACACCTTGGACCAAATGTTCTCTTTAGTGGAAGGTGTAGATTTCCAATATTGCCCCACCTTAGTAGGAGGGTACTCCACATCCTATAGCCAATGATATAGGGATGGGACGGACTGGAAGACCCCAATGCCAGCCCCCAAAATAGCTGATAAAAACAAGGTTCAACCTTTGTTCTAGGATACACACCCACACACGATGTGCGCCGTGCCTTCCCCAGCTAGCTAGCAAGACATTTAATCCTCATATGTGTTGTCAGGTTCCAACTGTGTGCAGTAAAAGTATCCTTAGTTAGAATCCTTATTCTTGCATTCTCCATTGTGAAGGTCGAGCTTCAGGAATCAGATAAGTACCACATGTATTCCCTTCCTAAACATCTTTAGTTTAAAACCCAATATTGTTTTCCATTTCTACTGTATCTAAAGGAACTTGTGTGTATGTGTGAATGCATCTGTTTTGTTCGCCTGTGAAACAAAGATATTATTCAGTAAAGAGAATAACTGCTTTTACTAAAGAAACCTTGTCACGTGGTCTCTTTGGGAATGGGTTCTCTGGGCGAAACTACTTTCTCTGTATACATAGACCAGAACTCAATATAAGTTTAGACCGATCAATGCGTAGATAAGCATTTCGGCTAACACTACCTTACAGGGTTGTTGTGGGGGAAATCGAGGTGAAATAGGTGATGTCATCTCGGAGCTCCTCGGAGGAAAGGCGTGATAAAATCTGAATCAAGAGGCTTCTGCAGAGCTCAGCCTGAAGGGCTCAGCTGAGACCCACGCAGACAACTCTCTGTAAATTATAGCTTCTCGACTAGACAAAATGCAGACTGGGAATAGTTCCTCCGGTCATCTTCCCAAATCGTGAACTTTCTGGCATTCCCAGCAGTACCCCAGAGCAGTTTTAGCAACAGACAATCAAAATGCTGCCTGGGCACAGATGAACTCTGGGGAGGGGGCGGAATCCGTAGAATGACGTGAACATCTCATTTGCTAAAGAAAATTGTTTCCCCAGATGTGAGGTCTGGAGCTGTCGGGACTAACCGATGAGCCCTGTCAGAAAAGAGAGGGGAAGATGGTCAGAGGCTGGAGAAGAGAAATAAGTGGGACAACTGGGCAATCTGGCAGGACTCCCACCCACCACCCACTTCCAGACCAGAAATGTTATGGGCCTCCTCAGGGCTTTCTTTTGTAGAAAAAGCCCAGCAGGAACTCATTAGCCTATTAGGCCACACCCTGACAGCACAACTCATTAGCCTATTAGGCCACAGCCCCATGTTACCAGAAATGTGGTCATCCAGCCACATCTACCTTTTGCTTCTTATTCTGTTTACCTTGTTTGTTGTCAAAACCCCAGGGCTTTTTTTTGGAGCAGGAACTCCTTTGCATGTTAGGCCACACACCCCTCATGTAGCCAATCCTAATGAGTTTCTGCTGCTGGGTGTGGCCTATTATGCTAATGAGTTCCTGCTGGGCGTGTCCAACTCGGGAGCCAGCCAGAACTCCGTTCCTGTGCGTTCCTGACAAAAAATAGCCCTGGGCCTCCTCCATTGGAACAAGATATTTTCTTTGTGTTTCAATTAAAGCACCGTCTGCTGGCACAGAAAAGAAGATGAAGGTATCTGATGAACCATCAGGCCCCACCTGGAGTCCTGTGTCCAGTTTTGGGCACCACACACTTACGAAGGGTGTTGACAAGCTCGAGCGTGCCCAGAAGTGGGCAACCAGGATGGTGAGAGGGTTGGAATCCAAGTCTTATGAGGAAAAGCTGAAAGAGTTGGGTATGTTTAGCCTGGGAAAGAGAAGACTTAGAGGGGACACGATGGCAGTCTTCAAGTCTTTGAAGGGCCTGTCATGTAGAAGATGGAGCGGATCTATTCTCTCTTGCTCCGGATTGCAAGACTAGATCTAATGGGTGGAAATTACAAGGGAGTCGTTACCGGCTTAATGTCAGGAGAAACTTCCTAACTGTAGGAGTGGTTGAGCAGTGGAACAGACTGCCTCGGGAGGTGGTGGATGCTCCTTCGCTGGACGTTTTCAAGAGGAGACTGGACAACCATCTTTTGGGTATGTTGTAGGTATGTAGGGGTTTCGGCTGTGTTCCTGCAGAGTGCAGGGGGTTGGACTAGATGGCCTGCAAGGTCCCTTCCAACTCTAACATTCTATGATTCTATGATTCTATGATTCTATGATTCTATGAAGGGAAGGCTCACACCGGGGAAATCTTCTTGGTCTCTCAGGGGCTCCTGGACTTGAATGGAAGCATCCCAATGATGCTGAGTCCATTTCAGCCCTCTCGGAATGAAGCCAGGATTTCAGCATCTCCCGTTCACTGCTAACAAAAGGTTGGGGAGAGGCCCCATTGCACCCTGGGAGAGAGTTTTTGAAATTCCATTTCTACCCTCCCCCCCTTCTCCCCAATGCGGATTCAAAGCACCTGACTGCACCCTTCTCTCATCCTCGGTGTTTTCCTCATAACAACCCTACAAGGTAGGTTAGAGTGTGCGACTGGCCCAAGGTCGCCCAGGGAGCTTCCAGGATGGAGCGGGGTTTTGAACCAGGGTCTCCCTAGCTCCTAGTCTGACACTTTAACCCCGATACACCACATTGCCTGTCACCCGTCTGCTCAACTGATGGCGCAAGCTGTCAAGGGAGGATTCCCACTCTGCCTGCTTCCAAATTATGATACCTCCCCCTTCTCCATTTCTACCCACTGTCCCAATTGATCACAACACGGGGAGCCCAACCCTTCCTTCCCCCTGCCCATCCTCCTGAGAGATCATTCCCAGATGAGGCTGCCTGTTGCCTCTCTTGCTATGGGGCTGACGGGCCTCATAAGAACATAAGAGAAGCCAATGTTGAATCAGGCCAATGGCCCATGTAGTCCAACACTCTGTCACACAGCGGCCAAAATATACCAGGTGCCATCAGGAGGTCCAGCAGTGGGGCCAGGACACCAGAAGCCCTCCCACTGCTGCCCCCTCCAGCACCAAGAATAGAGTGCATCACCTGCCCCAGACTGAGAGTTCCCATCTATACCCTGTGGCTAAGAGCCACTGATGGACTTCTGCTCCAGAGCTGATGCCGTGGCAGGCAGGTCCAGACAGGCACCCCACTGCACACGGAGGTGGACCCCAAAGTTCAGCTAAGGAGTGGGGCAGTCTACCCCTTCAGTGAGTGAAGTTTTCATTCTGGGACCCTTCAAGAGCTGGGAAGGGAGACCCGTTTGTCTGGGACTCAGGCCTGCAAGAGAAATTGTTCTGTGTGTGTCTCTCTCTCCCCTCCCTTATAGTCCCCTCAAAGGTGACGGTGTACACGGAGAAGCTGGTGGGGCTGGGGGAGCCCAACGTTCTCATCTGTCTAGATGGGCATCACCTGGCTGAAGAAGAGGCAGGAAGTGAAGGACCACGTGGAGGAGACGGACCTGTACCCCGACACGGACAACTCCTTCCACAAGCTCTCCGACCTGACCTTCGCACAGGGGCTAAGAGGAAGTTGCTGGTTTGAATCTTAACCGTGTCCTTCCTGAGCTCCCAAAGCTGCCTCATGGAAGTTTCCCACCCACACCTTCAATCTACAAGGGAGGGGATAACATGACCGGCCTACCTCATAGGGCTGCTGGAAGGATGACAGAGATACTGTACGTGAAGTGTTTGGGGATGCTCACAAAAATCTCACTGGCTTTGTATAACCGGTTTAAACTTTGGACAGTTTCTTCATGCCAGGCAAGATTAAAAACAACTAATGTTATTGGGGAATAAGTACAGAGAGCCTTACCTGCAGCGGGTGCTGTGGGGGCTGCTAGGGAGAGAGACAGAGAGAGAGAGACAGAGAGAGAGAGACAGAGAGAGAGAGAGTCAAAGCCCTTGCAGGGGTGCTGATTTTTGTGGGTTTCCCACACTATGAGCTGCCCTGCCCCACAAGAACATCAGAAGAGCCCTGCTACTCCCTCCCCCCAGCTGAATTGCTGGGATTTTAAAATGTAAAATCAGATAGCTCGAGGCTCCTCCTTGTCTCCCGGCCTGTGAGATTTTCTTCCCCCACCGGTTATTTCTGGCTTAATCTTGCATGTTCCTTGTAGCAATTCTCCTTGTCGTTCAATTAATTTTATTGTTCGCCGCTTTCGAGTTCTGTTCTGAGATTATGTCAGAATAAAAAAAAATTAAAAGTTTAACAGAAGAGCCCTGCTGGATCAGACCAGGGAGGGTCCCCCTAGTCCAGCCTCCTCTCTCACACAGAGGGATTAGAGGCCGAGGCCTTCACAGAACCCAAACCAGAACTACCCGCAGGAGAAAGAGAATACTCACCACCACCAAAAGAACATAAGAACATAAGAGAAGCCAATGTTGGATCAGGCCAATGGCCTGTCCAGTCCAACACTCTGTGTCACACAGCGGCCAAAATATACCAGGTGCCATCAGGAGGTCCAGCAGTGGGGCCAGGACACCAGAAGCCCTCCCCCAAGCACCAAGAATACAGAGCGTCCCTTGCCCCAGAGTCCCTATCTATACTTCGTGGCTAATAGCCGCTGATGGACCTCTGCGCCATACGTTTATCTAATTCCCTCTTGAAGCCATCCCTGCTTGTAGCCACCACCACCTCCTGTGGCAGTGAGTTCCATGTGTTAATCAGTCGTTGAGTGAAGAAGGACTTCCTTTTATCCATTCTAACCCAACTGTTCAGCAATTTCATGGAGTGCCCACGAGTTCTTGTATTGTGAGAAAGGGAGAAAAGGACCTCTTTCTCTACCTGCTCTATCCCATGCATTATCTTATAAACCTCGATCATGTCACCCCCTCAGCCGTCGTTTTTCCAAGCTAAAGAGCCCCAAGCGCCCCAACCTTTCCTCATAGGGAAAGTTCTCCAACCCTTTGATCATTCTAGTTGCCCTTTTCTGCACTGTTTCCAAAGCTATAATCTCCTTTTTAAGTTGTGGTGACCAGAACTGTACACAGTACTCCAAATGAGGTTGCACCATTGATTTATACAGGGGCATGATGATATCGGCCGATCTGTTTTCAGTTCCCTTCCTAATAATCCCCAGCATAGCGTTGGCCTTTTTTATTGCAGTCGCACGCCGTCTCGACATTTTCAGTGAGTGATCTACTACGACTACGACACCACTACGCCTTGAGGCCTAGGTCCCTTGGCCTTAATGGGAGGGAGACCAGTTCAGATGGACCCCAGTGGGGAACAGAAGCTAGAAAAGTCCTGGGCGGTGGGAGGGAGCTTGCATGCCCCCCCCCAGTTCCCTTCAGCGCCTTCCCTGCCGTGTCCCTCTCTCACCGGCCACCCACTCCCCCCTCCTTACCTGGCCTGGTCTTCAGGTAGAAGGAGACTCCCGCGGCCCCAAAGACCACCCCCAGCACGGCCCCCAAAGCCCCCGTCCAGACTTTGCTCTTGGCAGAGTTTGACGACTGCGGCTCTGTGGAAAGAGAAGGAACCGTGTGTGAAAAGATGGCTCAGGGTCAGGCTGGGCCTCTCAGAGTCCAGATTTCACAAGGGGGGTGGTGGCCCATGAATTGGATCTCACAGACTGCAGAGGCCAGGTTGGGTTGTGAGGTCGGCATGCTTGTTGGCTTGTTAGATTTTTTAGTCGCTACTCACCCAGAGGGTCTGGCAGTGACTCACAACATTAAACCATATCAATAAGGTAAACATTAGTTGTTATGGATTTCCCAGGCTTTATGGCCGTGGTCTTGGCATTGCAGGACCTGACATTTCACCAGCAGCTGCTGTGACTGGCTTCCTCAGAGGTATAACACAGGAAGATGGGGTACTCTCTGTGTCAAGGTGAGGAGAATCTTTCTGTGCTATACCTCTGAGGATGCCAGTCACAGCTGCTGGCGAAACGTCAGGTCCTACAATGCCAAGGCCACGGCCACACAGTCCGGAAAATCCACATCAGCTAACGAACTCCGGCCGTGAAATTCTTCGACAACCTATAAGGTAATATGAAGGCATGTAACAAATACAAAATATTAACATTAAAATGTCAAGGTATTAAAATATGTGGCTAGGAACATGCCACTAACACAAACGGCCAAAACATGCAGATTGCTCTCCAAAGCAAGTCTGCCTTGCATGGCCTATGGAAACTCTTATGTATTAGGGCTGGAAGATTCTAGCAGAGACTGGCTGAGCTTGGAGCTCTAGAACAATAGCCCACCAGGACTCTGGTGGTGACCAATGAGGAATTAATGTTATGTAAATAGCCTATCTTTGGGAGGAGGAGGAGGAGGAGGAGGAGAAGAGGAAGAGGAAGAAGAAGAAGAAGAAATTGGATTAATACCCCACCCTTCACTCGAAGTCTCAGAGCGGCTTACAAACAATGCTTCCTCTAAGCTGTGGAGTCTTGTGAGCAAAGATTCTACTTTGTCAGTCACTGGCATCAAAACCGTGAGCAAGCGATTTTGCTCTGGAGCCATCCTTCCTGAGCTGAGGCAAAAACGTGTGAGCCGGAAGCTAAAGAACTGTGAGCTAGCTCACACTAACTCAGCTTAGGAGGAACACTGCTTACAAACTCCTTTCCCCTCCCCTCCCCACAACAGACACTCTGTGAGGTAGGTGGGGCTGAGAGAGCTCTTTCAAGGACTGCTCTTTTAAGGACAGCTCTTGTCAGAAGGTCATCCAGCAGCTGCAAGTGGAGGAGTGGGGAATCGAACCCGGTTCTCCCAGACAGGAGTCCGCGCACTTAACCACTACACCAAAAAAGCTGCGTGTGGTTGGGTGTGGCATTTGCATGCTATTTAAACAGGGCTGTTACCCTGGGGTTTAGTCTTGGAACTGCTGACCACTAGACTTGGGGTGTGCTCATCCATGGAACCCAGTATTTAACATAAACAAAACAAGTCCAGCATGTCACAACAGGTGTCATCTCATCCGAGAGTGCATTCCACAGAGTAGGGGGCCACAGCCAAAAAGACTCTACCCCTGGTGGCAGCTAACGGAGCCCTCCTGGGGCCAGGCACCTGCAAGAGGCCCCTTGCCAGTTGGGTGTCGGGGTGATGAGTGTGGAGAAGCAGGGAGAAGCAGGTTGGGTTCCCCACTCCTCTCTCTGCAGCTGCTGGGGTGACCTTGGGTCAGTCACAAGTTATTTCAGAGCTCTTCTCTTGAGAGCAGTCCTCGGAAGAGCTCTCTCAGCCCTACCTAAATCACAGGGTGTCTGTTGTGGGGAGGGGAAGGGAAAGGAGATTGTAAACTGCACCGAGAGTCCTTCGGGTACTGAAGGGCGGGGCATAAATCCAATCACCGCTGCCGCCGCCGCCGCCACCCTCTTCTTCTTCTTCTTCTTCTTCTTCTTCTTCTTCTTCTTCTTCTTCTTCTTCTTCTCCTTCTCCTTCTCCTTCTCCTTCTCCTTCTCCTCCTTCTCCTTCTTCCCTGCACAGTGATCAAAGGAAGTGCAGGGGGTTGTAACAGGAGAGGCAGTCCCGTAGGTATGAGGGTCCCATTCATATCCTGCACCACCCCCCAGGGAGTGTGGGGGCATCCTTCCCCAAAGACTTGATCCTGTGGACCATTCCCAGCCCATTCGTGGTGTTTCCAACTAGGCTGGCCAACGCTCAGTTGGGAAATTCCTGGACATCTGGTGGTGGGGCCTGGGGGAATGTGGATTTTGGAAAAGGGAGAAACCTCTGCGGGGTATAATGCCATAGACGACACCGTCCAAAGCAGCCATTTTATCCAGGGGGAAATTATCTCTGTGGTCTGGAAATCATTTGTAATTCTGGGAGAACCCCATGCCCCACCTGGAGGTTGGCAACCCAGCTTTCTACTACCAAAGTGAAGCCCTGGACTGGGAGGACTGGGAAATGTCCAGACATCAGTCTGAGAGAAGATAATTAATTCGGGGGGAGGGAAGCCAGAGAGATATGAGACTTCCTGCTGAAAATGGAGACAAAGCCATACTTTGCAGGGATTCGGGAGGTTCTTAGACCAGCCGTACTCTGCCGATGGATACAGAGAGGGTCTCTGGGACCCCCCTGAAGAGCTTCCGACTCCAGGGGGCTTTCCAGGGGCTTTCAGGAGCCCCCATTCTGCAGAACAGCCACTTCCCCAAAGGAGGCACCTTTCCTGACCACGATGAACCTCCCAGAGAAGGAGAGGAGAACCCACTGAAGGGACTTTGCAGTGATGCCTGCAGGGACCACAGGCTGCCTTCAGAGGAGGCTCAGGTGGGGCGGTCATGTGGGTCTGAAGCAGCAGAACAAAGTCTGAGTCCACCAGGGGTACTTTCAGAGCAACCGAGTTCTATTCGAAGTATGCGTTTTCGTGTGCAGGTATCTGACGAAGTGTGCTTGAACAAGAAAGCTTAAACCGTGAATAAAACTTTGTTGCTCTCAAAGGTGCCCCTGGTGGACTCAGACTCTGTTCTGTCTTCAGGGCAGGGCTATTTGGGGGCAGGAACGCACAGGAATGGAGTTCCGGCTGGCTCCCGAGTTGGCCACGCCCAGCAGGAACTCATTAGCATATCAGGCCACACCCAACAGCAGAAACTCATTAGGATCGGCTACATTAGGGGTGTGTGGCCTAACATGCAAAGGAGTTCCTGCTAGAAAAAAGCCCTGGGTTTGGATAACAAACAAGGCAAACAGAATAAGAAGCAAGAGGTGGGTGTGGCTGGATGACCACACTTCTGGTGACACGGGGGTGTGGCCTAATATGCTAATGAGTTTCTGCTGATGGGTGTGGCCCATTATGCTAATGAGTTCCTGCTGGGCTTTTTCTACCAAAAAAAAGCCCTGCTTCAGGGTAATGTGCAAACGTTCAGTGCAAATGTACAAATCCAGGTCAGGGATCCCTGGTGAACAGCAAGTGCATGCCTGAGGGACACCTCAGAAATCTTCCTTCCCTTTCTTCTCCCCCTCCCTCCTCTTTTGGTTCCGTCTTCCTTGCCAAACACAAAAGAATTTCTTTGCAGGATCGGTACTTGATCTGAGACCAGACCATCCAGCCAGAATCCTCCCTGGGGAAGCCTCTGCTGGGCCAACTCAAACTCCGAGCTCAACAGAGTTAAGAAAGGACCTTGGAACTCCCACCCACTGGGCAGGATTGTGGGTCCCTGGGAAATAGGGGAAACCCTCCAGAGTCTCTCACCCCACTGCACGGTGATGGGTTCCTTCAGGCTGCTGTGCTCCACCTGGCAGGCGTAGAGGTCTCCCCGCTGGGGCACCGTCTCCAGCATCGCCTGGTTCAGGAAGGTCCAGTCCCCATTCTGGACCTCATCCGCATACCCCGCCCCTTCCGTCTGCTCCTGCCCGTTCTTCAGCCACATGAAACGAACCCCCGAGGGGTAATATCCTGTCGCGGTGCAGATCAGGAGGCTGTGGTGGGCCAGGGGGCCGGCCCAGGTGTGGGAGATCCTCACTGTGGGCTGATCTGGAGGAGGGAGAAAACTTCAGACAATGGGAGAACCGGACAAGTACCCACGGGTCAAGAAGAGGGAGAGGTTGTCATGTCTACAGCCGCTGTATTTCGAAAGACGCAATTCCTCCCTGGGTTCTCTCACCCACCAGCACAGCCGATGATCCACTAATCCACCTTTGAGTCCCTGAATAAGATCTGTAGAAACAAATGCAGAAATGCCTCTCTCTCCTTCCCAAACACTAAGAGTTGCTTTGCAGGATCAGACCCCCC
Source organism: Gekko gecko (assembly GCA_029375565.1). Lineage (NCBI taxonomy): Eukaryota > Metazoa > Chordata > Lepidosauria > Squamata > Gekkonidae > Gekko > Gekko gecko. The sequence continues at coordinate 746,338 of JAPDNY010000002.1, read as the reverse complement.
TCCATTTACGCCTGCATTCTCTATCTGATAACAGGGGCCTGAATCCTCCCAGAATTGACCTGCAGGGGTCGATGTGAACTCTCTGGAAGGCCCTGTTGATAGGGGAGAACTCGCACTGTTGCTGCTGATGATGAAGTGAAGACACTTCTGGAAATGCCTTGGACCTCTCAAAGGGATCCCTAAATTCTTCTTTGGCTCCTTGCTTGAAGGTCACCTCTTCAGGGCTTTGTTCTGGTTTTGCCCCTGGTAAGCTCACGAGAAGGAATCCTTCTCCCCAGAATTTGGTGCTCAGAATTTATGTATGTATGTATGTATGTATGTATGTATGTATTTATTTATAGAAGAGGCGGCCTCTGGACATGGCAATCCCAGTTCACCACCATGGCTCAGAGCTGCCAATAGATCTCCTCTTCAGTATCATGCAGTCATTAGATCACCTGAGTAAGCAGACCCAGGTTCAAATCCATGAACTATCAAAGAAGAAGAAGAGTTTGGATTTATACTCCGCCCTTCACTACCCAAAGGTGTCTCAGAGCGGCTTACAAACTCCTTTCCCTTCCCCTCCCCACCACAGACACCCTGGGAGGCAGGTGGGGCTGAGAGAGCTCTTGACAGAAACTGCTCTTTTTTCAAGAACAGCTCTTATCAGAACTACGGCTTGCCCAAGGTCAGCCAGCCAGGTGCAATTGGCGGAGTGGGGAATCAAACCCGGTTCTCCCAGATTAGAGTCCGCGCACTTAACCACGACACCGCTTACTTAACCCTAACCCCAGATTTTGGCCTCAGAGTTAACAACTCCTCATTCTCCCCGATCTTCCCCTGTCTGTTTTCAAATTAAATCTTCTGTTGGGTTTGCTTTTCACGTCCTCTCCAGTGTCCTTTGAAGGGGTCCAACCCAGGAGGGCACCTCATTCTTCAGTGGGGTCCCAGGGCTGGGCTAGAGGCCAGATTATATCTCTGGGACAGGTGGTCTTCGAAAAGGCAAAGATGAAAACCAGGTTACCTGGGGGCGGCTCAGTCGAGGGGAAGGGAACAAAGTGTGTGGGGGGAACCCAACTCGGAGGGAGGGAAAATTGCCGGGGGCGGGGGCGGGGTTGTTGTCGCCTCCTCCCCTTACCAATCCACTCCCTCCCCTGGCAGCCAAGCCCCCTCCTTGGAAATCACTCCCCGCGCCTAAAGCCGCGCTTCCCTTTGTCCCTCCCCGAGCTGCGTTTTGTTTCAGAAAGGGAGGGGGGGTCCTACGAGGGTCCGGCTTTTACCTCTGCCCCCTCCCGCGTCGCCGCTGTGGAAGGGGAGGGAAAAGCCCCCCCCGGCTCCTCTTCACCACCACCCCCCGTCCGCGCTCTCACCCTTCCTGGTGAGGGTGATGCCCCGTTCCTCTTCGACCCCGTAGTTGCCGCGGCAGAAGCGCTCCACCTCGCCCCGCTCGTAGTCCAGGATCTCCTTCTGGCTGTTCCAGTATCGGGCGTCGGGCTGGCCCAGCGGGGTGAGGGCCTCGTACTCTCCGCGGCGGCTGTCGAAGCGCGCGATCTCCTCCCGCCCGTAGAGGTACCTGTCCAGGAACCGCACCTCCCCGCGCGTCCCGTCGGCGAAGCGGCACTCGTGCTTGTGCTGGAAGAGGAAGCGGGCGGCTGCGGGGACCGACGGGGCGGGGGAGAGAAGCGAGTCACTCCGGGGCCCCTCCCCCCCGAAGAGGCCGCGGCCGCCCCCACCCTTCACCAGCCCCTCGCTCCCTGTAGGGCCGTCGGGGAAAGTGGAGACGCTCGCTGGCCACGGACACTTCCCCGCTCCGCAGCCTCGTGGGCGGAAGCAGCAGCCAGTCCGTCCCCCCGTCGTCGTCCCCGCCCCGGGAACAGGGCCGGATCGCCCATTGGGCGAACTAGGGCGCTCGCCTAGGGCGCCCCGGTCTCAGGGACGCCAAATGGTGCCCCACTCCTCCCCCCCAAAAGCGCCCCCCTCCACTGCCCTAACCGGGCGCCCACTGCCGCCACCGCCGCTTGACCCCCTCCACCTTCCCGGCTTTCCCGGGGACCCTGCAGCTGTGGAGCCTCCAGGAAAGCCAGCACTCCGCCGCCGCCCCCCCAGTCTCCAGGCCCCACCGGGAGGTTGGCATCCCTGTGGGGGCACCCCAGGCTGTCCTGTCTAGGGCGCCCAGACACCTGGAGCCGGCCCTGCCCGGGGAAGCCTCAGGGGCAGCTGGGGAGGGGGCAGCCGATATGCGGGTGCGGCAGCCGGGTCGGTGGGGAGCGGCAGGGTGAAGCTGGAGTCCCGGGGAGCACCAGTGTTCCCCCTAACCTGAGTGAGTGTGAGCCGGCTCACAGTTTTTTAAGCCTCCGGCTCACACATTTTTGTCTCGGCTCAGGAAGGAGGCCCCCGAGCAAACGAGGTTCTGCCGCAGCCGCCAAATCGCCCCCTCACAACTCTAATGCCAGGAGCTCACGAAGTAGAGTTTTTGCTGGCAAGACTGCACAGCTCCGAGGGAGCGTTGGCGGGCCAGGCACCTCGGAGGCCGGCTCAGTTTGATTCTGCGGGGAGAAGCTTTTCTTGTCCAGGATCAGGGCTTTTTTTTTTTTGTAGAAAAAGCCCAGCAGGAACTCATTAGCATAACAGGCCACACCCCTGACAGCACAGTTTATTGGCCTATTAGGCCACACCCCCACGTTGCCAGAAGCATGGTCATCCAGCCACACCCACCTTTTGCTTCTTATTCTGTTTACTTTGTTTGTTGTCAAAACCCAGGGACTTCTTTTGGAGCAGGAACTCCTTTGCCTGTTAGGCCACACACCCCTCATGTGGCCAATCCTAATCAGTTTCTGCTGTTGGGTGTGGCCTGTTATGCTAATGAGTTCCTGCTGGGCGTGGCCAACTTGGGAGCCAGCTGGAGCTCCCTTCCTGCCCCAAAATAGCCCTGTGCAGGAGTGACCCCGTGCTCAAGCACAAATCTTGAGCCCAGGGGAATCTTTAAGGCCAACAAAGTTTCATTGGAAGCGAAAGCTTTTGTGTGCAAAGCACACTTTATTTATTTATTTATTTATTTATTTGGATTTATATCCCTCCCTCCCTGCGGGCACAGGGCGGGTTCCAGCAATATAAAATACAGTACAATTAAAACCAGATGCAGAACAACAGTATGAAATAACATCCCTCCGAGGTACCGTGTCAGCTCTTGTAAAAACCATGTCAACCCTAATGGAAACCAGATATTGTAGTGGTTAGGTAAAGGTCAAGGTTCCCTTGCTCGAAAGCCAGTCGAATCCAACTCTAGGGTTGCGGTGCTCATCTCCGTTTCCAAGCCGAAGAGCCAGCGCTGTCCGAAGACGTCTCCGTGGTTATGTGGCCAGCATGACTAAACACCAAGGTGCACAGAACGCTGTTCCCTTCCCACCAAAGTGGTCCCTATTTATCTACTTGCAATTTCTTGCTTTCGAACTGCTAGGTTGGCAGGAGCCGGAACTAGAGACGGGAGCTCACCCCATCATGCGGCACCCGGGTCTCGAACTGCTGAACTACTGACCTTCCACAGCCTGCAGTTCAGCGTCTTAACCACTTGAGCCACCACAGCTCCATTGTAGTGGTTAGGATGGCATTAAAATATGAAGGCTTTCAAGGATCCAGGCCACTGACGGGGCCGGCCAGGAGGAGGGGACGCCTGCCGCCTCAACCAAAGGCCCAGTGGTGGAAGAGCTCCGTCTCACAGCCTCTTCTTCAGACAAATTGGAAGGAAAGCTCAAAAGCCAGTTACAAGAAAAAAGAGGGGGTGGGGGGTAAGCCACTAGGGGGGCCACACAGAGTCCAGGTGTGCATCTGCAGAGCTGACACTGGATGGGGTGGCCAGCAAGATCTATGGAGGGCAGCAAATTGGCAGGGAAATGCAAGACTTAACAAAGAGGTGTGTGAGACTGAAGCCAGAGTCCAGCGGCACCCCCAAGACAAACCACGTTCAGCCCTGGGCCTATGCCATAACAGAGACCCAGCGTGCGCACCCTTCTTCACATACATCGACACAGGTTTCCACAGATATTACATGCGGGGGAGGGGGGATCAGTTACCAGGAAGAGCTGGTTAGAGTCGAGATGCATCAGTAACTAAGATAAAACATACAGCAGAGTTGAGCTAAAGAGTTGGGGGTATTAGGGGGAACCTAAAGAACTGAGATATTCCTTAGAAGGAGGGAAGCGCAATTCCTCTGGACGGATTGGGAGGCAGGGCAGAAGCTGCAGGCACTCTCGGCTCAGAAGTTCTCCTTTCTAGTAAAGGTAAAGGTTCCCTTGCTCGAAAGCCAGTCGAATCCGACTCTAGGGTTGCGGTGCTCATCTCCGTTTCAAAGCGGAAGAGCCAGCGCTGTCCAAAGACGTTTCTGTGGTCATGTGGCCGGTATGACTAAACACCAAGGTGCACGGAACGTTGTTCCCTTCCCCACCGAAGTGGTACCTATTTATCTACTTGCAATTTCTTGCTTTTGAACTGCTAGGTTGGCAGTTCTTTCTAGAAAACTGCAAATTCCTACTTTAGGTATGAGAATATTGTACACTGATTACTGGAAGGGAGGTTGTGTTTATGTTGGTTGGCTGTTAGTCTGTATTTTGATTGCTGTTGTAAATATTTGAAAGGGATGCTATATGGACTTCCCCGGAAAGGTTAGCAGGGCCTGAAGCTGCGGGCAGAAGCCGTCTCTCGCCTCAGGAGTTCTCCTTTCTATAAAACTGCATGTTCATATTTTAGAGAGCCCAGAAACTCCTTTCAGGAACGGACGCCACCCCAGCCCAGAGCAGAGCTGCCAGCTGGTGCATCTCCAAGGGATGGGCCAGACAGAAGTCAGGAAGACAGAGCCCTCTCCCCCCCCACATCTGCTCAAATACAACAGGCCTGAATGGTCGCATGTGGTTGTATTTGCTTTCTCCAGGTACTACGTCTTTTGAAGTTTGGTTATTGTTAGTGTCATAAAGTGCAAGGGTCACAACTTAGGTGGGACCACACGTGACCTCTTCTTGGGTTTGATTCTTAAAGAAAGTTTGTATTAAAGCAGAGTAAAAATCATTATAAGAACATAAGAGAAGCCAATGTTGAATCAGGCCAATGGCCCATCTCGTCCAACACTCTGTCACACAGTGGCCAAAGATACCACGTGCCATCAGGAGGTCCAGCCGTGGGGCCAGGACACTAGCAGCCCTCCCACAGTCAGCAGAGCAAGCAAAGCCGGATCGCCCATAGGGTGAACTAGGCGCCCGCCTAGGGCTCACCGGCCTCAGGGGCGCCAAATGGCGCCCCACTCCCCCCAAAAAAGCCCCCCCGCCCCCTTCCCGGCTTTCCTGGGGGTCCCGCAGTCACGGAGCCCGCAGAAAAGCCGGCGCCGGGAGGGAGGGGGTGGAGGATAGACCCCTGCCCCCTTCTTGGCTTTCCTGGGGGGTCCCGCAGTCACGGAGCCCGCAGAAAAGCCGGCGCCGGGAGGGAGGGGGCGGAGGTTAGACCCCGCCCCCTTCCCTGGCTTTCCTGGGGTCCCGCAGCCACGGAACCCGCAGAAAAGTCGGCGCTGGGAGGGAGGGGGTGGAGGCTAGACCCCCGCCCCCTTCCCTGGCTTTCCTGGGGGGCCCGCAGCTGTGGAGCCTCCAGGAAAGCCAGCGCCCCGCCGCCGCCCCCGGTGTCCAGGCCCCACCGGGAGGTTGGCATTCCCAGTGGGGGATGCCCCAGGCTGTCCTGCCTAGGGCGCCAAGACACCCTGAGAGCAAGTACTGAGAGACGGAGTCCATGTGAATATAAAAAGTATAAAAGTTTACTTTAACACTAACATGGGAAAAAGTTACATGGGAAGTAAAATAATAAAGAGCTACATTGCTACATCCTTACAGCTAGAAATATAGGACAGGAATGGTGGCTTCTCCTCCTCAACAAGAACAAAGAACAGGAAGGAGAATCCCAATATGCTAAATACGTGATACATTGATTTCCAGTCAGATAGCTAAAGTTCTTACAGTTCTTACAGAGTTCCCAGGCATTCTACTGAGTAAATACATTGACTTCCTGTTTACTAACACTAACAACATTAACCCTGTAAATACTGAAGTGTTTTAAACTTGTTACATCCAACACCTCTCTCAGTTCTTCAGGGGTCTTTTTTTTTGGGGGGAGGGCACAGGAGCACAGCCCCGGGAGCTCAGGAGCCAAGCCCCGCCCCCAGCCGGCGTCCCGGGAGTCTTTCAGGCAGCCGAATGTCAATTTCAGCTCCATTATATCCTATGGGCCAATGGTGAAAACATAGGGTATATTCTGGGGGCTGGAGGGGAGGGGGTTTGAGGGAGAGGCTCGAAACTCACAGGGTAGCTGATGGAGCTTCTCCCCAAGATACCCACCAAGTTTCAAGAACATTGGATCAGGGGGTCCAATTCTATGGGCCCCCAAACAGGTTGCCCCCATCCCCTCCATTGTTCTCTATAGTGGGAAAATAAGTTCCTTTTTTCCCACGGTGCTGTTAGTAGCTCTGGGGAGGAGGGGGTTTGAGGGAGAGGCTCCAAACTAACGGGATGCAGGAGTACAACATCCCATTGCAGGACTGTGGCAACACACTTTACCTGGATCTGCTCTTGAAAATAGCTTGGGGACTCCAGTTACTCTAGAATGCCGGGGCTTATTTGCTTTGGCTTATTGGGCAGAGAAGGGAGCCCTCACTGGAGAAGAAGACCCTGATGCTGGGAAAGATTGAAGGTCAAAGAAGAAGGGGAGGGCAAAGGATGAGATGGCTGGACAGTGTCATCGATGCAACGAACATGAAATGGAGCAAACTTCAGCGGACAGCAGAAAACAGGAGGGCCTGGCGTGATCTGGTCCAGGGGGTCACGAAGAGTCGGACTCGACTGTGCGGTTGAACAACAACAACATGCTTATCACACCCAATTTGCAGTCAATCTCTTGGTTACTGGTTAGTTATTTCAAGTTCAGTTCTCGGTGCTGGAGATCACCGACAAATCCCTCCCACCACCTAGGACCCCCGTTTCTGCAGGATCACCAATATTCTCTGTTGGGACGGCTTCACTCCTCTGAGCAAAGCCTTCTGAAGGTGCAGCCCTGCAGATAGGTGAGCTCCCTGGCTGTGCCTAATGGAGACTTCTCCGTTGTGGCCCCACCTGGTGGCCTAGAGGACTCCCAGCAGCTCTATCATTCCACAGAAAGGGTCAAATGGAATGGTTCAAGAAGATGCTTTTCCAGAGGGGCAACGGGCGTAGTCTATGGCACTGTTCATTATCTTAAGAACATAGGAGAAGCCAATGTTGAATCAGGCCAATGGCCCGTCTAGTCCAGCAGTCTGTCACACAGCAGCCAAAATATACCAGGTGCCATCAGGAGGTCCAGCAGTGGGGCCAGAACACCAGAAGCCCTCCCACTGTTGCCCCCCACCCCTCCAGCACCATAGAGTGCATCACCTGCCCCAGATTGAGAGTTCCCATCTATGGCCTGTGGCTCATAGCCACTGATGGACTTCTGCTCCATAGGTTTATCTATGTTCCCGCAACATCTTGTTCCCGCATCATTGTTTTCTAGCTTTGGGTGATCCACATTCAGGTGGGGCAGCCAGCCATGTTGGTCTGAAGCAGCGAGTTCGAGATCCAGCAGGGCACCTTTAAGTCCAGCAAAGTTTTATTCAAAGTATAAGCTTTCGTGTCCAAGCACACTTGTTCCCAATACAGTGAAAGTGTGCGCTTTGCACACGAAAGCGTGCACTTTGAATGACACTTTGCTGGTCTTACAGGTGCCCCTGGACTCAGACTTTGTCTCGGTGGTCCAGGTTTGCCCAGTTTATATGTCCCCAAACCAAGACAGGCTTATATATAGTTATACGTCTGGCCTGGGATGGTTTCTCTCGCATTGATTAAAACTTGGGTAACCCACCTGGAGTCTGAGCAAGGAAGGCGAAGGAGGACAAATCAACAGATATAAATACAGAAACGGGGAGGGGACATCGAGGCATCGAGGCTTGAGAAAGGCTGGTGGAGCTGAAGGTGTCCCCACTGTGCCCCTTATCCAGAAGGACCTTTTAATTGGCATGGTTTGGTCGGTTGGTTTCCATTTTTGGCATCCACCTCGCCCCCGCCTGGAGGGGGAGATCCTCCGGGACCCCCCCCCACCACTCAGGGAATTGTCACCTTAACAAGGACTCGGGTGTGGGGGCGGGGGCAAAATGGGATCCTCCGGAGGGGCGGGGCACAAGACAAACGGGAGCCTGGCCTCTCTGACCCTCTCCAGCCCCGAGGGGACGATTTTTCCTGGTTTCCTCTACAGGGTTTGAGTAGGTGGGAGAGCCGCGAGCGGGGCATAGAACCAGCCGCTCTTGGGGGGGGGAGACTCTCAGCCACTTTCGGTTCTCCTCGGCCCGGCCGACCTCACGGGGCGGTTGTGAAGAGGAAAGAGAGGAGAGGAGAAGGCTGCCAGCAGCATTGGGACGCAGGTAGCTAATGTCACTCCCATCTTTAAAAAGGGCTCCAGGGGAGATCCGGGAAATTACAGGCCAGTCAGTCTGACATCGATACCGGGTAAGTTGGTGGAAACTGTTATTAAGGAAAGAATTAGGAGGCACATTGATGAACAAAAACTATTGAGGCAGACTCAGCATGGGTTCTGTAAGGGAAGATCTTGTCTCACTCACCTGTTAGTGTTTTTTGAGGGAGTGAACAAACATGTGGACAAGGGGGACCCAGTAGATATTATTTACCTTGACTTCCGGAAAGCTTTTGATACAGTTCCTCATCAAAGGCTCCTAAGTAAGCTCAATGGTCAGGGGATAAAAGGACAAGTCCTCTTGTGGATCAAAAACTGGCTTATAAATAGAAAACAGAGAGTGAGTATAAATGGGAAACTTTTTCAGTGGAGGGTGGTAAGCAGTGGGGTACCACAGGGATCAGTACTCGGTCCGATGCTTTTTAACTTGTTTATTAATGATTTGGAATTGGGAGTAAGCAATGAAGTGGCTAAATTTGCAGGTAATAGGAAGTTGTTCAGGGTGGTGAAAACCAGGGAGGAGTGTGAGGCACTCCAAAGGGATCTGTTGAGAATGGGTGAGTGGGCGTCAACGTGGCAAATGGGGTTTAATGTGGCCAAGTGCAAAGTGATGCACATTGGAGCCAAAAATCCTTAATATAAATACATGTTGATGGGGTCTGAACTGGCAGAGACGGACCAAGAGAGAGATCTTGGAGTCGTAGTGGAAAATGTCTAGACAGTGAGTAGCTGCAATAAAGAAGGCCAACGCTATGCTGGGGATTATTAGGAAGGGAATTGAAAACAAATCAGCCAGTATCATCATGCCCCTGTATAAATCATTGGTGCAACCTCATTTGGAATAGTGTGTACAGTTCTGGTCACCACATCTCAAAAAGGATATTATAGCTTTGGAAAAAGTGCAGAGAAGGGCAACTAGAATGATAAAAGGGGTTGGAACACCTTCCCTATGAAGAAAGGTTAAAATGCTTGGGGCTCTTTAGCTTGGAGAAACGACGGCTGGAGGGTGACATGATCGAGGTTTATAAGATTATGAATGGGATTGAGCAGGTTGAGAAAAAGTACTTTTCTCCCTTTCTCACAATACAAGAACTCGTAGGCACTCCATGAAATTGCTGAGCAGTCGGGTTAGGACAGATAAAAGGAAGTCCTTCTTCACCCAAAGAGTGATTAACACGTGGAATTCACTGCCACAGGAAGTGGTGGCAGCTACAAGCATGGACAGTTTCAAGAGGGAATTAGATAAACATCTGGAGCAGAAGTCCATCAGTGGCTCTTAGCCACAGGGTATAGATGGGAACTCTCAGTCTGGGGCAGGTGATGCACTCTATTCTTGGTGCTGGGGGAGGCAGCAGTGGGAGGGCTTCTAGTGTCCTGGCCCCACTGCTGGACCTCCTGATGGCACCTGGTATATTTTGGCCACTATGTGACAGAGTGTTGGACTAGATGGGTCATTGGCCTGATTCAACATTGGCTTCTCTTATGTTCTTATGTTCTTATGACCCCTCCGGGGAGAGACTGCGGCATATAAATAAAGTACATGAAAATAATAATAAAGGAAATGCATCTCCAAGCCCCCCCCCCGATCTGTCATCATCTCTCCCCTCCAGGAGCTCTGCTTACCGGGGGCTCGATCCGTCGTCCTCCCCTTCCGTCGGCCATGGAGGGACCCAGAAGCACCGTCATCAGTATCGCCAGCGTCCCTGGCAGGATCAGGCCAGACCCCATGGCTGCCCCACCACGGAAAAACCCCATCCAGCACCCGGGGAAAACTTTGTTCACTGCGTTGGACTCGAGGGAGGGAGAGATTTTCGCCACTGAAGTTCCGCGGAGTGGGCCGGGCCACCACCCCCTATAGATGGCCCCAAGGACGGCCAATGAGAATTCCGTCTGGCGGAGCGTCATCAGTCTCCGGGTAGAAGGATCAGCCGCCGCTCCTCTTCAGGGAGATGGGGTTTTTTTGCCGACGGTACGAAGAGAAGGCAGAGGACGAAGCGGGGGGGGGGGAGTTAAGAGAGCTCCCTCCCTCCCAGGCTCTCCCTCTCCTTTCTCCTCGGCCAGTTGCCGCAAGGTGCCCCCCCATCTCCTCTGCTTCCTCCAAGTGGGTAGCCCTGTTGGAGAGACTGGGGTGTATTTAGCAGGCCTTTCTCTTTTTGTGCTGGGCTGGGAGGGGTAGGGATGCCCAGTTCTGGGTTGGGAAATACCTGGAGGTTTCGGGAACTGAGCCTGGGGAAGGCGGGGTTTCCGGGGAGGGAGGGGCCTCCTCGGCAGGGTATTGTGCCATACAGACAGACCACCCTTCAAAGCAGCCGTTTTCTCCTCCAGGGGAACAGGTCTTGGTCATCTGGAGATCAGCTGCAATAGCGGGGCTGGTGTCTCCAGGCCCCACCTGGAGGTTGGCACCTTAGGGAGGGAGCAAAGCCCCATCTCAGGCCGGGCTGGGCCTCCCTTGGCCTTTCAGCCCCGTGGTCTGTTGGGAGCTCAGCCCCCTTTCCTGCCCCCCCTCACCTCCCCCTGGGATTGTTTTTGTGCCCTCCAGAGGAGGGGGAGAGAGGAGGAGGAGAGGAGGCTTTTCCTGTGAGGGGTGGGCCTTTCTCTGGCTACTACAGAGCACCTGGGAGCCAGATGGAGGAGACCAGGCTGCGGAGGCCACGCTCTGGGCCTGCCCTGGGAGACTGCCTCTGAGAAGAGCTGGGAAAGCAGGGTCAGAAAGAGGCGCTCCCAGTAAGGACGCTCCCGCTGTCGCTGGGCTCCATTTGTGTATTTTGCACCCAGAACCCAAGTGGGGAGTAGGCCGGGGAGCGGAGCCCACCCCAGGCAGGCTGTGCAACTGCTGGCCCTCCAGCCCCAAGGAGGAGCTCAGGCAGGCAATGGGGCCTCTGCCCTGCCCCTTTCCCACAGGTCCGAGGCAGCCTCCTCTTCCCACTGGCCCCCAATGCCCGGGGCAAAGGGCGGGGTCCTGCCCCCTTTGCCCTCCCCCCAGTCTTCTGCTGAGCCACCAGGCCCAGAGGGATTAGAAATACTTCTTTAAGCAGAGAGTGATTCAAAAGCGGAATTTGCTGCCAGAGGATCTAGTGATGGCCACAGGCATCTACCGCTTTAAGGGGGGGGTCAGAGAGACTCGTGGAGGAGAGGTCTATCAGTGGCTACTAGCCCTGGTGGCTGAGGGGAACCTCCACATTCAGAGGCAGTCAACCTCTGAATCCCAGAGCCGGCAGGAGGCAGCGTCAGGGGAAGGCCTCTTGGCCTCCGTGCCCTGCTTTTGGACCCTCCAGAGGAACCGGCTGGCCGCTGTGTGTGAGGGGAGTCTGGACCAGGTGGACCCACAGCTGGCCTGGCCCCCTCCTTACGTTCTTAGACGGAGCCCGTGGAAGGGTCCTCTGGAAGCAGCGCTCAAGGGGGCGGGGGGGCTCTGTCCTGGCTGCACCGATTCCCAGCGTCCCCTGCTGCAGGGCCAGGGGGTGGGTGGCCGGAGAGTCCCCCACCAGAGCACAGATCAGGTGGTGTCCTCCCCCACCAGAGGTGGTGCCCTCCTGGGAGCTGGAGAGGGCGTCTCTCTGGAAGGGTGAGGGGAGGACCTCTCCCCCGCCATGGGCAGGCAGAAGGCCTGGGGCTCCCTCCCTCCCTGGCATGACCAGCCCCCCCCCATGCCCCCCTGGTCTGACCAGGGCGTGAGGCCGCTGGGGGTGTTTCCAGGGGGCCTTCCTTGGCTCCAGGGGTCCCATCCAGTGTTCCCTCTAAGCTGAGTTAGTGTGAGCCAGCTCACGTTTTTTTAGCCTCCAGCTCACAGATTCTTGTCTTCGCTCAGGAAGGAGGGCTCCAGAGCAAACTGGTTTATGCAGTAGCCCAAGTGCACGCTCACGGCTTAAATGCCAGCGGCTCAAAAAGTAGAATTTTTGTTCACAAGGACGCCATAGTTTAGAGGGAGCATTGGTCCCATCCAGTGTTCCCTCTAAGCTGAGTTAGTGTGAGCTGGCCCACAGTTTTTAAGCCGCTAGCTCACGGATTTTTGTCTTAGCTCAGGAAGGGATGGCTCCAGAGCAAACCAATTTATGCAGTAGCCAAAGTGCTCGCTCACAACTTAAATGCCAGCGGCTCACAAAGTAGAATTTTTGTTCACAAGGACGCCATAGTTTAGAGGGAGCATTGGTCCCATCCAGTGTTCCCTCTAAGCTGAGTTAGTGTGAGCTGGCTCACAGTTTTTAAGCCGCTAGCTCACGGATTTTTGTCTCAGCTCAGGAAGGGACGGCTCCAGAGCAAACCAATTTATGCAGTAGCCAAAGTGCTCGCTCACGACTTAAATGCCAGTGGCTCACAAAGTAGAATTTTTGTTCACAAGGACGCCATAGTTTAGAGGGAGCATTGGTCCCATCCCACGGGCGAGGGAGGGGTGCAGCCATCGCGAACCCCTGGCTGGGACCGTGGTGGTGGGGGTCGCTTCGGCTTGATCCAACATTGGTTTCTCTGATGTTCTTACGAATATAAAACTAACAGTTTCAAACCTGGCCGCCGGCTTCAGGAGGATCATGGCAGGAAAGGAATTCGACCCTTCTGGCCTCGATGAGCCCCAGAATATCCCTCCACTCTTTGAAATGGAAGCAGAGTGAGAAGCCAGGAAGGTTAAGGCAGCACAAATAGATACCTTCCTTTTCTGAATAAAAGTTCAGACACTTTGCGAATGAAGTAGTCCTTCTGAGGATGATGCTTTTTAGAATAATCCTCTAGAGGAAGGATCGGTACTGAAAATACTTTTTTTTTTTAATAGATTGATTTATCATTTTTCCATTACAAAGAAAATAAGAAACATTAAAATGCTTGGGGCTCTTTAGCTTGGAGAAACGATGGCTGAGGGGGTGACATGATCGAGGTTTATAAGATTATGAATGGGATTGAGCAGTTTGAGGGAGAAGTACTTTTCTCCCTTTCTCACAATACAAGCACTCGTGGGCACTCCATAAAATTGCTGAGCAGTTGGGTTAGAACAGATAAAAGGAAGTCCTTCTTCACCCAAAGAGTGATTAACATATGGAATTCACTGCCACAGGAGGTCGTGGCAGCTGCAAGCATGGACAGTTTCAAGACAGAATTAGATAAACATCTGGAGCAGAAGTCCATCAGTGGCTCTTAGCCACAGGGTATAGATGGGAATTCTCAGTCTGGGGCAGGTGATGCACTCTCTTCTTGGTGCTGGAGGGGGCAGCAGTGGGAGGGCTTCTGGTGCCCTGGCCCCACTGCTGGACCTCCTGATGGCACCTGGTATATTTTGGCCGCTGTGTGACAGAGTGTTGGACTAGATGGGCCATTGGCCTGATTCAACATTGGCTTCTCTTATGTTCTTAAATACAGAAAAAGGTAAAACAATGCTATCAGAAGTACATATGGGAGTTCATTTGGTCCTTTTTCAGTCCATTTATACACTTTTTGCCATCTTTTCTGAAACATTTTCTCATCTTTTCCTGAAAGAACCATATTTAACTTGTCCATTTCTGCCATCTCAGCTATTTTCATAATTCTTCTCTACTTGGTATCGTATCCTATTTCCAACGTTTCGCTACGAGGATTCTTGACATGGTAAGTAGATACAAAATAATGCATGGATTGTGGCACTTCGGCTTGGAAACGGAGATGAGCACCGCAGCCCTAGAGTCGGATTCGACTGGCTTTCGAGCAAGGGAACCTTTACCTTTACTTGAGGATGGTGCTCATTAGAATAATATTCTAGAGGAAGGATCGGTACTGAAAATACCTGATAGGAGAAAAAGGGAGAACATAAGAACGTAAAAACATAAGAGAAGCCAATGTTGAATCAGGCCAATGGTCCATCTAGTCCAACACTCTGTCATACAGCGGCCAAAATATACCAGGTGCCATCAGGAGGTCCAGCGGTGGGACCGGGACACTAGAAGCCCTCCCACAGAAATGGAGCCAAACATCCATTTCAGGGTGAGCTTGCGGAATGTGTAGGGACGGGATGATCCCCTCTGAAACAATACCGAGAATGCAGCGAGCTCCGGGACTGGCAAGTGAAGTGAGCAGGGGAGGGGCTGAGCATCTTAATAAATACATACAGGGACAAACAAGTGGCCTCAGACATCCATTTCTCTCCATTCTGCAGCCAACAATTGACCCACCAGAACGGGTGTGGGACGTTGGCCCTTTCGAGTAGCTACCGATTGGTCAAATCACGCCTCGCAGACCTCTGACCAGAAACGGCCTGCCCCTTGCAAGGTCGAAGACACCCCCCACCACCACCCCGGTCAGTTGTCGCCATTTCCCCCCCTTCAGGGAGGGAATCCAGTAGAGCAGAACCACGTCTGACTCCCGGGGGCAACTTTGAGATTGACAAAGTTTTATTCGAGGTGCGGGCTTTTCGTGTACGCACACACTTCCTCAGACACATGGACGTGGGAGTTATTGGTCCACACAGACAGAGGGCGAAGGGCAAATCAGCAGACACGTAATGAAGATGTTTTAACAGACGTGGGAACCGAACAGGGATTACAAGCCCAGTCGATATGGTTAGGTCACCGTTTGTTTGGGTTCAAATCAGGGAGGGGGAAGAGAGTGAAGCCCACGAGCATGTCAGGAATTGGAGACTGATGTGTAAAGCGGCGGCAGACTTATGGAGACCCCAGGAGGGTTTTCGAGGCGAGAGACGTTCATTGGTGGTTGGCCACGGCCTGCCTCTGCGTAAGGGTCCTGGACTGACTACCTGAGTGGTCTCCCATCCAAGTACTAGCCAGGGCCGATCCGGCTTAGCTCCCAAGGTCTGACGAGATCAGAAGAAGAAGAAGAAGAAGAAGAAGAAGAAGAAGAAGAAGAAGAAGAAGAAGAAGAAGAAGAAGAAGAAGAAGAAGAAGAAGAAGAAGAAGAAGAAGAAGAAGAAGAAGAAGAAGAAGAAGAAGAAGAAGAAGAAGAAGAAGATTGGATTTATACCCCGTCCTTCACTGCCCAAAGGCGTCTCAGAGTGGCTTACAAACTCCTTTCCCTTCCCCTCCCCACAACAGACACCCGGTGAGGTAGGTGGGGTTGAGAGAGCTCTGACAGAATCTGTCCTTGAGAGAACAGCTGTGCCAGAGCTTGTGACTGACCCAAGGTCACATCAGCAGGTGCAAGTGGAGGAGTGGGGAATCAAAGCCGGTTCTCCCAGATAAGAGTCCGCGCACTTCACCACGACACCAAACTGGCTTTAGATAAACTCTAAACTACGAGGCTTCCACGGACTTTGGCTTGAAGGGCTCAGCTGAGACTCAGGTAGACAACTCACTGTAAGTTACAGTTTCTTAGTTAGACAAAATGCAAACTGGGGACAGTCCCTCCGGTCATCTTGCCCGATCGTCAGCTTTCCGGCAATCCCGGCCGTACCCCAGAGCAGTTTTAGCGACGGTCGGTCAAAATGCTTCTTGAAACACAGATTATTGGGGGGGGGGGCGCGGAATCAGTAGAACGACATGAACATCTTGTTTGCTAAAGAAAACGGTTTCCCGGATGTGGGGTCTGGAGCCTTTCGGACTAACTGACGAGCCCTGTCAGAAAGGAGGGGGAGAGATGGTTAGAGGCTGTCGAAGGTAAATAAGGAGGACTCAGAGCAAAAAGGCTCAGCTGGGCATTCTGGCAGGATTCCCACCCACCACCCACCAGGCCGGAAACGTTATGGGCCTCCCCAGGCCCATTGGAGCAGAGTATTCCCTTAGCGTCCCAATTAAAGCACTGTCTGCTGGCAGAGAAAAGAATAAACCCAACGTGATGAAGGTGTCTGACAAAGGGGACTTTGACTGTCAGAGGGTTGAGCAGTGGAACAGTCTGCCTCAGGAGGTGGTGGATGCTCCTTTGCTGGACGTTTTCAAGAGGAGACTGAACAACCATCTTTTGGGCATGTTGTAGGTATGTAAGGGTTTCGGCTGTGTTCCTGCAGAGTGCAGGGGGTTGGACTAGATGGCCTGCAAGGTCCCTTCCAACTCTAACATTCTATGATTCTATGATTCTATGATTCTATGACTCTCAAAAGCTCCAACCGTGAACCTCTTTCAGGGACTCCTGGACTCGAATGGGACTATTCCAGTGGAAGCCAACTGGCACTGAATGAGATTTACTCCATTTCAGCCGTCTTTGAATGACGGCAGGGTTTCAACGTCTCCTGTTCGCTGGTGGTGAAGGCGGGGACTCAAGGGAGTATGGAGGGAATGTCACAAGCTCCCCTCTACTGGGCTGGGGAAAGGCCCCACTGCACCCTGGGAGAGATTCTTATGTCGTCCCCCCCTTTCTCCCCAACGTGGAGCCAAAGCACCTTTCTGCATCCTTCTCTCACCCTCCGTTTTCATCCTCATAACAACCCTGGGAGGTAGGCCAGGCTCAGAGTATGTGTGGCCAGCCCATGGGAGCTTGCGGGATGAAGCAGGGATTCGAGTCAGGGTCTCCGAGCTCCTAGTCTGACGCTTTAACCCCGACATCACTTTGGATCTCATCAGTCTGGTCAACTGATGGCTGAAGCAGTTAGGGGAAGGTTCCCCTTCTGCCTGCTGCGGAATGATGGTATCTCCTGCCCACAGTCCCAATTTCTCTACCCACAGTCCCAATTGGTCACAACACTGGGAACTCAACCCCTCAACCCAGCCTCCTTCCCCCTCCCCATCCGCCTGAGAGATCCTCCCCAGATGAGGGTGCCTGTTGCCCCTCTTGCTATGGGGCTGACGGGTCTCAGAGCGGATTCTATGCCAGGTGGGTCCAGATGGGCACCCCCTCTGCACGCTGGCCTGGTGTTAGGAGATGTACTTTGAAAATGCTTTTATTTGTTATTTTCTGACCTGCACACACACCAGAATGGTGCATATAAGTGTCCTTGGTTTGGGAGAACTGTGTGCTTTGTTGGATGTGACTCTCTGCACTAGGAAGGTACCCTTCAGCCTGTACTTTCAGACACACACATATGCATACATCTACCCAACATGCATGGGGAACAAGAAAGCATCTCCATTATGGTGTGCCAGAATGATGTTATAAACGACAACCTGTCCACCATTGAGGAATCTGAATTCCACACGTAACCCACAGGATGCCTGGTATTTTACATGTGTTAAGACTGTTTCCTGTTTGTCCCTTGGACCAAGCCAGAGTCATCTGCATTCCTAAGGTTTCCATGACAACCCATCTTCGCACCTTGGACCAAAAGGTTCCCCTTAGTAAAGGTGTAGACTTTCAATATTGCCCCACCTTAGTAGGAGGGTACCCCACACCCTATAGCCAATAATACAGGGATGGGACGGACTAAAGGAGACCCCAAGCCAGCCCCCAATACTAGCTGATAAAAGTAGGGTTCACCTTTTGTTAGACTGGATCGTCGACATCTACCCCCAACTAGCTAGCAAGTCATCCATTCCTCACACATGTTGGCTGGTTCCAACTGTGTGCAGTATAAGTAAGAATATCCTTAGTTAGAAACAATTCTTGTATTCTTCACTGTGGAAGGTCGAGCTACAGGATCAGATAAGTATCACGTGTATTCCTTTCCTAAATACCTTTAGTTTAAAACCCCAGTATTGTTTTCCATTTCTACTGTATCTAAAGGAACTTGTGTGTATGTGTGAGTGCATCAGTATTGTTTGCCTGTGAAACAAAGAATATTATTCAGTAAAGAGAATATTTGATTTTACTAAAGAAACCTTATCAAGCGTTCTCTTTGGGGAAACGGGTTCTCTGGACGAAGCTGCTCTCTCTGTATATACATAGACCAGAACTCAATATAAGTTAGTCCAGCTACTGCATAAATAAGCAGTTCAGCTAACACTGGACCCCAAAGTTCGGCTAAAGAGTGGGGCAGCTTCCCCTTTTGGGAGTGAACTTTTCATCCTGGGACCCTTCAGGAGCTGGGTAGGGGGCCTCCGTCTGGGGCCCCGCTCTTTCCTTGGCAAGGGCCAAGGAAGGGAAGGAGGTTTAAACCCCCTTCCCTTCCATCTGAGCGCTGGCAAGCCAGGGAAGGGGTAGGGGGTTTGGTGGGGGTGGGGGGCTTTTGGCGCCCCAAGGGTCGGCGCCCTAGGCAAACACCTAGTTCGCCTAGTGAGCGAGCCGGGCCTGGACCTGACCTTCAGCAAGGGGCTAAGAGGAAATTGCCGGTTTGAAACTCAGGGCTATTTTGGGGCAGGAATGCACAAGAACGGAGTTCCAGCTGGCTCCTGAGTTGGCCACACCCAGCAGGAACTCATTAGCATAATAGGCCACACCCGACAGCAGGAACTCATTAGGATTGGCTACACAAGGGGTGTGTGACCTAACATGCAAAGGAATCCCTGCTACAAAAAAAGGCCCTGGGTTTTGACAACAAGGTAAACAGAATAAGAAGCAAAAGGTGGGTGTGGCTGGATGACCACACTTCAGGTAACATGGGGGTGGGGCCTAATATGCTAATGAGCTGTGCTGTCGGGTTGCGGCCTAATATGCTAATGAGTTTCTGTTGATGGGTGTGACCTATTCTGCTAAAGAGCTCCTGCTGGCCTTTTTCTACAAAAAGAGCCCTGTTGAAACTTAACCCTGTCTTGAACTCCCAAAGCAGCCTCATGGAAGTTTCTCACCCACTCCTTCCATCTACAGCACAGGGGATAACACAACTGGCCTACCTCACAGGGCTGCTGTAAGGATGACAGAGATACTGTATGTGGAATGTTTGGGAATGCTCACAAGTCAGTGCAAAGTCTCACTGTCTCTGTACAACCAGTGTAAACTTTGGGCAGTTCCTTCAGGCCAGGCAGGAGTAAAAAGAAATAAATTAGAGGAGATGTACGAAGAACCTTACCTGCAGCAGGTGCTGTGGGGGCCGCTATGGAGAAAGAGAGAGAAAGAGAGAGACTGTCAAAGCCCTTGCAGGGGTGTTGATTTCTATGGGTTCCCTGCACTGTGAGCTGCCCCGCCCCATAATAACATAAGAAGAGCCCAGTTGCTGAATTGCTGGGATTTTTAACTGTAAAATCAAATCGCTCGAGGCTCCTGCATGGCTCCCATCCTGTGAGATTGTCTTTTTTCCCTCCAGTTGTTTCTTGCTTAATCCTGCACGTTACCTGTAGCACTTCTCATTATGGTTCAGTTAATTTTATTGTTCACCGCTTTTGAGTTCTGTTCTGAGATTATGTAGGCATAAATAATTTTAAAAAATTAAAAAAAGAGGAGCCCTGCCATATCAGACCAGTGAGGGTCCACCTAGTCCAGCCTCCGGTCTCACGCAGTGGCCAACCAGTTCCTCTGGAGGGCCAGCAACAGGGCAGAGAGGCCGAGGCCTTCCCCTGAGGTTGCCTCCTGGCTCTGGGACTCAGAGAATCAGTGCCTCTGGATGTGGAGGCTCCCCTCAGTCACCACGGCTGGTAGCCACTGACAGACTTCACCTCCAGGAACCTGTCTAATCTCCTCTTTATAAGAATTTAAGACAAGTAAGACAGGCAGGCCTAAAGAGCCTGGCTGCGAGAGTTGGACTATAAGGAAGGCTGAGCGCCGAAGAATAGATTCTTTTGAACTATGGTGCTGGAGAAGACTCTTGAGAGTCCCTTGGACTGCCAGGAGATCAAATCAGTCAATCCTAAAAGAAATCCACCCTGACTGCTCCCTGGAAGGCCAGATCCTGAAGCTGAAGCTCAAATACTTTGGCCACCAAATGAGAAGGGAGCATTCACTGGAGAAGACCCTGATGCTGGGAAAGATTGAAGGTCAAAGAAGAAGGGGACGGCAGCAAAGGATGAGATGGTTAGACAGTGTCATCGATGCAACGAACATGAAATTGAGCAAACTTCAGCGGACAGCGGAAGACAGGAGGGCCTGGCGTAATCTGGTCCATGGGGTCGCGAAGAGTCGGACTCGACTGTGCGACTGAACAACAACAAGACAGGCAGGAAGAGCCTCCCCCAGAAGTCCAGCTTGAGTGTCAAACCAGACATTCAAGTCCTCAAGATGCCCCCTGGAGACATGCAGAAGGACCCCCTTCTCAGACTTCAGGTCCTCAGTGATAATTAAAAAAAATAATAATGGACAAGAGTCCTGCACTCTACAATATATTCCATCTCAGTTCACTCTTCGGTACCCGTTAAGTTGGGGGAGGCCTTGATTTAATCGTAGGAGATCAGCTTAGTATGCAGAACCCAAACCAGAACTATCCGGGGAAGAAGGAGAATATTGACCACCACCACCACCACCATGCCCTTAGGCCCAGGTCTCTCATTCTTAATGGGAGGGGGGGTCCAGTTCAGATGGACCTCAGTGGGGAAACAGAAGCTGGAAATGTCCTGGGCGGCGGGAGGGAGGTTGCAGAGGCCCCCCAGTTCCCTTCAACGCCTTCCCTGCCATGTCCCTCTCTCACCGGCCACCCATTCCCACCTCCTTTACCTCGCCTGGTCTTCAGGAAGAAGGAGATTCCCGCGACCCCAAAGACCACTTCCAGCACGGCCCCCAAAGCCCCCGTCCAGACTTTGCTCTTGGCAGAGTTCGACGACCGCGGCTCTGTGGAAAGAGAAGGAACCGGTGTGTGAAAAGACGCCTCAGGGTCAGGCTGGGCCTCTCAGAGTCCAGATTTCACAAGGGGGTGGGGTTGGTCCACACCTCAGTCAGATCTCACAGATCTCAGAGACTAGGTTGGGCTGTGAGGTTCCCATGCTTGCTGGTTTCATTGATTTTTTCGTTGCTGCGTACCCCGAGTGTCTTGCAGCAATTGTCATCAAAGCCACAGGAATAAGGTAAAAACAATATAATGGTAGGTAACAAATACTAAATACTAAAATGTCAAGCTATTAAAATACGGGGCTAGCAACATGCCACCAACAACAATAGCCAAAACATGTGGATTGCCCTCCGAAGCGATTTGGCCTTGCATTCCTTATGGAAACTAAAGAAGTCCAGCCGGGCACAGGTGTCATCCGAGAATTCATTCCACAGGGCAGGGGCCACAGCCAAGAAGGCCCTGCCCCTGGTGGCAGCTAACCGAGCCCTCCTGGGGCCAGGCACCTGCAAGAGACCCCTTGCCAGTTTGGTGTAGTGGTCAGGAGTGTGGTCTGATCTAGGCTCTGATCTAGGAGACCTGGGTTTGATTCCCCACTCCTCCACAGGGAGCTGCTGGTGTGACCTTGGGTCAGTCACAAGTTATTTATTTATTTATACCCCACCCTCCCTGCCAAGGCAGGCTCAGGGTGTCTCACATGATATTTCAGAGCTGTTCAGGGCTGTTCTTGAAAGAGCTCACTCAGCCCCGCCTCCCTCAGAGGCAGTGTTCCCTCTAAGCTGAGTTAGTGTGAGCTAGCTCACAGTTTTTTAGCCTCCAGCTCACACATTTTTGTCTTAGCTCAGGAAGGGATGGCTTCAGAGCAAACTGATTTATGCAGTAGTCAAATTTCCTGCTCACAGCTTTTTTGCCAGTAGCTCACAAAGTAGAATTTTTGCTCACAAGACTCCACAGCTTAGAGGGAACATTGCTCACAGGGTGTCTGTTGTGGGGAGGGGAAGGGAAAGGAGCTTGTAAGCCGCTCTGAGACTCCTTCAGGTAGTGAAGGGTGGGGTATAAATCCAATCTCTTCTCATCTTCTACCTCACAGGGTGTCTGTTGTGGGGAGGGGGAGGGAAAGGAGTTTGTGAGCCGCTCTGAGACTCCTTCAGGTAGTGAAGGGTGGGGTATAAATCCAATCTCTTCTCATCTTCTACCTCACAGGGTGTCTGTTGTGGGGAGGGGAAGGGAAAGGAGTTTGTGAGCCGCTCTGAGACTCCTTCAGGTAGTGAAGGGCAGGGTATAAATCCAATCTCTTCTCCTTCTTCTACCTCACAGGGTGTCTGTTGTGGGGAGGGGAAGGGAAAGGAGTTTGTGAGCCGCTCTGAGACTCCTTCAGGTAGTGAAGGGCGGGGTATAAATCCAATCTCTTCTCATCTTCTACCTCACAGGGTGTCTGTTGTGGGGAGGGGAAGGGAAAGGAGTTTGTGAGCCGCTCTGAGACTCCTTCAGGTAGTGAAGGGCGGGGTATAAATCCAATCTCTTCTCCTTCTTCTACCTCACAGGGTGTCTGTTGTGGGGAGGGGAAGGGAAAGGAGCTTGTGAGCCGCTCTGAGACTCCTTCAGGTAGTGAAGGGTGGGGTATAAATCCAATCTCTTCTTCTTCTTCTACCTCACAGGTTGTCTTTTGTGGGGAGGGGAAGGGAAAGGAGCTTGTGAGCCGCTCTGAGACTCCTTCAGGTAGTGAAGGGTGGGGTATAAATCCAATCTCTTCTCCTTCTTCTACCTCACAGGGTGTCTGTTGTGGGGAGGGGAAGGGAAAGGAGCTTGTGAGCCGCTCTGAGACTCCTTCAGGTAGTGAAGGGTGGGGTATAAATCCAATCTCTTCTTCTTCTTTTTCTTCCCTGAACAATGACTGAAGGGAGCGCTGGGGGGGAGGTGTAACAGGAGAGGCGGTCCCGTAGGTATGAGGGGCCCGTGCAGATGCTGCCACCACCAGCCAGGGATGGGGGGGGGGACACCATTCCACAAAATTTGCCAGGTCTCAGGTGGAAAATTCCTGGGAATTTGGGGGTGGAGCCTGGGGGAAGGTGGAGTTTGGAAAATGGAGAAACCTCAGGAGGGTGTAATGCCACAGACGATGTCCTCCAAATCAGCCATTTTCTCCAGGGGGAAATTACCTCTGCAGTCTGGAGATCGTAATTCTGGGAGAAACTCAATGGCCCACCTGCAGGTTTATTTATTTATTTATTGTATGTCTACCCCGCCCTCCCTGTGAATGGGCTCAGGGCGGCTTACAAAGGGCACCAAGTGCCTACATATAAAAACCAATAAAGACAGGCAGACAGTTTACCAAAATAAAGTGCTCCCAAGGTTCAGTCTCTCTGTCTACCACGATGATCTCCCTCTCTATAAAACCCGATGGTATGTCAGAGCTTGAAATCAGTGATAGGCCTTCACCAAGGAGGATATGTCCCGTAGATGTCTCTCATCCCCATCCAGCAGGTGTTCGCGGGGCCCTCCTCTTACCCCGTTGGTCCCGATGTCAATGTTAGCCCAAGCTGCCTTTATTGGGCTATTTCTGGACTGTTTTTATGCTGTTATGAACCTGAGAGTGTTCCAGCTAAGAGACTGTATAATAAAGCGACACGGGGAAAAGCCCAGAGAGGAAAACAGAAACCAGCCAAAGACGATGATGCTGGCTAAAGTCACTCCAGGGGGTCCCCATAGCTTGCTTGCTGCTCATCACGTCTCACAATCACGGGTTTGCATTCAAACAAAAGACTCTTGCATACAGCCCAGACTCTCTGACTCCGTTATGAAGGGATTAACCCCCCCCCTTGCGTGCCAACACACACACACACACGTTTCTCATGGAGAATCTGCCCGGAAACTGAAGAGTCATCCTCCTTTGTTCCAACTTCCTCTTTCCATGCTCCCAGGTGACCAACGGTCCAGGTAGCCACTAGCATTTGAAACTAACCCTAACAACCAATCCCTAGCTGGCAGGGAGTGTCTCCAGGTGTAAGCCGCCTGGCTTTCCACGCCCACCACTCAAGAAGCCTTAAAAACACTCACACACGCTTCTCAGAGCTCTCTCTGCCTCGCCTAACCCCCCCTCTCTCTCAGCCTGCTTTGTACCTCTTACGTCCAGCTTACTCTCCCCAATCCTCACCTCACTTTAAGGCTCCAGTCTGCAGCTGGAGTAACACACATGTTCTTAGCCGGCCTAACACGCGTGCTCCCCATTTTCTTTCCATACTCCCCCCCCCCAAAAAAAAATCCTCCTGCTGGAAGATTTTAGGAGCTGCGCATCCCAGAGGTAATATCACCCATCATCGCTTCAATACCTGCTCATGCAAACGTGCTATTTATTTCTTGCCTGTTTTTATTAGTCTCTTGTATGCCAGGGTGTCTGTGATTGTATGTGTTCTGCTGAATATTATTACACAGTAAACAAAAGATTGATTTCACTCCTGTCTCTTGCCTCTTTACTGGGAAATAGTGTGGTAGCCCATCCTTCGTATACACAGACCAAAGAATCCCAATATTAAAAACTGTCCCCAATGCTCTATTAATTATAGAACAGAGCATTTCGGCTAACGTCAGTGGTGGTGGTGGTAGTCGTGGCGGCTCCTACTCAAAGGCCTGGCGGAAGAGCTCCATCTTGCAGGCCCTGCAGAACTGCGAGAGGTCCCGCAGGGCCCTGACCTCCTCCGGCACCCCAACTTTCTACTATCAAAGTAAAGCACTGAACTGGGAAGACTGGGAGATACCCAGAGATGTAGCTCCAAGAGAGGATAATCAATTCAGGGGCGGAAAGCCAGAGAGACACAAGACTTCCTGTTCAACAGCCATGCTTTGCAGAGAGTCAGGAGGTTCCTCGGACCAGTCCCTCACGGAATGTGGATACAGAGGGGGTCTCAGGAACCCCCGAATGCTTCCGATTCCAGGGGGCTTCACTGGGGGCTTTCAGGAGCCCCCCCGTTCTGCAGAACAGCCACTTCCCCAAAGGAGGCACCTCTCCTGATCACGATGAACCTCCCAGAAAAGGAGAGGGGAGCCCAAAGGGGTTTTGCAGTTACGCTTGCGAGCTGCCACAAGCAGTCGTCAGAGTAATTTGAGAGTGTGCAAATCTGGGCCAGGGATCCCTGGTGAAGAGAAAGAACATGCCAGAGGGACTGAGAGACACCTCAGAAATTTTTCCTTCACCTTTCTCCCCCCCTCCTTCAGTTCCGTCTTCCTTGCTAAACTTCTTTGCAGGATCGGGACTGGCTCTGAGAACACACCCTCCAGCCAGACTCCTCCCTGGGAAGCCTCTGCTGGGCCGATTCAAACTCTGAGCTCAACAGAGTCGGCGAAGGACCTTGGAACTCCCCTCCACTGTACAGGATTGTATATCCATGGCATATGGGGAAGCCCTCCAGAGTCTCTCACCCCACTGCATGGTGATGGGTTCCTTCAGGCTGCTGTGCTCCACCTGGCAGGCGTAGAGGTCTCCCCGCTGGGGCACCGTCTCCAGCATCGCCTGGTTCAGGAAGGTCCAGTCTCCGTTGTGGACCTCGTCTGCGTACCCCGCCCCTTCCATCTGCTCCTGCCCGTTCTTCAGCCACTTGAAACTAACCCCTGAGGGGTAATATCCTGTCGCGGTGCAGATCAGGAGGCTGTGGTGAGCCAGGGGGCCTGCCTTGGTGTGGGAGATTTTCACTGTGGGCTGATCTGGCGGAGGGAGAATAAAGGGAGAAAACTTCAGAAACCATGGGAGAACCAGATAAGCACCCACAGATCAAGAAGAGGGAGAGGTTATCATGTCTGAAGCTGCTATATTTTGAAAGACACAATCCCCTGGGTTCTCTCACCTACCAGGACAACCGATAATCCACTAATCCACCTTCCAATCCCTGCATAGAATCTGCAGAAACAAAAGCACAAATGCATCTCTCTCCCCCTCCTTCTTCCTAAATACTACAACAATGGAGATTCTTCTTCTTCTTGACCCCTAGAAGAAAATCACCTGAACACATTAACCAATGATTGCTAGTAAACAGACTTCAGTTTTCCAGGCTTTCTTTCCATTGGCTCTGTGTCAGGTTTCCTTCCAGGTCAGGCTAAACAATAGCAAACAAGGAAAACACATTAACCCTATAATGACAGGAACTTAGACCTTGCAGCACACATATTTCCAACACCTGAAACCTTCCATAACTGGTAGGTCAATGTGAACTCTCTGGAAGGACCTGTTGATAGGGGAGAACTTGCAGTTGCTGCTGCTGCTGAAGACACTTCTGGAAATGTCTTGGACCATTCAAGGGGATCCCTAAATTCTCCTTCGGCTCCTTCTTTAAGGTCACCTCTCAAAGGCTTTGTTCTGTTTTGGCCTCTGGGAAGCTCACGAGAAGGAATTCTTCTCCCCAGCATTTGGTGCTCAGAAGAGACAGCCACTGGACACGGAGGTCCCAGTTCACCACCCGTGGCTCACAGCTGCCGACAGATCTCCTCTTCAGTATCATGCAGTCATTAGATCACCTGAGTAAACAGACCCAGGTTCAAATCCATGAACTCCTCCTGATGGCACCTGGTATTTTTGGCCACTTTGGTGACAGAGTGTTGGACTAGATCGGCCATTGGCCTGATTCAACATTGGCTTCTCTTATGTTCTTATGTAACTATCGTAGGACCAGTCTTTCTCTCCCAGGATTCCCTTTGAGGAAGGAGTCCCTCTAACATATATACAACAATTAGATTGGGTCACAATGTATCTTCCATCAAAGACTGGGGATAGGGCTCAGGCTGAGAGAACAGGGCCTTGCTGAACGGTCTTTCCCAAATGGCCGTGGGAGTACTGCAGTGTTTGTAGCCCCCCCTGGTCCTCCCCCACCCAGACACCTGCTCTGCCTTCCCCAAAGACTGGTTCAGATGGAGGGAGCTCTTCTCTGAGACCCTCCCCCCAGCCATATGGGGATGACTGAGCCGGAAGAAGGTGTTTGTGCCAGCTACATTAATATGTTTCTCCAGCAGTAATGTTGGACACAGGCTCGTAACTGGATCTCCAAGGGTCAGTGGAAGTGCACTGAATGTGGGAAGCACCATGTCCTTCAAGACCTCCGCCTTCCTAGCCAGCATTATAAACTAAGAAACAGAACATAGAGGCCGAGCTCTTCAACAGAACATCAGAAGAGCCCTGCTGGATCAGACCAGTGAGGGCCCATGTTGTCTAGCATCCTGTCTGACAAACTGGTCAGCCAGTTCCTCGGGATGGACAACCACTGGGCATAGAGGCCAAGGCCTTCCCCGATGTTGCCTCCTGGCTCTGGGATTCAGAGGCTCAGTGCTTCAGAATGTGGAGGTTTCTCTCAGTCACCACGGCTAGTAGCCATTGATAGACTTATCCGCCATGAATCTATCTGATTCCCCTTTAAAGCTGTTTATTCCTGTGGTCACTTGTGAAGGGCAGCCCTTAAGAAGAAGAAGAGGAGTTTGGATTTATACCCCACCCTTCACTGCCCAAAGGAGTCTCAGAGCGGCTTACAAACTCCTTTCCCTTCCCCTCCCCACAACAGACACCCTGTGAGGTAGAAGAAGAAGAAGAAGAGATTGGATTTATACCCCGCCCTTCACTGCCCAAAGGCGTCTCAGAGCGGCTTACAAACTCCTTTTCCCTTCCCCTCCCCACAACAGACACCCTGGGAGGGAGGTGGGGCTGAGAGAACTTCTGACAGAAACTGTCCTTGAGAGAACAGCTGTGCCAGAGCTTGTGACTGACCCAAGATCACATCAGCAGGTGCAAGTGGAGGAGTGGGGGAATCAAACCCGGTTCTCCCAGATAAGAGTCCGCGCACTTCACCACGACACCAAACTGGCTCTTAAAACAGAACTCAAGAGGCGAAGGGTTAAACGTCCACAAGAATGGAGAGCTTCGAGTGACAGGCGGCTCCAAGCATCCAAGCATTCCGATTGGGTGGCTCAAGCCAGGAATCTCTCCAAATATTCTATTCCCCTCCCTCCTGGCACCCAGCTAATAAAACTTCTCCCCTGATCTGAATGAAGAGAGACAATTCTGTACCTGAATGGATGCATGTCTGCTCTGAGGAAGAATTCTGTTGGAGAACAGAAAGAGCCTGAGTCTCGTCTGGGCTGGAAGCGGTCTCGCACAGACAAAAAGAACCGGGGAGGAGACTTGGCACGGTTGTCGGGTAGTGAGAGGAGACTCCCATTCAGGACAAAGGGTTGGGGAGACCTCTTCTGGGGAAATAAGAAGAACCCTCGCCCAGTGAAACCGGGAGAGTTCTCTCTAGGGAACGGAGAGCGTAGAACCATAGTGTCATGTACTGAGCCTAAGTATACAAAGGAGGTCACAGTTCTGCTGATAACATTGAAAGGACAGAAAGAACTGTGAAAAGGCTACAGAGTTCCAATACAAATTGTGCTTTTAACAATGTATATGTTATTTTCAGTAACAACAAACAGGTTTAAACTGAAAAACAGCTGACTGAAAATGCAGAGTCACACGCAGAGTCGCAAACGGCGTCCTCCGGAATGATTAAATCCATTTCAACCAATACAGTGGTCTTTCTCCAGCCTGAAGGCTTAGCACAGCTTCCTCGTTGTTTTAAGATCTTACATCATCATTGCCAGGAAAAAGTTTATCAATCCAATTCCTAGAGAAATTTCTTATAAGGAAAAAGTCCTCATCAGTTCCTTCTTCAATAGTAAAGCACAATGGTGATGTAAAATCTTAAAACAACGAGGAAGCTGTGCTAAGTCTTCAGGCTGGAGAAAGACCACTGTATTGGGAGAAACGGATTTAATCACTCCGGAGGACGCCGTTGCAACTCTGCATGTGACGCTGCATTTTCAGTCAGCTGTTTTTCAGTTTAAACCGGTTTGTTGTTCCTGAAAATAACATATACATTGTTAAAAGCACAATTTGTATTGGAACTCTGTAGCCTTTTCACAGTTCTTTCTGTCCTTTCAATTTTATGTTCTGAGCCTAAGCCATTCCTCCAGCTGTGCTGAGAACGGGCTGAGCTTGCTTCTCTAGAACAATCGCTTGCCTGGATCCAGGAACTGACCTATAGATAAGCAGTGTCATGTAAATAGCCTATCACGGGGAGTGGGTGGGTCCTGGGAGTGGTGTTTTGCATGCTTATAAGCAGGGCTCCAGCCCTGCTAGGGTTGTCCTGTAGTTTGCTGAAATCACTGTATAAACCAGAGTTGATCACGGCAATGTGTCCAGAACCCAGGATTTCACACAGGGGTGTCAAACATGCGGCCCGGGGGCTGGATCATGCCCCCGGAGAGCTTCTATCAGGCCCGCAGTGGAACTGGCTGTCTGCTGCTTCTTCTTTCAGTTCTGCTGCTCTGCCGTCATCGTAGGTTTGCAGCTTACGGATACACACCTGAACAGCACACTCAAGATTGCAACAGCACAGACATTTGGATGCAAGAATTCAGAGCAAAGAGGTGTCGGTTATCGGACACTGTTGAATAAACCAAATACCGCAAGACTACTAATGTTTTAAGCATGTTTTTAAGCATGTGTTTGCATCCTTTATAAAGTTTATATCTCTGCTCCCTGGCATTACATTTCCTGACACACACACGCGGCCCGGCCCAACGAAGCCTCATTTATGTCAGATCCAGCCCTCCTAGCAAATGAGTATCACATTTAACACATAGTATCACAGAGCTGGAAGGGAACTCCAGAAAACTACACTGCTCAGGGCGGCTAGTTCACGGAAGGGAACAAAATGTTGGAGGGGAAAATGTACATTTGAGGGAGGGAACCTTGCATGGGGGGCGGGAGGTCACCATACCATCGCTCCATCCCCTGGCGGACGAGTCCCCTCCCCCAGAAATCACTCCCTGCATAAAGTCACTCCTCTCTTCCTTTTGTCCATGAGCTGTGTTTTTTAAAGAAAAATGGGGGAGTTACCAGGATCCAACTTTTCATTTGCCCTCCTGCGTCGCCGGCAAAGGAGGAGGGGAAAGCGCCCCGCTGCTCCTGCTGAACCTCCTGCCCCCCCTTCCCCGCGCTCTCAGCCTTCCTGGTGAGGGTGACGCCCCGTCCCTCTTCGTTCCTGTAGTTGTAGTGGCAGAAGGCGTCCACCTGGGCCCGCACGCTGCCCATCACATCCTTCAGGTTGTTCAGGTATTCGGCGTCGGGCTCGCCGAGCTCGGTGACAGCCTCGAAGATCCCACGGCGGCTGTCGAAACGCATGAACTCCTCCTGCCCATAGACGTACCTCTGCAGGTAGCGGACCTCCCCGCGAGTCCCGTCGGCGAAGCGGCACTCGGACTTCACCTGGTGCAGGAAGCGGGCGGCTGCGGGGACAGACATGGGGCGAGGGGGGGAAGGGCATCACTCTGGGCCCACGAGGCTGCAGCTGCCCCTGCCCTTCACCCCCCCCGTCCTCGAGGGCTGAGCTGGTTCCCAAACCTCTGCCACACCCATCAGCAGAAACTCATTAGCATACTAGGCCACGCCCCCATGTTGCCAGATGTTACCAGCCACACTCACCTTTTGCTTCTTATTCTGTTTACCTTGTTTGTTGTCAAAACCCAGGGCTTTTTTAGTAGCAGGAACTCCTTTGCATGTTAGGCCGCAAACCCCTAATGTAGCCAGTCCTAATGAGTCTCTGCTGTTGGGTGTGGCCTGTTATGTTAATGAGTGCCTGCTGGGTGTGGCCAACTTGGGAGCCAGCCGGAACTCCGTTCCTGTGCGCTCCTGCCCAGAAATAGCCCTGGCTACCACTATGTTGGGATTTTTGTTCAGGGTCGATGGACGCATTCCAAACACAAGAACCACACTTTGTTAAAGAAAAATATCTTTACTAGAAAAAACCAAAACAAACATGAGAAGGGCACTCTGGATAAAAAGAAAATGGAGGCTACATACTTGATAGTTCCTTGCTTCTCTCTGGCTTCTAGAGTGAGAACTTCCTCTTTGCTTGGCACGAAGGGCCATTCACTTTTTGAATACCTAAATGCCAGATCAGAGCATTTCTACAAGCAAGGTGGCTTGTCGACCAGTACAAAAGGTTACAGGTCACTTCGCTAGCATAAGCAACTCCCACAAACTTTCCGGGCCATTGAATACATTACACAAGGTAACATCCTGTTTTGCTAACAAACAACATTTAACTCTATAATGGCTGAAATGTAAGTGACTTGTAACTCCAACACCATCCCTCGAGGGCCGTAGGGGAAGGGGGGACGCTCGCTGGCCTGGCCCCGGACAATTCCCCGCTCCACTGCATCAGCGGCCTCTGGGAGGAAGAAGCAGCAGCAGCTGCCGCCAGTCCACCCCCCCCGGAAGCTTCTGGGGTAACTGGAGAGGGGCGGCAGAGATGCGGATGGTCCCTTGTCCTACAGGGCGGAGCTACACAGTCCGGGGGGGGGGCACCTCAGAGACCAGCCCCATTTCATCCTGGGGAGAAGCTTTCAGGTGCCCCACTAACCCTGAGCCAAAAACCAGACCTTGAGCCCAGGGGAACCTTTCAGGCCAACAAAGTTTCATTCAAAGCCTAAACTTTGGTGCATGAAGCACACTTCCTCAGACCAATGGGAAGGGAATCTCCTCAAGGGTGGGGGGCAGCTGTTGGGGGGGCCACTCACAGCCAAGGTGCATATCCTCCGAGCTGAAACTGGATAGAGTGGCCGATAAGGTCCACGGACGGCAGCGAATTAGAATGTACATGCAAGGCTAAAAAATGAGGTGTGTGAGACTGAAGCTGAACTCCAGCAGCACCCCCAAGACAAACCACGCTCAGCCCTGGGTCCATGCCAGAACAGAGACCCAGCGTGTGCACTCTTCTTCACATACAGTGAAACAGGTTTCCTCAAATATTGCATGCAGGCAGTGGGGGGATCAGTTACCGGGAAGAGCTGACTAGAGTCAAGAAGGTGCATCAGTAACTGAGCAATCAATATAGCTACGGTTGGGATAACCCATATAGCGGAGGTGAGCTAAAGAGTTGGGGGTATTAAAGGGTAAAGGTTCCCCTTGCTCGAAAGCCACTCGAATCCGACTCTAGGGTTGCGGTGCTCATCTCCGTTTCAAAGCCGAAGAGCCAGCGCTGTCCGAAGACGTTTCCGTGGTCATGTGGCCGGCATGACTAAACACCAAGGCGCACGGAACGCTGTTCCCTTCCCACTGAAGTGGTACCTATTTATCTACTTCCAATCTCTTGCTTTCAAACTGCTAGGTTGGCAGGAGCTGGAACTAGAAACGGGAGCTCACCCCATCATGCGGCACACTCGGGTCTCGAACTGCTGAACTACTGACCTTCCACAACCTGCAGTTCAGCGTCTTAACCACTTGAGCCACCGCAGCTCCTAGTACCTATTTATCTACTGGCAATGTCTTGCTTTCGAACTGCTAGGTTGGCAGGAGCTGGAACTAGAGACGGGAGCTCACTCCGTTATGCGGCCGGCGTGACTAAACACCAAGGCGCACGGGAATGCTGTTACCTTCCCACCGAAGGTGTACCTATTTAACCACTTGCAATTTCTTGCTTTCGAACTGCTAGGTTGGCAGGAGCTGGAACTAGAGACGGGAGCTCACTCCATCATGCGGCACTCTCGGGTCTCGAACCGCTGAACTACTGACCTTCCACAGCCTGCAGTTCAGCATCTTAACCACTTGAGCCATGCCTCATAATGGGGGGGGAGCACAATTTCCCCAGAGGGACTTGGGGGCAGTGTTCCCTCTAAGCTGAGTTAGTGTGAGCTAGGTCACAGCTTTTTAGCCTCCAGCTCACAGATTTTTGCCTTAGCTCAGGAAGGATGGCTCCAGGGCAAACAAATCCATGCAGTAACCAACACAATGCCAGCAGCTCACAAAGTATAATTTTTGCTCACAGGACTCTACAGCTTAGAGGAAGCATTGCTCGGGAGGAGGGGCCTGAAGCTGCAGGCAGAAGCCCTCTCGACTCAGAAGTCCTCCTTTCTAAAAAAAAACCCCTGCAAAATTCATACTTTTTTAGATGTGTGAATTTCATACATTGATTACCGGAAGGGGGGGATTGTGTTTATGTTAGTTGGCTGTTAGTCTATATTTTGGTTACTGGTTTGAAGATTTGCAAGGGATGCTATATGGATTTCCCCTGAGCACTTGGCGGGGCTGAAGCTGCTGGCAGAAGCCATCTCATCGCAGGAGTTCTGCTTTCTATAAAACCGTGTCTTCATATTGCAGAGATACCAAGAATGTCTTTCAAGAAGGGACGCCACCCCAAAGCAGAGCTGCCAGCTGGTGCCTCTCCAAGGGACGGGCCAGACAGAAGTCAGAAAAACGGAGCCCTCTCCCCCCCACCTCGTCTGCTCAAACACAACAGGCCTGAATTGTTGCACGTGGATTGTGGCTGTATATGTATGTTAACCTTCCAAGTACTATGCTTTTTTGAAGTCTGATTATTGCCATTTTTCATCACCGACCCGGCACCTGGAAGCCTGGAAAATGAGGACTTGGCACCTTTAACACCATCAGAAGCACAGGTAAAGGTAAAGGTAAAGGTTCCCTTGCTCGAAAGCCAGTCGAATCCGACTCTAGGGTTGCGGTGCTCATCTCCGTTTCCAAGCTGAAGAGCCAGCACTGTCCGAAGACGTTTCCGTGGTCATGTGGCCGGTGTGACTAAACACCGAGGCACACGGAACGCTGTGACCTTCCCACCGAAGCGGTACCTATTTATCTACTTGCAATTTCTTGCTTTCGAACTGCTAGGTTGGCAGGAGCTGGAACTAGAGACAGGAGCTCACTCCGTCTTGCGACATCTCGGGTCTTGAACTGCTGAACTCCTGACCTTCCACAGCCTGCAGTTCAGCGTCTTAACCACTTGAGCCACCGCAGCTCCCAGAAGCACAGGAGTCCTCATCAAACCTAAGTGCCGGGGAGGATGAACTCCAAACTACAGGGCAGCTGGCACCTGATGCTGATCAGGCAATACCTGGCCCTAGTGCATTACCACCGGACTCGCCGCCACCTGTGGACTGGCTGAGAGATTGCAGACGCCGGGATCTGGCAGCCAGGTGCAAGGAGGCCCGCGTGCACGGACGGCGATCATTAAGTCCTGAGTATTGATGGGAGCAAGGACTTCACAACGGACTGTTAATGAGTTAACGACCCAGCACAGTATTTGAAGAGACTGTTGGCTGTTAGCAAACTGTGCTGGCAAACTTGTCCGTGGACCAGACGCCTTGCACCTCCAGCTCTGCTTGAACTCCTGACTGATCTCTGGGCTCTTGAATCTGGTCCGTGTTTTGACAATCCCTCTGGCTCCTGACCCCCGGCTACGCTTCCTGACTTTGATACTGGACTCTGACTATTGGTAACGTTGAATACGGCTTGGCTTTGTGTATTTGGAACTGGTTGCTTGGACTCTTGTTACTTTTCCTGGCTGACTCTTGAACCTCTCTCTTGGACTCTCCTCCTTTGCCTGGCCCCCTGGCTCTGTCGTGACAGGTAACTTCTCTGATATGAGGGGACATGTGAGGAGGAAACTGAAAGGAAAAGTAGAAAGGGTCAAAACTATTAGGGAAGCTTGGAAACTATTTAAAACTAGAATCCTAGAAGCTCAGAAAAAAATACATACCGCAGGTTAGGAAAGGCACAAATAGGTATCGAAAAAAGCCTGCATGGTTAACAAACAAAGTAACGGAAGCTGTAAAAGGTAAAAAGGATTCCTTTAAGCAGTGGAAAGCTAGTCTCAGTGAGGTTGATAAAAGGGAACACAGACTATGGCAAATAAAATGCAAGTCTGTGATCAGGCAGGCAAAAAGGGAATATGAGGAGCATATCGCAAAAAGCATAAAGGCCAACAATAAAATTTTCTTCAAATACATTAGAAGCAGGAAACCAGCCAGGGAGGCAGTGGGGCCCTTGGATGACCAAGGGGTAAAAGGACTACTGAAGGATGATAGGGAAATGGCTGAGAAGCCGAATGCATTTTTTGCCTCTGTCTTCACTGTGGAAGATGAGAAGTGCTTGCCCACTCCAGAAGCACCGATTTCGGGAGGGGGTTGAAAGACCTGAATCAGATTGCGGTGACAAGAGAGGAAGTCCTACGACTGATGGACAATTTAAAAACTAATAAATCACCAGGCCCGGATGGCATTCATCCGAGAGTTCTGAAAGAACTCAAATGTGAACTCCTGACAAAAATATGTAATCTTTCTTTAAAATCTGCCTCCATTCCTGAGGACTGGAAGGTAGCTAATGTCACTCCCATCTTTAAAAAGGGCTCCAGAGGAGATCTGGGAAATTACAGGCCAGTCAGTCTGACATCAATACCGAGTAAATTGGTGGAAACTGTTATTAAGGAAAGAATTAGTAGGCACATTGATGAACAAAAATTATTGAGGCAGACTCAGTATGGGTTACTAAGGGAAGATCTTGTCTCAGTAACCTGTTAGTGTTCTTTGAGGGGGTGAGGGGGACCCAATAGATATTGTTTACCTTGACTTCCAGAAAGCTTTTGACAAAGTTCCTCATCAAGGAACCTAAGGCTCTTAAGTAAGCTCAAAAATAATAAGATAAAAGGACAAGTCCTTTTGTGGATCAAAAACTGGCTGATTAATAGGAAACACAGAGTGAGTATAAGTGGGTAATTTTCTCTGTGGAGGGTGGTAAGCAGTGGGGTTCCACAGGTCCGATGCGTTTTAACTTCTTCATTAGTGATTTGGAATTGGGAGTAAGCAGTGAAGTGGCTAAATTTGCAGATGATACGAAGTTGTTCAGGGTGGTGAAAAACAGGGAGAATTGTGAGGCACTCCCACAGGGATCTGTTGAGGATGGGCGAGTGGGCCTCAATGTGGCAAATGGGGTTCAATGAGGCCAAATGCAAGGTGATACACATTGGTGGGGTCCGAACTGGCAGAGACTGACCAAGAGAGAGATCTTGGAGTCATAGTAGATAATTTACTGAAAATGCCGAGACAGTGTGCAACTGCAATAAAAAAGGCCATTATTGCATTATTAGGATTATTAGGAAGGGTATTGAAAACAGATCAGCCAGTATCATAATGCCCCTGTATACAGTTCTGGTCACCACACCTTCAAAAGGATATTATAGCTTTGGAAAAAGTGCAGAAAAGGAGAAGTACAATGATAAAAGGGCTGCAACACTTCCCCTATGAAGAAAGGTTAAAACGCTTGGGGCTCTTTAGCTTGGAGAAACGATGGCTGAAGAGTGACATGATCAAGGTTTATAAGATTATGCAGGTCGAGAAAGAGGTACTTTCCTCCCTTTCTCACAATACAAGAACTTGTATGGAGCAGAAGTCCATCAGTGGCTATTAGCCACAGGGTATAGATAGGAACTCTCAGTCTGGGGCAGGTGATGCACTCTATTCTTGGTGCTGGAGGGGGCAGCAGTGGGAGGGCTTCTAGTGTCCTGGCCCCACTGCTGGACCTCCTGATGGCACCTGGTATATTTTGGCCACTGTGTGACTCAGAGTGTTGGACTGGATGGGCCATTGGCCTGATCCAACATTGGCTTCTCTTATGTTCTTATGAAGCAGCAGACCAGAGTTTGAATCCAGGGGCCCCTTTAAGTGTAACCAAGTTTTATTCAAAGTATAAGGTTTTGTGTGCAAAGCACACGTCTGCGAGATACAGTGAAAGTATTAAAGGTGCCCCTGGACCCACACTTTGCTTTGGTGATCAAGGTTTGCCCAGTTTATATGTCCGGCCTGAGACTGTTTCTATCGCATCCGTTAAAATTTGTGTGATGTTCCCTCTAAGCTGTGGAGTACTGTGAACAAAAATTCTACTTGGTGAGCTGCTGACATTAAAGTTGTGAGGCAGTGATTTGGCTACTGCATCAAGTAGTTTGCTCTGGAGCTGTCCCTTCCTGAGCTGAGACAAAAATGTGTGAGCTGGAGGCTAAAAAACTGTGAGCTAGCTCACACTCACTCAGCTTAGAGGGAACACTGGTCTCAGCAAGGAAGCTGGAGGACAAATAAATACAGAAAGGAAGGGGCTTCCAGGGGTGTACATAAGAACTTAAGAACATAAGAACATAAGAGAAGCCAATGTTGAATCAGGCCAATGGCCCCTCCAGTTCAACACTCTCTCACGCAGTGGCCAAAATATACCAGGTGCCATCAGGAGGTCCAGCAGTGGGGCCAGGACACTAGAAGCCCTCCCACTGCTGCCCTCCCCAGCACCAAGAATAGAGTGCATCACCTGCCCCAGACTGAGAGTTCCCATCTATACCCTGTGGCTAATAGCCACTGATGGACTTCTGCTCCATACGCTTATCTAATTCCCTCTTGAAACTGTCCATGCTTGTAGCTGCCACCACCTCCTGTGGTAGTGAATTCCATATGTTAATCACTCTTTGGTTGAAGAAGTATTTCCTTTTATCTGTTCTAACTTGATTGCTCAGCAATTTCATGGAGTGCCCACGAGTTCTTGCATTGTGAGAAAGGGAGAAAAGTACTTCTTTCTCAACCTGCTCAATCCCATTCATAATCTTATAAACCTCAATCATGTCACCCCTCAGCCGTCGTTTCTCCAAGCTGAAGAGACCCAAGCGCTTTAACCTTTCTTCATAGGGAAGGTGTTCCAACCCTTTTATCATTCTAGTTGCCCTTCTCTGCACTTTCCCCAATGCTATAATATCCTTTTTGAGATGTGGTGACCAGAACTGTACACAGTATTCCAAATGAGGTCGCACCAATGATTTATACAGGGGCATGATGATACTGGCTGATTTGTTTTCAATTCCCTTCCTAATAACCCCCAGCATAGCGTTGGCCTTCTTTATTGCAGCTGCACACTGTCTAGACATTTTCATCGAGTTATCCACTACGACTCCAAGATCTCTCTCTTGGTCCGTCTCTGCCAGTTCTGGCTGAATTCTATCTCCAGGGCTTTTTTTCCTGGGGGAACACTCCAGAACAGAATTCCAAAACCTCTTCGACAAAATAATTTTAAAAATGTTTAAAAGTTCATGAATTTTCAGTATACAGGTTGAAAACTTCATCTCCCATTTCCAGCACTCCTTTAAAAAAAAGAAGAAAAAAAAAAAAAAGGCACTGTCTCTATCTTCTGGTGGTGGCACCTGGGTTTTGGCCAGTTTCTGACACAGAGGGTTGGACTGGATGGGTCATTGGCCAGAACCAACGTGACTTCTCTTGTGTTCATTGAACATAAAGCTAATAGTTTCAAAACCGGCCTCCGGCTTCAGGAAGATCATGGCAGTTATGGGGTCAAAAACGAAAAGGAATCTGACCCTTCTGGCCTGGATTGGCCCCAAAATATCCCTCCGCTCTTTGAAATGGAAGCAAAGGTTTACTCATGAGAAGCCAGGGAGGTTGAGGCAGCACAAACAGGAAGGGTGAAATGGATTCCCTCTTTTAGCGAATAAAAACAATGCTGGTTTATTTGGTACACACACAGAACAACTGGAGCTGCGGTGGCTCAAGTGGTTAAGACGCTGAACTGCAGGCTGTGGAAGGTCAGTAGTTCAGCAGTTCAAGACCTGAGAGTGCCGCATGACGGAGTGAGCTCCCGTCTCCAGTTCAAACTCCTGCCAACCTAGCAGTTCGAAAGCAAGAAATTGCAAGTAGATAAATAGGTACCACTTCGGTGGGAAGGTCACAGCGTTCCGTGCGCCTCGGCATCTAGTCATGCCAGCCACACGACCAGGGAAACATCTTTGGACAGCGCTGGCTCTTCGGCTTTGAAACGGAGATGAGCTCCGCAACCCTAGAGTCAGATTCGACTGGCTTTCGAGCAAGGGAACCTTTACCTTTACCGAACAACTACTGGCTGGCGGTGGCCAACTATAAACACCCCCCCCAGACACACCCACAGTCCTATTGGGGGGTTTGAATCTCCCGCCAAACTCCCTATTGGAGGACTAAAGGTGGTCTAGGATCCTTGGCCCCTATTGTGTTCGGAGCCAAGCTCGGGGACTCTGACCACAGACCCCTAGTGGCAGTCCACGGACCGCAATTGCCAGTTAGAGCCAATGTCACTTTCAGGTGAGCCTGAAGCGTGAGGGGCGATCCCTTTAAAACGATGCTCCGATGCAGCGACGGGATTGGCGAGTGACGCAAGCAGGGGAGGGGCTGAGTGTTTTAATAAATACATACGGGAACAAACAAATGGCCCCAGACATCTATTCCTCTCTATTCTGCAGCCAACAATTGACCCACTAGAATGGGTGCAGGATGTCAGCCCTTTCGAGTAGCTACCTATTTGTCAAATTATGCCTCGCAGATCTCTGACCAGAAACGGCCTGCCCCTTGGTAAGGTTGAAGGCCACCCCCACTCCCCCCAGTTACCACCATTTTTCCCCTTTCAGAGAGGGAATCCAGTACAAAATTTGAGTCCAGGGGCAACTTGAAGACCAACAAAGTTTTATTCAAGGTGTGGGCATCTTGTGTGCCCACACACTTCCTCAGATACATTGAAATGGAAGTTATCAGTCCATGCATATAGATAGAGAGTGAACGGCAAATTAGGAGACACAGAATGCGGGGCTCTTTCTGTAGCGGGGACTCCTTTGCATATTAGGCCACACACCCCTAATGTAGCCAATCCTCCAAGAGCTTACAGAGCTTTTCTTCCAGGGGCTACTGTAAGCTCTTGGAGGATTGGTTACATCAGGGGTGTGTGGCCTGATATGCAAAGGAGTTCCTGCTACAAGAAGAGCCCTGGTGACCTAAGGAAGATGTTTTAAAAACAAGCTGTTCTTTGGGAACTCTATGTGATGGGAAGAATAATGGATAATCCCTTTTTTTGATGATAATACCAGGAATACTTGTAATAATGGGTGTGATGAAATGTGGAGACCTATGTTAAATTATTTCAAAAAGGAATAACATCCTGCCAAATAGAAAAGATTACAATGTTATGTTGAATTTATAACCAATTAGTATTATACTCCTTTACTGAGAACAATAGGGGGGAAGGTCTACTCTGGTGATAACTGGCTCTTTGTTAAATTGGTACTATGAAGTGATGATTTATATAGTAGCTATATTATGATCTAAATTTTGTAGGAATACTATTACAGAATTTTTGAAACTTTGCTATATTTCTTACTTTATGGAAGGTGTTTTTTGATCATTAATAAAGTTTAAATAGAAAAAAAAAGATCTTTTAACAGATGTGAGAACCAAACAGGGATAACAACCTAAGTTTATCTTCCTAATGACCCTTGATACTCCGTCTTTCTGCGTTATACCTCTGAGGGTGCCAGTCACAGCTACTGGTGAAATGTCAGGTCCTACAATGCCAAGACCACGACCGTACAGCCCGGAAAATCTACAGAAACTAATGCACTCCGGCTGTGAAAGCCTTCGACAACATACTAAGTTTATACGGTCACCATTTGTTTGGATTCAATTTTTTTTGGGGGGGGGAATAGTGAAACAAATATGTCAAAATTGGTGACTGATATGTAAAGTTATTTATTATTATTATTATTATTTATTTGATTTATATTCCGCCCTTCCACATGGGCTCAGGGCAGCGAACAAGGGCAACAATGCCATACAACCAGATAAAACATAAAACAAACCATGAATAAATACAACCATAAAACTCCATGTCAGCTAACGATAAAACAACAGTAACACAAGAAAGAGCCATTACAGGGTAAGCACCACACAACACACTAAAACACCCAGTTGGCGTTACTCCAATGGTGCCCATATACAACTAAGAGCCCCATGGCAGGGCCAGAGTGCCTCTAGTGGCTATACGCTGATGGTATCATAGCGATGTCATAGTGGTGGCAGCCCCTACTTAAAAGCCTGGCGGAAGAGCTCCGTTTTACAGGCCCTGTGGAACTGCATAAGGTCCTGCAGGGCCCTGATCTGCCCCGGGAACTCATTCCACCAGGTAGGGGCCGCCACTGAAAAAGCCCTGGCCGCAGCATATTTAACAACCTTGGGGGCTGGAATAACCAGCAGATGTTGTCCCCCTGACCGTAGTGCTCTTGAGGGAACATATGTTTACCTTGTTTGTTGTCAAAACTCAGTTGCCAATGGCTTATGGAGACGCCTGAAAGGTTTTCAAGGCAAGAGACATTCAGAGTTGGTTTGCCATTGCCTGCCTCTGCCTACCAACCCTGGACTGACTTCCTGGGGGGGGTCTCCCTTCCAAATACTAACCAGGGCTGACCCTGCTTAGCTTCCTAGGTCTGACCAGATCACGCCTGCCTGGGACAGCTGGGTCAGGTCAGGCCTACCATGTAGGGTTGTTGTGTGTGGGGGGGAAACAGGGTGAGAGGGGAGATAACCACCCCGTAATCTGATCGGAGCTCCTCAGAGGAAGGCTGCAATAAACTCTAAACTAAGAAGCTTTCAGAGCTTGGCTTGAAGGGCTCAGCTCACGTAGACAACCCTCAGTAAAGTGTAATTTTTAATTAGACAAAATGCAAACTGGGAACAGTCCCTCCAATCATAAGTGAAGATTAACAAATGCCTTTTTTGCAGCCTGTTTGCCAGCAGCAGTTGTTAGGGGGTGATCCTGCCAGATCGTGAACTTCCCAGCAATCCCAGCGGTACCCGAGAGCAGTTTTAAGCAACAGTAGATCAAAATGCTGCCTGGACACAGATGAACTCCGAGGAGGGGGCGGAATCAGTTGAACGGCGGGGACCTCTCCTTTGCTAAAGAAAACGATTTCCCAGAGGTGAGGTCTGGACTCTGGAGCTGTCAGGACTAACTGATGAGCCCTATCAGAAAAGAGGGGGAGAGATGGTTAGAGGCTGGAGAAGATAAATAAGTAGGACTCAAAACAAAAGGTTCAGCTAGGAAGTCTGGCAGGATTCCCACCCACCACCCACCAGGCCAGAAATGTTATGGGCCTTTCCTCCACTGGAACAAAGTATTTTCTTGGTGTTTCAATTAAAGCACCATCTGCTGGCACAGAAAAGAAGAAACCCAACATGGCGAAGGTCTCTGGCAAAGGGAGACTGGACTTACAGAAGCTTTTGCTGTGAAAATGTTGCCATTCTTTTATAGGTGCCCCTGGACTTGCATCAAATTGTCCCAGTGAAAGCCAAGACACGTTCTTTGTCTTTTGTTTGAACGAAGCCAGAATTTCAGCATCTCCAAATTCACTCATGGTGTGTAGCAAGGCTCTTTTTGTAGAAAAAGCCCAGCAGGAACTCATTAGCATAATAGGCCACACCCCTCAGCAGAAACTCATTAGCATATTAGGCCACACCCCCTGGTAGCACAGCTCATTAGCATATTAGGCCACATACCCCATGTTACCAGGGGTGTGGTCATCCAGCCACACCCACCTTTTGCTTCTTATTCTGTCTACCTTGTTTGTTGTCAAAACCCAGGGCTTCATTTGGAGCAGGAACTCCTTTGAATGTTAGGCCACATACCCTCATGTAGCCAATCATAATGAGTTTCTGCTGCCGGGTGTGGCTTATTATGCTAATGAGTTCCCGCTGGGCGTGGCCAACTCGGGAGCCAGCCGGAACCCCGTTCCTGCCCAAAAATAGCGCTGGTGTGTTGAACATGGGAGAAAGGCCCCCGCTGCACCAAGGGAGAAATTTATTTATTTATTTATTTTAAATGTTCATTTATGCCCCACTATTCTCCACAATGGGGACTCAGAGCAGCTTGCAACACCTTTCGTTTTATCTTCCTAACGACCCTGTGAGGTAGATGGAACTTAGAGGATGTGACTGGCCCAAGAAAACCCACCGAGCTTCCCTGGCAGAGCAGGGAATTCGAACCTGGGTCTCCTCGCTCCTAGTCTGACACTTTAACCCTGACACCACATTGGATTTCAA
Source organism: Gekko gecko (assembly GCA_029375565.1). NCBI lineage: Eukaryota > Metazoa > Chordata > Lepidosauria > Squamata > Gekkonidae > Gekko > Gekko gecko. The sequence continues at coordinate 703,635 of JAPDNY010000002.1, read as the reverse complement.
CAGTCTGGTCAACTGATGGCTCAAACAGTGAGGGAAAGGTTCCCCCTCTGCCTACTGTCAAATGATGGTATCTCTTCCCCCCCTCCCATTTCTCTACCCACTGTCCCAATTGATCACAATGCTGGGAACCCAGGCCCCCACCCCAGTCTCCTTCCCCCTCCCCATCTGCCTGAGAGATCCTCCCCAGACAAGGCTGCCTGTTGCCCCTCTTGCTATGGGTCTGGCGGGTCTCCAGAGCGGATCCAATGCCAGGCGGGTCCAGACGGGCACCCCTCCTCACACTGACATGGACCCCAAAGTTCGGCTAAAGAGTGGGGCAGCTTCCTCCTTTAGTGAGTGAAGTTTTCATTCCGGGACCCTTCAGGAGCTGGGAAGGGGGCCTCCGTCTGGGATCCAGACCTGCAACAGAAACTCTTCTGTGTGTCTCTCTCCCCTCCCTAATAGTCCCCTCAAAGCCAGTGGAACTGGGGGAGCCCAAGGTTCTCATCTGTTTAGCAAATGAGTTCTCCCCCCCACACGTCAACTCCTTCCACAAGCTCTCCGACCTGACCTTCATCCATAATGCCTGGCACAGGGGCTAAGAGGAAGCTGCTGGTTTGCATCTTAACTCTGTCCTGAGCTCACAAAACCGCCTCATGGCAGTTTCTCACCCACACCGTCCATCTGTAACGCAGGGGAGAACATGACCGGCCTACCTCACAGGGCTGCTGGAAGGATGACAGAGATACTGTATGTGAAGTGTTTTGGAACGCTCACAAGGACAACCAGTTGAAACTCTGGGCAGTTCCTTCATGCCAGGCAGGATTAAAAACAAATAACGTTATTGGGGAACATGTACAGAGAGCCTTACCTGCAGCAGGTGCCGTGGGGGCCGCTAAGGAGAGAGAGAGAGAGAGAGAGAGAGAGAGAGAGAGAGAGAGAGAGAGAGACTGTCAAAGCCCTTGCAGAGGTGTTGATTTACATAAGAACAGAAGAGAAGCCAATGTTGAATCAGGCCAATGCCATCTAGTCCAACACTCTGTCACACAGCGGCCAAAATATACCAGGTGCCCTCAGGAGGTCCAGCAGTGGGGCCAGAACACTAGAAGCCCTCCCGCTGCTGCCCCCTCCAGCACCAAGAATAGAGTGCATCACCTGCCCCAGACTGAGAGTTCCCATCTAAACCCTGTGGCTGATAGCCACTGATGGACTTCTGCTCCAGATGTTTATCTAATTCCCTCTTGAAACTGTCCATGCTTGTAGCTGCCACCACCTCCTGTGGCAGTGATTTCCCACACTATGAACTTCCCCGCCCCACAAGAAGAGCTCCTCCCTCAGCTGAATTGCTGGGATTTTAGAATGTCAAATCAAATCGCTTGAGGCTCTTGCACGGATCCCGGCCTGTTCGGCTTTCTTCCCCCCCCCAGATGTTTCTTAATCTTTCATGTTCCTTGTAGCCCTTCTCGTTGTCATTCAGTTAATCTTATTGTTCGCTGCTTTCTACTTCTGTTCTGAAATTATATAAGACTAAATAATAAATAATTAGAAAGAAGAAGAGCCCCCTGCTAGATCAGACCACTGAGTTTTTTCCCTCAGTCACCACGGCTGGTAGCCGCTGACAGACTTACCCTCCAGGAATCTGTCTAATCTCTTTTTAATAAGAATGCAAGACGAATAAGACAGGCAGGAAGAGCCTCCCCCACAAATCCAGTTTGAATGTCAAACCAGACCAAGTGTCTAGTCCTCAAGATGTCCCCTGGAGATGTGCAGAAGGACCCCCCGGCTCCCGCACAGACTTCTGGTCCTCTGTGATAATTTTTTTAAAAAACGACAGAGTCTTGCACTCTAAAAAAATATTTCGCCTCAGTTCACTCTTTTGTATCCATTAAGGACACTTCTTGTTTTTACTGGGTTCGGGGGGGGGAGGCCTCGATTTAGAAGAGAAGAAGAAGAGAAGAGATTGGATTTATACCCTGCCCTTCACTACCCAAAGGTGTCTCAGAGCAGCTTACAAACTCCTATTCCCTTCCCCTCCCCACAACAGACACCCTGTGAGGTAGAAGAAGAGATTGGATTTATACCCTGCCCTTCACTACCCAAAGGTGTCTCAGAGCGGCTTACAAACTCCTATTCCCTTCCCCTCCCCACAACAGACACCCTGTGAGGTCGGTGGGGCTGAGAGAGCTCTTGACAGAAAAGGCTCTTTTTCAAGAACAGCTCTTATCAGAACTACGTCTTGCCCAAGGTCATCTAGTCAGGTGCAAGTGGAGGAGTGGGGAATCAAACCCAGTTCTCCTAGATTAGAGTCCGCGCACTTAACCACGACACCAAACTGGCCCTTTTATTTTTTAAATGATTTAATTGCAGGAGAGCAACTTGGTATGCAGAACCCAAACCAGAACTGCCCGGGGAAGAAAGAGAATACTGACCCCCACCACCACGGCTTTAGGCCCAGGTCCTTTGTTCTTAATGGGAGGGGGGTCCAGTTCAGACGGACCACAGTGAGACCAGAAGCCGGAAAGTCCTGAGCGGTGGGAGGGAGGTTGCAGCCCCACCCCAGTTCCCTTCAGCACCTTTCCCTGCCATGTCCCTCTCTCACCGGCCCACCCACTACCCCCTCCTTACCTGGCCTGGTCTTCAGGTAGAAGGAGACTCCCGCAGCCCCAAAGACCACCCCCAGCAGGGCCCCCAAGGACCCCGTCCAGACTTTGCTCTTGGCAGAGTTCGACGACCGTGGCTCTGAGGAAAGAGAAGGAACCGTGTGTGAAAAGACGGCTCAGGGTCAGGCTGGGCCTCTCAGATTCTCGATTTCACAAGGGGGATTTGGGTCCATGAACTGTGCAAAGACACGGCCCAGCCCTCAGTCAGATCAGAACCGCAGAGAGTAGGCCAGGCTGTGAGGTCCACATGATTTCTTGTTGTTAGATTTTTTTAGTCACTGCTCACCCAGAGGGTCTTGCAGTCGCAACATTAAGGCACACAAGCCAGGCCTGTAGCCAGGATTTTTTAATTTGGGGGGCTTTTAAATAAGTCAGGGGGCACTCCATACAGACTCCTGCACACACCTCCAAGGAAGCACCTGGGCTGGATGGGAAGTTGGGGGGCCTTGGCGGTAAGTCAGGGGGCCGGGCCCCGAGATGTCCCACTATAGCTACAGGCCTGGCACAAATAAGGTAAAAATATATATATATAAAGAGGAAGTAAAAAATGAGAGATCACAGGAAGAAGTGGAACTCCAAAAACAACATCCGTGATAAAAATAACGAAGAGTCAATAAAGATAAGTTGCAAAAACATTTCCTGAAGTAATTCTGCAATTCTGTAAGATATTTTCTTCTGTTGTTCATCACACGCTTTTTGACGAATACTGCGCAATGTAAACAATCCATTTCACAATATTTGCTTTATCTGAGCGTGTAGCAATCCCAGTTCTTATCAATTACTACCTATCAACTCTTGATGGAAACATTCCATGTTGACTCTCTAATAGAACATGGAATGTTTCCATCAAGAGTTGATAAGTGGTACTTGATTAGATAAAGCAAATACTGCGAAAAGAATGTCCACATTGCTCAGTATTCGTTAAAAAGCGTGTGAGCGATAACAGAAAAGAATTTCTTACAGAATTACTTCAGTAAATGTTTTTGCAACTTATCTTTATTGACTCGTCATTATTTTTATCATGGAAGTTGTTTTTGGAGCTCCAAAAACAATATAGAAGCAGGTAACAAATACAAAATATTAACATTGTCAAGGTATTAAAATGTGTGGCTAGCGCCATAGCACTAACACAAACAGCCCAAACGTGGATTTCCTTCCAAGGCAATTCGGCCTTGCATTTCTTATGGAAACTAAACAAGTCCAGCAGGGCACAGTTGTCATCTGAGAGCACATTGCCAAGGGCAGGGGCCGCTACCGAGAAGGCCCTTCCCCTGGTGGCAGCTAACCGAGCCCTCCTGGGGCCAGGCATCTACAAGAGGCCCCTGGCCAATGACCAAAAGGAGTGCTGAGGGGGTTGTAATGGGAAAGGCAGTCCCGTAGGCATGAGGGGCCCATTCAGATCTGTCACCATCACCCAGGGAGTGAGGGGAAGTCCTTCCCAAAAGACTCCACCCTGTGGACCATTCCCAGACCATTTGCTGTGTTTTCACTAGAGTTGCCAACTCTTAGGGAATTCCTGGAAATTTGGGGGAGGTTCCTGGGGGAGAGTGGAGTTTAGAAAGGAGAGAAACCACAGCAATTTATAATGCCATAGACTACGCACCTCCAAAATAGCTGTTTTATCCAGGGGAAATTACCTCTGTAGTCTGGAAATCATTTGTAATGCTAGGAGAACTCCTTGGCCCACCTGGAGGCTGGCAACCCAGCTTTCTACTACCAAAGTAAAGCACTGGACTGGGAGATGCCCAGATTTAATAAATCACCAGGAACTCCCACCCACTGTGCAGGATTGTGGGTCCCCAGGAAATGGGGAAGCCCTCCATAGTCTCTCACCCCACTGCACGGTGATGGGTTCCTTCAGGCTGCTGTGCTCCACCTGGCAGGCGTAGACGTCTCCCCGCTGGGGCACCGTCTCCAGCATCGCCTGGTTCAGGAAGGTCCAGTCTCCATTCTGGACCTCATCTGCATACCCCACCCCTTCCGTCTGCTCCTGCCCATTCTTCAGCCACTTGAAACGAACCCCCGAGGGGTAATATCCTGTCGCGGTGCAGAACAGGAGGCTGTGGTGGGCCAGGGGGCCGGCCCGGGTGTGGGAGATTCTCACTGTGGGCTTATCTGGAGGAGGGAGAAAAAACGAGGGGAAATGTCAGAGACAATGGGAGAACCAGAAAGGCAAGCACAGGTCAAGAAGAGGGAGATGTTGTCATGTCTGCAGCTGCTTTATTTCAAAAGACACAAACCCCCAGGTTCTCTCACCCACCAGCACAGCCGACAATCCACTAATCCACCTTCCAGTCCCTGCATAAAATCTGTAGAAACAAAAGGACAAACATATCTCTCTCCCACTCCTTCTTCCCAAAAACTGAGAGATGCTTTGCTGGATCAGACCCACATCCATCCAGGCCTGCATTCTCTTTCTGATAACAATGGGCCTGAAACCTCCCAGAACTGACCTGCGGGGTCAATGTGAACTCCTTGGAAGGCTGTGTTGATAGGAGAGAACCTGGAAATGCCTTGGACTACTCAAGGGGACCCCTGAATTCTCCTTGGGCTCCTGCTTGAGGGTCACCTCTCCAGGGCTCTTTTGGTCTCTGGGAAGCTCATGAGAAGGAATTCTTCTCCCCAGTATTTGATTCTCTCAGCAGACCGCCTCTGGACATGGCAGTCCCACTCCACTATGGTGGCTCATAGCTGCTGACAGATCTCCTCTTCAGTATCATACAGTTATGAGATCATCTGAGTAAACAGTCTGGCCTGCAAGGGTTCCCCACCCTTTAAAGCCAGCAGCCGGCAGGTCCTTTTCAGAGCTCCCTTTTTCCTGGGGGTGGCTCAGTCCCCCCTGGAAAATGTTGGGGGGCCCAGCTCCTGAGCCTCCGCCCCCGTAGTCTACGCCTATGGACCCAGGTTCAAATCTATAAACTATTGAAGGACCAGTCTTCCTCTCCCAGCTTTTAAAAAATTCTAACTATATATAACATTTAGATTGGATCGCAATGTACCTTCCAACAAAGATCGGGGGATGGAGGGGTTCCAGCTGAGAGAAGAGGGCCTAGCCCCCCAAGTCCTTCCCACGCCCCAATATCTGCACTGCCTTCTGAAAAGACTTGTTCAGATGGAGGAAGTTCTTCTCTGAGACCCCCCATCCCCAGTCATATGGTGATGATCCTATGGGCCTGCCCTGTAAACAGCTTCTTACATAGTCATTAAGAGTGGAGATTTTATGAAGATAGATAGATAGATAGATAGATAGATAGATAGATAGATAGATAGATAGATCAGACAGACAGACAGACAGACAGACAGACAGACAGACAGACAGATAGATACACACATGCACACATGCACACATACATATAGATGTAATTTTAATTTTCAGTATGTCAGTGAACAAAACTTAGAAATTATCATCTCCATCCTATAACATATATCCAATTCAGTTAAAGAAAAAATAATATTCTGACAGTCTCTAACATTTACCACTCATAACTTTGCACTTGCTGCTGTCTGATATAAATCAAAACCTGTTTTTCGCTAACAGGTTTTTGCTCAGATATGTCTCGAAATGCTGTCTTTGACCCGGTCATTAGATTTATTTCTGTCCCAGTAGAAATAAATGAATTCTATGTCTCTATAAACATCTCCTGCACGTTTCTTTTCCCTTGCTGGATTTTCGTAAATACTGTGATCTCATCCACTGACACAACAATGCCATATTCTGCCAACCCCCTTCAGCAGTGCCCAGAAGGCTTGGCTTGCACTAAAAGTTGTCTTGCCAGAACCAAAAGATTTTTAAGCACATACATCTTTCTCTTCAGGCTGAATGCTTCAAAGAGCTACCTTAGACTCACACGCTAATTCTCAATCTAAAATATTATTTATCTCTTTAGTTATGTTGGTCCAAAATCTGTATACTAGCAGACAGGGCCACCAGACATGAAGAAGAGTGCATTTACTGCAGCACCAACATTTTGTAAAAGCTCCTGGCGATATTTTTGCAACTCTATCAGACATAAAGTGCCACCTAGATAAGATTTTGAAAATGTTTTCCCTTATACCTACGTTGACTGATACTTCCAAAATATCCTTCTGCAACTTTAGCCAAACAGCTTCTGAAATAGTTATCTGCAGATCTTTTCCCCGTCTGTTTTTATGTATTGTGCCCCTGCTTTCAGTATCTGCAAGGAAGCCATCGAGTATTGCCACTGATGACTCCCACAAACTCAGTCTGACATAAGATAGGCCCAAATTTAATTAGAGGGTGAAAAATAGCAATCTGGGTTTGTTTAGATTGATCCATGAAGGCTATAAAATGGCAGAACAATAAAGGACTTGGAAATATCACTAACAAGCTGTGTAAGACTTTCAGAAGTACCTCAAGATTATTAAAATATTCATAGCCAGCTTTTCCTTACAGGGCGGATCCGGGGTTAGGAACTATGCTGGGGGCAGACTTCTTGAGACTCAGCAAGGGACTGCCTGGACAAGGAACTAAAGGCCTGACGAGAGATGGGAAGGCATGGAAAATGCATGAAAAAAGGACAATTATCCAAGAACTTTTTTGGTTTCAATTTTTTTTTCCAATGGAAAAAGGGAATTTGAGGAACCACTGGAAATGCTTCAAAGAAACATTTCTCTTCTAGAATGAGTGAAATCCTTTTTGATACAACATTTGACTTCCTCAGAATAGGCAGGTAGGAGGGACCAAGGCCATGAAGGGCGTTTGTAATGTGACAGCCAGGACCTTGAGCCCAGTAGTTGGCAGAATGGGAGTCTACACATACTCCATCCAGCTCCCAATAGTAACCAAGCTGTGGCCTTCTGTACCAACTGGAGTCTCCGAATCCACTTTGAGGGGAGACCTATATAAAGTGCATTACAGTAGTCTAGTCTTGACATTATTGTGGTGTGGACCCAGGTAGCTAGATCAACCATATCCAGGGAAGGGGCCATCTTATGAACTGGGCTGAGTTGGAAGAAGGAGTTTTTGCCAGCTACATTAATTTGTTTCCCCAGTAGTAATGTTGGCCCCAGGCTCATAACTGAGTCTCCAAGGGTCAGTGAAACTGCACTGAAAGTGGGGAGCCCAATGTCCCTCAAGACCTCTGCCTTCCTAGCCAGCATTACAAACCAACTGACAGGGCAAAGAGGCCGAGGCCTTCCAGCAGTGTTGCCTCCTGGCTCTGGAATTCAGAGGATGACTGCCTCCCAATGTGGAGGTTTCTCACAGTCACCACTGCGATCTGCCCCTGATAGACTTTATCCTCCATGAATCCATCTAACCTCCCTTTATTCCTGTGGCCATCTGTGATGGGCAGCCCTTAAAACAGAACTCAAGAGGTGAAGAGTTAAATGTCCACAAGACTGGAGAGCTCTGAGTGACAGGCTACTCCGAGCATTCTGATTGGCCAACTGCAGCTAGGAATCTCTCCAAATATTCTGTTTCCCTCTCCACAGCCAGCTAATAAAATTTCTCCCCTGATTTGAGTGCAGAGCAGGCCCGTAGCCAGGATTTTTTAAGTCAGGGGGCATTTAAATTTCTTAGGGGGCACTGGCTAATTGAATTAACGGAATACACAGTTCCTTCCTGGCACTTGCTGTCGCTTGGGGGCCCTGGCCTGGATGGGAAGCCGGGGGGGGGGGCTTGCCAGTAAGTCAGGGGGCCTAGCCCCGAGATGCCCCATTGTAGCTATGGGCCTGGTGCAGAGAAACGATTCTGTATCTGAACTGTTGGAAAATCTGCTCTGAAGAAGAATTCAGTTGGAGAACGGAAACAGCCTGAGTCTTGCCTGGGCTGAAAGCGGTTTCCCCCAGACAAAAAGAACCAGGAATGAGACTTGGCTAGGTTGTTGGGCAGTGAGATGAGACTCCCATTCAGGCCCAAGGAAAGGGGAGATGTCTTCCAGGGAAATAAGAAGAATCCCTACATAGTTAAACAGGGAGAGTCTGTTATCGCTAGGGAATAGAGATCAGAACCATCTGATTAAAACGCTTGGGGCTCTTTAGCTTGGAGAAACGACGGCTGAGGGGTGACATGATCGAGGTTTATAAGATTAGGCATGGGATTGAGCAGGTTGAGAAAGAAGTACTTTTCTCCCTTTCTCACAACACGAGAACTCGTGGGCACGCCATGAAATTGCTGAGCAGTCAGGTTAGAACAGATAAAAGGAAATACTTCTTCACCCAAAGAGTGATTAACACATGGAATTCACTGCCACAGGAGGTGGTGGCAGCTTGAACAGTTTCAAGAGGGAATTAGATTAACATATGGAGCAGAAGTCCATCGGTGGCTATTAGCCACAAGGTATAGATGGGAACTCTCAGTCTGGGGCAGGTGATGCACTCTATTCTTGGTGCTGGAGGGGGCAGCAGTGGGAGGGCTTCTAGCGTCCTGGCCCCACTGCTGGACCTCCTGATGGCACCTGGTATATTTTGGCCGCTGTGTGACACAGAGTGTTGGACTAGATGGGCCATTGGCATGATTCAACATTGGCTTCTCTGATGTTCTTATGTTCTTATGAACCATAGACTTGGAAAGTACCTCCAAGGTCATCCAGTCCAACCCCCCGCCGCACAATGCAGGACATTCACAACCACCTCCCCTCCACACACTGCCGGCTCGCCCACTAGGCGAGCTAGGTGTTCGCCTAGGGCGCTGGGGCCCACAGGGGCGCCAAAGCGCCCCCGGCCCCACCCCCGGTGAAGCTGGCGCTCCACCCCTGTCTCCAGCCGGCGCTGGGACTGGGAGGGAAGGGGTGGCCGGCGCTCCACCCACGGCTCCCCCCAAGCCCTTGGGGGCTGGAGAGGTGGGGGCGGCATGGCGGCAGCCGGCCAGCGGGGACAGACCCCGCTCGCTGGCCGCCGCCAGTCTGAGCGCCCGTCCGCTGGGAGGGAAGGGGCGGGCGTTCCAAGGCCGCCCCTTCCCCGGCTCTTCCCGGGCCCCTCGCAGCTGCGAGGGGCCCGGGAGAACCGCGCCACCCGTTCCCCGGCGCCCCGCAGCTGCAAGGGGGCCGGGAGAGCCGCCCGCCCATTCCCTGGCTCTCCCCAGTGCCCCGCGGCTGCGAGGGGGCCGAGAGAGCCGCCCGCCCGTTCCCCGGTTCTCCAGGCCCCACCGGGAGGTTGGCATCTCTGGTGGGGTGGGCGCCCCAGGCTCTCCTGCCTAGGGCGCCCAGACACCTGGGGCCGGCCCTGCCTCCACACCCCCAGTGACTGCTGTTCCACACCCAGAAGATGGCAAAAAAACCCTCCAGGATCTCTAAAGCTGGCCTGGAGAAAAATTGCTTCCTGACCCCAAAAGCGGTGATCAGCATTTCCCTGGGCATGTAAGAAAGGGCCACGAGTCCAAAGCAAAGCACTGAGGCAACCCCAGGAACCGGACCTCCTCGCGAGTCCCGTCGGCGAAGCGGCACTCCTGCTTGTCCTGGTGCAGGAAGTGGGCGGCTGCGGGGGAGATATGGGGGAGGGGAGAAGCGAGTCACTCCGGGTCCCCCTCCCTCCTTCCCTTCCTCCCCAAGAGGCCGCGGCTGCCCCCGCCCTTTGCCCGGGCGGGGGTGAGGAGGCGGGCTGAGCTGGATTTCCCGATCCGTCGAGGGTCTCCGGGAAAGGGAGACCCCCCCGCTGGCCCTTGACACTTCCCCGCTCCACTGGCCTCGTCGCCGGCCTCTGGGCGGAAGCAGCCGCCGCCGCCACCACCAGTCCCCCTCGGGGACGCTTCAGGGGCAACTGGAGTAGGGGGGGGGCAGCCTGGTGGTGGTGGGTCTCGGGAGCGGCAGCAGGGCGAAGCCGGAGTCCCCTGGGCCCATCAAGTGAGGCAAGAGCCCCCGGGGGAATTCCCTCGAGGGAGTTGTGACCCCGCACCTGAAAGTCTTTCCATGGGGGGGGGATGTTAAGTATGAGACTCAACAACGGAATCAGCTCAACCAGTGATTTCAGCTTTATTGAAGGGCAACGCCAACTCAGGAACACACAACAAACAAGTGGAGCCCAGCTCCCTTTTTAAACTACCCCGGGCTTCCAAAGCCACGCCCAGAACATGTTAAAGACCAATCAAAACACAGGGATAAAGGCCAATCAGGACCGTTCCCTCTTAGATATATTTTCACACCGTGGTTGGATATTTACAGAGGTTTCGCAGAAACCAGCCAATGGTAATGGGACAGATGAAGGGCCACATTTAGCCCGAAGCTTAACACTGTAAGATATAGGCTTGATTCACAGTTTAATACACAACAGGAGAAGTCCTCACTTTGGACGCCTTGGTTCTGCAGAGCATCATCGCTGCAGGCCTCTCACATCCCTACAGTGCTCCTCCGATATCGCCCTCCTCCTCCTCCTCCTGCCTAGCTGTACCAGAAGGGGTAAACCTGCATGTCCGGGGGGGGGGGCAGATTCAGAAGGGCACCTGGGCTGGAACCTGAGACGGGAGCTCGCTCCGTCATGCGGCTGAACTCCGGTCTCGAACTGCTGAACTCCTGACCTTCCACAGCCTGCAGTTCAGGGTCTTAACCACTTGAGCCACCGCAGCTCCTTATACGAAAGCTTGTACCCTGCTTAAAACTCTGTTGGCCTTAAAGGCAGGGCTTTTTTTTGTAGAAAAAGCCCAGCAGGAACCCGTTAGCATAATAGGCCACACCCAACAAATTCTCTAGCCAGATGCAGGAGTAAAACATTGAACGTATGGAATTCACTGCCACAGGAGGTGGTGGCAGCTACAAGCATGGGCAGTTTCAAGAGGGAATTAGATAAACATCTGGAGCAGAAGTCCATCAGTGGCTATTAGCCACAGGGTATAGATGGGAACTCTCAGTCTGGGGCAGGTGATGCACTCTATTCTTGGTGCTGGGCGGGGGCAACAGTGGGAGGGCTTCTAGTGTCCTGGCCCCACTGCTGGACCTCCTGATGGCACCTGGTATATTTTGGCCGCTATGAGACAGAGTGTTGGACTAGATGGGCCATTGGCCTGATTCAACACTGGCTTCTCTTATATTCTTATGTTCTTATCCCATTACGGGACTGCCGCAACACACTTTACCTGGATCTGCCACCGGTGAAAATAATTTGGTAATCCCAGTTATTCCAGAATGCCACGGTTTATTTGCTGTGGGGTGTTGGGCAGACCCTGCGTATCACACCCGCTTTGCAGTCAGTCTATCTTGGTTACTGTTTGGTTCTCGAGTTCAATTCATGCTGCCTGTTTGGTTCTCGAGTTCAATTCACCTACAGACCCCATCCACCGCCTAGGACCCCCATTTCTGCAGGACCACCAATACTCTCTGTGGGGGTGGCTTCACTCCTCTGAGCTCAGCCTTCTGAAGGTGCGGCCCTGCAGGGGGGTGAGCCCCACGGCTGCCCCTCGCAGAGCCTTCATAGTTGTGGCCCCACCTGGAGGGCTCCCGGCACTTCCATCATTCCACAGAGAGTGTCAAATGGAATGGTTCTTGAGGATGCTTTTCCAGAGGGGCCAGGGTAGATAAAAATCAATGATTTTTTTTTAAAAAAAAATCAGATTTTCCCCTTCACTACCCAAGGGTGTCTCAGAGCGGCTTACAAACTCCTTTCCCTTCCCCTCCCCACAACAGACACCCTGTGAGGTTGGTGGGGCTGAGAGAGCTCTGGCAGAAACGGCTCTTTTTCAAGGATAGCTCTTGTCAGAACTACAGCTTGCCCAAGGTCATCCAGCCAGGTGCAAGTGGAGGAGTGGGGAATCAAACCCGGTTCTCTCAGATTAGAGTCCGCGTACTTAACCACGACACCAAACTCCAAAGAGCCCCCACCAGACCGGTTGGGCAGGGGCTGGGCATCAAGGCTGGAGAAGGGCCTGTGGAGGAGGAGCCGAAGGTGCCCCCCCCCCTTCTCAGAAGGGCTGGAGGAAACCCGGACCTTTTGGTTGCTTGCTTGGTTTCCGTTTTGCACGCACTTTGCCACCGCCTGGAGAAGGAGAGACCCTTCGACCCCCCCCCTTCCCCCGCCTCAGGGAATTGTCATCTAAACAAGAACTCGGCGCGGGAGGGGGGCTAAACGGGATCCTCGGGGGGGCACAAGACAAGCATCTAGCTTCTGACCCTCTCACGAAACCACCGGCTCCGGGGGCCGACCCTGCTGGGGGGGCGGAGACTGTCAGCCGCTGTCGGTTCTCCCCGGCCGGCCAACCTCACGGGGCCGTTGTGAAGAGGAAATAGAGGGAAGGGGAATGCTGTCAGCTGCGCCGGGGAGAGACGCAGGATATAAATAAAGGGAATCAAAACAATAAGAATAAGGGGAGTGCGTTTCCAAGCTCCCCCCCCCCATCTTTCATCCCTCCCCCGCCGCCGCCGGGAGCTCCGCTTACCAGGGGGCTCGGTCCTTCCTCCCGTGCCATGGGCCACGCAGCGACCCAGAAGCACTGTCAGCACCACCAGAGTCCCGGGCAGGATCAGGCCAGACCCCATGGCTGCCCCACCACGGAGAAACCCCGTCCAGCCCCCGGGGGAAACTTTGTTCAGTGCGTTGGAGGAAGGAGGATTTCTGCCACTTACATTCTGGGGAGTCCAAGGACGGCCAATGAGAATTCCGCCTGAGGGAGCGTCATCAGTCTCCGGGTAGGAGGATCAGCCGCGGCTCCTCTTGAGGGAGATGGTCTTTTGCCGGCGATAGGAAGAGAGAACGCAGAGGACCAAGGGGGGGGGAGGAGTTAAGCACTCCCTCCGTCTCTCCCGTCTTCTATCTCCTTGGCCAGTTGCCCCCAAAGTGCCCTCCCATCTCCCCTGCTGTCTCCAAGTGGGCAGCCCGGTGCTTGCTCTGCCCTGTTGGGAGACTGGCCTTGGGGGGACCTCTTGCTCTTTTTTTAAGGGAGGGGGAGAGAACAAAGAGAGGGGTGAGAGGGAGGAGGGCTTCTGGTGTCCTGGCCCCACTGGTGGACCTCCTGATGGCACCTGGTGTTTCTGGCCACTGTGTGACAGTGTTGGATTGGAGGGGCCACTGGCCTGATCCAACACTGGCTTCTCTTGTGTTCTTATCAGGGGTCTTTTCGTAGAAGAACAGCTGCAGGAGCTCATTAGCATATGGTATGCTAATGAGCTATTAGGCTATTAGCATATGCCATGCCCCCTGACATCACCGGAAGTGATGTCAGAAGGGGAAGCAAAAGGGGGGAAGCATCTTCAAAAGCCTCCCCTTCCCTTCCCCAGCTGGTCTGGGTGGGGGAGCTAAGAGAGAAGAGGTTTAAAGTTTAAACTCCTTCTCATGAGAGTTGGGCCACAGAAGGAGGAAAGAGGGAAGGAAAGAGAGAGAGTAGAGAGAAGGAAAGAAGGAAGGAAAGAGGGAAAGAAAGAGAGGGAAGAAGGAGGGAAACAGGGAAAGGAGGAAAAAAGAGAAGAGAAGAAGGTGAGAGAAAGAAAGAAAGAAAGAAAGAAAGAAAGAAAGAAAGAAAGAAAGAAAGAAAGAAAGAAAGAAAGAAAGAAAGAAAGAAAGAAAGAAAGAAAGAAAGAAAGAAGAGAAGAATGAGGGAAAGAGGAAAAAGAAAGAAGGAAAAGAGGGAATGAAAGAAATTCAGTGGCAATTCAGCCCCATTATACCCTATGGGCCATTGAAGTCAATGGTGAAAACATAGGGTATATTCTGGGGGCTGGAGGGGAGGGGTTTGAGGAAGAGGCTCCACGATCACAGGATAGCTGATGGAGCCTCTCCCCAAGATACCGACCAAGTTTCAAGAACATTGGACCAGGGGGTCCAATTCTATGGGCCCCCAAACAGGTTGCCCCATTTCCTCCATTGTTCTCTATGGTGGGAAAAAAGTTATTTTTTTATTTGGGGAGCCAAATGGAGGAGCCCAGGCCAGGGAGGCCAGGATCTGGGCCTGCCCTTGGAGACTGCCTCCGATAAGAGGTGGAAAAGCAGCAGGGCTAGAGAGAGGTGCTCCCAGGAAGGACGCGCTCCTCTCCGTCCCTGGGGCTCAGTCTGTGTACTTTGCACCCAGAGCCTAGGTGGGGAGTGGGCCAGGCAGGCTGGCCTAATGCTGGCCCTCAGGCCCCCAAGAAGGGCCCACGGAGGTGATGTGCCCCCCCTTTCCTGCAGGGCACATGGAAAGCCAGAGGCAGGCAGCCTACTCTTTCCCCTGCCCCCACTGCCTGGGGGGGGGCAAAGGGGGCAATCCTGCCCCCTTCCGCCCCACCAGTCTTCTGCCGGAGCCACCCGGCCCTTGAGAGAGCAGAAATACCCCTTTGCACAGAGAGTGGTCCACACAGAGGTGGGATTCACTGCCAGGGGATGAAGCCCTGGCCAGAGGCACGGAGAGCTTGAAAAGGGGGGCTAGAGAGATTCACTGAGGCTGGGTCTCTGAGTGGCTCCCAGCCCTGGTGACTGAGGGGAACCTCCACCTTCAGAGGCACTCACTCAGCCTCTGAATCCCGGAGCCAGGAGGCAACAGCCGGGTCAGATCTCAACTTTTGGACCCTGCAGAGGAACCGGCTGGCCCCTGGGTGAGAGGGGAGGCTGGGTCAGGTGGACCCTCAGGTGGCCTGACCTACTCCTGAAGTTCCTAGACGGAGCCCGGGTGAGGGTCGTCTGGAAGCAGTGCTGGAGGCGGGGAGGGGCTGGGGTGTGTGTGTCCTGGCTGCACCGATTCCCACGGTCCCCTGCAGGGCCAGGGGGTGGGTGGTAGAGTCCCCGCCACTAGAGCAGAGATCAGCCGGCACCGTCGGAGCTCCAGAGGAGGGTCTCTCTCTGGAAGGAGGATGGGGAGGACCTCCCTCCCTCCCTGGCAGGACCATCTCCGCCCCCCCCCGGAGCTACCCGCCTGGTTCCACCCCATGTGTGTGGGGGGGATGCAGCCCCCGCGAGCCGCCGGCTGGGAGTCTAACTCGTAGCAGCAGAAGGAACGAGGCGCGGCCGGAGGGATTCGCTCTCCGTCTATCCGCCGCTCGGGCTGCGTTCCGGGGCTCTTCTACCCGGCAACTGCCAGGTCAGCACGCGGACCCGTTTCTCATTGGCTGCCTCGGCCCCGACCTCTTCCAGCCTCCTCGAAGGGGCAGGATCGGGCTCAATCCGGCGCTGCTGCTCCCCCATTGCTGCCCGGACCTCTCTCCGCACTGGACGCACCTCCGGGGTCGGCGATGGCAGCGGGAATCGGGGGCCTGGCGGGGGGCGTGTGGCTCTTGCTGTCCCTGCTGGGGGGGCTCCTGGTGGCAGGTGAGAGCCCCACACCCCTCCCTGGTGGGGGCAGGCTGGCGGGGGGGAGTGGGAGGGAGGGAATGGATCGGCGGGGGGGGGCTGGAAGGACGGGGCTTCTTGCGGGGGTGGGGGAGGTCCGGGCCAATGTTCCCTCTAAGCTGTGGAATCTCGTGAGCAAAAATTCTACTTTGTGAGCTATTGGAATTAAAGTTGTGAGCAACCTTGGGTCAGTCACAAGCTCTGGCACAGCTGTTCTGTCAAGGACAGTTTGTGTCAGAAGTTCTCTCAGCCCCACCTACCTCCCAGGGTGTCTGTTGTGGGGAGGGGAAGGGAAAGGAGTTTGTAAGCCGCTCTGAGACACCTTTGGGTAGTGAAGGGCGGGGTATAAATCCAATCTCTTCTCTTCTTCTTCTTTTCACGTGATTTGGCTCCTGCATAAATTAGTTTGCTCTGGAGCCATTCCTTCCTGAGCTAAGGCGAAAATCTGTGAGCCGGAGGCTAAAACCCTGTGAGCTAGCTCACACTAATTCAGCTTAGAGGGAACACTGGTCCGGGCTCTCTTGGGGGGGGGGGAGAAGCGGGCAGCTCAGAAGACTCCTCCTCCCTTAGAAAAGCCACCTGCAGGCTGGAATTCTTCCTCTCGCCTCCAGGCTCCAGGCCCGCGGAGGGAAGGGGAGGAAACCCCTCCCCCGCGCTCTGGGTCCCCACCCACCAAGGAGCAGCCAAGCGGGGGCTCCGGGAGGAGGGACCCGATTCTCCGCTGCGAATGGGGGGGTGTTGGGAGGGGGCTGTCCTTCCTCCTCCTCCTTCTCCTCCTGCTGGGCCACGGGCCGGCGGCTTGGCGAAGGAAAGTTCGCCGGGGGCGGGCGGGGGTGCCTCTTCTCCCTCCTCCTCCTCCTCCTCCCCCGCCCTGACTCTGGGGCTGGCTCCGGGGCTTAGCCTCGGTCTGGGGGGAGGGTTCCCCAAGCGCCCCCCCTCCCAGCGACAGTGCTCCGCCTTTCTGTCCGCTTGTCCGGGGTTTCATAGGAAGCAGAATAAAAGACCTGGATGGCGAATGCTAAGGGAGGGGGAGCCCAGCCACCGCCAGCTGCAGCTCCTCCCTTGCGGGCTTCCCCCCTGGCCTCATTTTGGGCTCCCCACACAAGCCCTTTGCCTCCCTCCTCCTTTCTCCCCCTCTGTCTCCCTCTCTGTCTCCCTCCCTCTGTCTCCCTCCCTCCCCCCTCTGTCTCCCTCCCTTCCCCCTCTGTCTCCCTCCTCCCCTCTCTCCCTCGCTTGACTCATTATATTTAAGGGTAGTTTGACTACTGAATGAGCGGCTCAGTTTAGTGTGGCCCTCCTTCAGGTGTGGGAATTCCAGGTCCCCCAGACCACAGAGATCAGTTCCTCTGAAGGAAATGGCTCCATTGCGGGGGTGGGGGGCGGACGCTGTGACATTATGCCCACTTAATATCTCTTCCCTCTATAAACCCTGCCCTCCCTAAGGTGGGCACCACTCCAAAATCTTCAGGAACTGACGGTGGAAGAGGAGGAGGAGGAGAGTTGGTTTCTATACCCCACCCTTAACTACCCAAAGGAGTCGCAGAGCTGCTTACAATCACCTTCCCTTCCTCTCCCCATAACAGACACCCTGTGAGGTAGGTGGGGCTGAGAGCTGTGAGAGAACTGTGACTGACCCGAGGTCACCCAGCTGGCTTCATGTGGAGGAGTGAGGAACATGTGGAGGAGTGAGGAACCAACCCCTGTCCTCCAGATTGGAGTCCGCCACTCTTAACCAGTGCACCAGGCTGGCAAAAAGTAATTAACAGGAAGTGGTGGCAGCTACAAGCACAGACGGCTTCAAGAGGGGACTGGATAAACATCTGGAGCAGAAGTCCCCGAGTAGCTATTAGCTAGAAGTGATCGATGGAACCCTCCGTTTGGGGCTGTGACACTCTGTCATTTTGGTGCTTGGGGGGGACAACAGTGGAAGGGCTTCTGGAATTCTGGCACATCCACTTTCCATTACTCTCAGAAAAGAAGTCCAGGATGGTGTCTTCTCCCACAGGGCTGGGCCAGGATCTCTGTGGCATGTAAACCCAGCAAACACTGACCGAGAGACCCTTTCCTGGGTTTCGGCTTCAATTCCAGCACCCTGGACAAAGGAAGCTTAGAGGTTTGAATTCTCTTCTATTATTTGTTCCATTAATCCCAATATGTTTGAGGGAAAGGATTTGAGTTTCCCAGCTCCCTGAATGAGTTGGAAAGTATAACATCTGGTTTCTGTCACATCTAATGAGCTGACGAGAAAGCCCAGTGAAAGGAATTTGATAATTAGAAGAAGAAGCTATACTTTTAATGAGAGGTCAAGAAAAAAGTTACTTTTTTCCCACCATAGAGAATAATGGAGGGAATAGGGGCAACCTGTTTAGGGGCCCATAGAATTGGACCCCCTGATCCAAAGTTCTTGAAACTTGGTGGGTATCTTAGGGAGAGGCTCCATCAGCTACCCTGTGAGTTTGGAGCATCTCCCTCAAATCCCCTCCCTTCCAGCCACCAGAATATACCCTATGTTTTCACCATTGATTTCAATGGCCCATAGGATATAATGGAGCTGAAATTGACATTCGGCTACCTGAAAGACTCCCGGGGACGCCGGCTGGGGGCGGGGCTTGGCTCCTGAGCTCCGGGAGTTGCGCTCCGGTGCGCTCCCCCCCAAAAAAAGACCCCTGCTTACGACCAATGCTCCCTATAAGCTGTGGAGTCTTGTGAGCAAAAATTCTACTCTGTGAGTTACTGGCATTCAAGTTGTGAGCCAGCGATTTGGCATCTGCATCAATTAGTGTACTCTGGAGCCCTCCTTCCTGAGCTAACACAAAAAGGTGTGAACCGGAGGCTAAAAAACTGTGAGTTGGCTCACACTAACTCAGCTTAGAGGGAACACTGCTTATGACTGATAATCTCTCCTTATAATATTTATCTTTTGGTTTCATAAGATTCCATGCTCTCCCATTGGCTGTAAAATGCCCTCCCTCAGCCATTGGCCCATCAGCCACCACTCAAGAGTACTCACGTGCCATTGGCCGGGTGCTGGGTCTGCTCCTCTTCCCCACCCACTCCCCCTTTTGCATGTCAGATTTACTGGCAGACCAGCTCTCTCTCCTGAGGAAGACAGTTCTCTTGACTCCTATGAGGGACTCTCCCCTCAGTGGCTGTTGGTAGGCAGCCAAGCTTGGTTCTGTGAGTAAAAAAACAAAGGACTTTCAGCATAACCCCCTCCCCCGCCCATAATCCCCTCCTCAACGGCCACTTTCTGTCAGAATAAATGGGGAAAAGCCCTTTCTCCTGCTTAGCTTCAGCATGGCTGGCTGGCTAACGAGGTGGGCCAGCGACCATCAAACCATTTTCTTCAACTCCCCGCTGTGTGGCTGACTTTCCCCTAGGGTTGCCAATCTCCAGGTAGGACCTGGAGATCTCCCACTGTTACAATTGACCTCCAGATGACAGTTCCCCGGGAGAAAATGGTTACTTTGGAGGGTAGACTCTATGGCATTATACCCTGCTGAGTCCTTCCACACACACCCCAAATGCTGCCCTCCACAGGATCCCCCCCAAATCTCCAGGTATTTCCCTAATCAGAGTTGGCACCTGTACTTTCTCCTCTGTCACTAAAAGGCCCTTTCCACACCTATGTTGGCCTTTGGGAGAAAACTCATTGGGCCCAGTCCTGATTAGGTTGCCAACTTCAGATGGGCAATTCCTGGAGATTTGAGGGACAGAGCCTGGAGAGGGTGAGGTTTGAAGAGGGGTGGCACCTCAGACAGGTATGATGCCATAGACTCCACCCTCCAATCCAGCCATTCCCTGATGTGGAACCATTGTTGCCAATCTCCAGGTGGGGGCTGGAGATCACTCAAAATTACAACTGCTCTTCAGGTAGCAAAGATCAATTCCTCTGGAGAAAATGGTGGACTCTGTCATTATACCCTGCTGAGATTGCCACAGCAAATTGTCACTGAGTGCCCAAAGCCGGGGCACTCTCCCAGAGCCTCTTTCTAGAGCCCGTTGTATTTATTTCCACAACAGGCCTTATTCCTAGTATGCCAATAAAGGAAGGATGTTGACAAGCTCAAGCATATCCAGAAGAGGGCGACCAGGATGGTGAGAAGGTTTGAATCCAAGTCTTATGAGGAAAGGCTGAAAGAGTTGGGTATGTTTAGCCTGGGGAAGAGAAGGCTTAGAGGGGACATGATTGCAGTCTTCAAGTATCTGAAAGTCTGTCATGTAGAAGATGGAGCAGATCTATCCTCTCTTGCTCCGGGTTGCAAGACTAGATCTAATGGTGCTGGGTTTCGTGGTTAAGAGTGGTTGAGCAGTGGAACAGACTGCCTCGGGAGGTGGTGGATGCTCCTTCGCTGGACGTTTTCAAGAGGAGACCGGACAACCATCTTTTGGGTATGTTGTAGGTATGTAGGGGTTTCGGCTGTGTTCCTGCAGAGTGCAGGGGGTTGGACTAGATGGCCTGCAAGGTCCCTTCCAAATCTAACATTCTATGATTCTATAATGCTGGTAGCTCACCAAGTAGAATTTCTGCTCACAAGACCCCACAGCTTAGAGGGAGCATTGGTCAGGATTGTGTTCCTGCCTTGTACGCAGCCATAAAGGTGTCTTTGCTGACACGCAATATGCAGGGAAGGCCCTGGTGGTATCTTTGTGGGCCCTCCTGTATTTTGGGTTCTGCAACATCCAGGCTGCGACGCAAAGCAATAAGACTCAGGAGCCTCTCTTGACAACACAATTTATTCCTTTTCCAGAAAAGTGATCGTGCAGAAATGCTGGGGAGGGCTCTCGCCCTGGTGGGGAGGCCTCTCTCAGAATACGTCTATGGGGCAAAATCACTTCCCCTCCCCAGCCCTGAATCAAGGATCATGGAAGAGCCCAACCTGAGTGCAGCGCAGGGATGGGGGGTTTACTCTAAAGGAGCTCTGGCTTCCTGCTGCAGTCTGCTGAAGAGGTCTTTCCCTAGGACCAGGCTCAATATTATGGGATGCAGGCTGCAGGGGTTAAGAACATAAGAGAACATAAGAGAAGCCAATGTTGAATCAGGCCAATGACCCATCTAGTCCAACACTCTGTCACACAGCGGCCAAAATATACCAGGTGCCATCAGGAGGTCCAGCAGTGGGGCCAGGACACTAGAAGCCCTCCCACTGCTGCCCCCTCCAGCACCAAGAATAGAGTGCATCACCTGCCCCAGACTGAGAGTTCCCATCTAAATTACTTCATTTAGTTCATGTGGAGCACTGAATCTTCTGAGCATGGTCTCCTGATGACTTCACTGCCTGTCCACACCTGGATGGATCGTGTCCACTCCTCTCACTGACAGTGACTTCCGGAGGTCTCTCCAGGGTGGCTTCCTTTTCTCCTGGCCCCAATCCTGAGCCTCTAACAGCAGAGAAACTGAGCAGATGGATGGACTTCCCACCATCCCTTTTCCTCCACGCCAAGAAAAGATTCACCTGCGTGACTTCTGCCTGTCAGGCGGCTGCTAAAGTCACAGGAGTGGAGCCAGTCCAAAGGGGGCCCCAGTCAGCTCTCCTTCCTCACTAACAGACTGCTAGCACTGAGATCTAAAGACATCCTGATAGTATAATGCCCAGAACCAGAGCAGGCTCTCTCCAGAACCACGACATGGTGGAAATCACATGGCCGACATGGTCCACTCAGCAGTCCCAGCAGGCTCTTCTCAGAGATTCTCTGGAACCAGAAGTGGGCTGAGAGAATGCCCCCCCCCCAAGAAGGTGGGATGAGACAGACAGCATCTCACTGCAAATTCCCAACTGCACACCCCAACGGGAGGGCTTCAAGAAAGCTACTGGGGCCGTGAATGGCAAGGCAAGAGAACGGGGTCTTATAGATCATAATAAAAATGGAATGGATTCCTGTGTGGGCTCACTAGGGGCTGGAGCTAGCAGCCTGGGGGGTGGGGGAGTCTGCCTTTGGGGGGAGCAAGGCTGAGAGGGGGGACTCCTTCCCCAAGCTGCCACCTGGAGGACCATTTGAGTGTGGGCCCCATATGGGTCGGAGGGGGCCACATCTAAGGGGATCAGGAAAGTGCCCCCCCACATTTCTCCCTCCAGGAGGAAAGGCTTTGCCAAGAAAAGCAGCAGCAAAGGATGCGGGTCGGGAAAGAGGCAGGCACAGATCTTGACACGAAGGCACATCCACCCTCAATTACCTGGAATGGAAAGGAGAACAGGGCAGGTGTGAGAATACGCCTGGCCAATGACATTCCCCAAAGAGGAGCCCCCGCCCCCGAGCTTCTCAGACAACCAGGTACCCCCCCCCAACACTTCAGGCATGGCTTTGCAAACTCCCCTCCTTCCCCCTCTACGACAATGCAGAGATCATTGTTAAAAATTCCCCACACGCACTCATTATATAAAATCAATGACACCAGGTTTATACATCGGACACTCAATCACATAACCCGACATACCTCAAGCTAACATACACATGAACAATAAACAGTACACACCCTTTACGTAACACCGCAGACTGCCTAGGAAAGTAAGACAATATACAAAATAGCTAAGTAAATATTCGTTCAATTTAGAGTTCAATTTAGAGTTCCTAGTTTAACAAGTTGATGGGCGATATTACATTACTGTTATTGCTATTGTGTCATTACTATTTGTGCAATAAGCTGATGTCTAATTCTATGTCATTTACAGCAATATCTATATGGCTACATATGTTCTTGGACTATCAATGCTAATTTCTTTTAAAAATCCCCAGTCCAAGCCAGGGCCAAGGACCTTTGTTTCAAGGGCTGCAGGACACAAAATTACAAAACCCTGGCGTGTGAGTCCTCACACACCAGTCGGGTAGTCTGACAACAGCCCTTTAGACTGTCCCGAGGATTAGAAGCTAAAGGGCAAGCCTCCAACCTCCCCGTAACTATACAAAAAAGTCAGGTTGGCCAAGTCAAGAACGTGAAAGACACTGCAGACTTGGCCAGCCTGAAAAATCAGCAGTGGTTGAACACAGCCTAACCCAAACAGGACACAGTATTTTGTTCCAAGACACTGAAAGGCTGGACAACACTTCCAATTACCATGTCAGATGACACAGGGAAGCCATTGGAATTCATAAACATAAACACAATTTCAACAGGAAAGAAGAGAGTTTAAAAATAAATAGGGCATGGTTTCCGGTCCTGAAAACCACAAAAGGCTCTGCATCTGACAATAGCATTACAGATGAGATTAGAATTTCAACAGCCAATCCACATACAAAAGAACCTCCTCAGGAAACAGGAAACCTCCTCAGGAAACAATCCATAGACAAAAGAACCTCCTCAGGAAAGCTCTTCCATTAGCATGTTCATAACCCAGGGAACTCCTACAATAACTTAGACCTAACCCACTTTCTGGGGTAGATATAAATTACCTGCCTACCATTTTTCTGCTCACCTTGACACAGAGAGTCCTCCATCTTTCTGTGTTATACCCCTCAGGATGCCAGTCACAGCTACTGGCGAAACGTCAGGTCCTGCAATGCCAAGACCACAGCCACACAACCTGGAAAATCTACAGCAACCAATGAACTCTGGCTGTGAATGCCTTCGACAGTAGTACATTGGTTCCAAACTACCAGATGTTATCCAGTCTCAGCTGAAGACTCTAGTGTCTCTTTCTCAGAGTCAGCCTAGGCCAGCAAGCTGTTTGGCCTGCAACGAGCAAGCATTCAAGATGGCTGCAGTTGGCATGACAGTGGCTGTGTGGCAAGGTGGTCAAGCTGCCAGGCTAACAGTAAGCTAGAAACTAACTTCTTTATGGCCAGGGGTCCCATGTGGTCTCAGGCTTGAAAGACCAATGGGATCCCTGGGGAGTGATGTAAAGTCCTGTTATTGGACAATTGACCAAAGAGATGATCTAACTGGGATGAAAAGGAAAGAAAACCTATCAGCTAGTCTGGGCCCTTTCCCACGGGGGCAAATCAAAGACCTAAAATTGGACGGAATGTTTTAATTGGGAGTGGGGGCATGGCTCTGACTCCTCTCTGTGGCTGTGGTGCTGTCTAAGAATCACAAGGTCAGTTTGTTCAAGCTCTGTCATGTTCCTCAACTCTGTCATCCCAAAAGCAGGCCACATTTCAAGCCTGAGCCAAAGTTTTAAAATGGACAAGAAATGTAGGGAACCCGAATCTTTGGGCCTGGCAGCTGCAGGCGGGACTCACATGGGCCTCGGACGGAAGTTGGCCTCCATGTTCTTCCAGTTCTTGATGAGGAAGATTGTGCCCACGATGATGCCCGCGATGCCCACAGCCAGGCCAAGGCCACACACCACGTTCTCTGCCACCTCGGGGAAGGGCTCAGCCATGTTGGTATCTGAGAGAGGAAGGCGGCTTAGCGAAAGCAGCAGAGACTTGATCCAGCACCTCCCGTGAGATTTCTGTTCCTTGGATTCTGCATCATCCCGGGGGCATCCCTAACCATTATGTCCCCCCTGACCCGAAACCCCGCCATGGAGACCTTCCAGAGCTGTGATCCCAGCACCAACCTGGACAGGACTGCCTCTTTGAGAAATGCTGGTTTTACCAGCCTCAAGAAGTGCAGTTGGGGCAGGAGTCTCTGGGGCTAGCCTCCTTTTACCTAAAATCCACCCCTCCCCCAGAAAAAAGCCAAGGATCCCAGGCTGGACTCTTCTGTCTTCAAAAGAAGGTGGTCGTGGTACCCCTGGATGACTCTATGGACTGAACGTGTGAATTGCCTCCCCTGGACAGTCCTGCACTGGAGGGCTTGTTCCTTAATGTGATTGTCCTTGTCTGTGGCACCTGATCCCTGTTTCAGACATGGGGGGTCACCAAGTAGGGATGCCAGCCTCCAGGTGGTACCTGGGTATCCCCTGGAATGACAGCTCATCTCCAGACCGGAGAGATCATTTCCCTTGGAGAAAAATGGATGCTTTGCAGGGTGGACTTTGTGGCATTAAACCTCACTGGGGTCCCAGTCTTCCCCAGGCTCCATCCCCAAATCTCCAGGACTTTCCAAACCTGGATCTGGTAAACACCACCCCTCTGCCAGTGGCCAGGGGGGACCTGGAAACCCTATAGCCAAGGGAGGGTGCTGTGGTCTACTACTAATGACCCCCCCCCCAGGTGTGTGCACTGGCCCTGATTCCCCACCCACCCCCGGCCCTTACTCCACTCCTTTGTGAGGGGCTGGGCCAGCCCCCAGTGCTCCACCCGGCAGTAGTAGACATCCTCGGTGTTGGGGACGAAGGTCAGGTAGGAGAACTTGCGGAAGGAGTGGTCCGTGTTGGGGTAGAAGTCCGTCTCCCCCGTGGCCTTCACCTCCTGCCCGTTCTTCACCCAGGTCAGGTTGATCACGGGGGGCAAGAAGCTGTTAGCCAGGCAGATGAGCACGTTGGGCTCCCCCAGCTCCGCCGGCTTCTCGGAGTACAGCGTCACCTTCGGGGGGACTATAAGAGAGATTGAAAAGAGTTTCTCTTGCAGGTCTGGATCCCAGACAGAGCCCCCCCTTCCCAGCTCCTGAAGGGTCCCAGAATGGAATCTTCACGTACTAAAGGGGGAAGCCACCCCACTCCTTGGCTGGGCTTTGGGGTCCATGTCAGTGTGCAGAGGGGAGCCTCTTTGGACCTGCCTGGCACAGGATCGGCTCTGGAGACTCACCAGCCCTGCACCAAGAGGGGCAACAGGCAGCCTCCTCTGGGGAGGATCTCTCAGGAGGATGAGAAGGGGGAAGGGGACCGGGGAGGGTTCCTGGTATTGTGGTCACTTGGGACAGTGGCGGGGGGGAATGGGGAGACACCATCATTGGACAGCAGGCATGAGGGGGAATCTTCCCCTGACTGTTTGGCTATTAGCCACAAGGTATAGATAGGGACTCTGGGGCAAGTGATGCTCTTGGTGCTTTGGAAGGGTGGATCATCAATGGGAGGGCTTCTGGTGTCCTGGCCCCACTGCTGGACCTTCTGAGGGCACCTGGTATTTTTGGCCACTGTATGACAGAGTGTTGGACTGGAGGGGCCATTGGCCCGATCCAACATTGGCATCTCTTATGTTCTTATATGAACTCTCCATCTGGGGCAAGGGCTGCTCTGTATTCTTGGTGCGTGGGAGGGCTTCTAGTGTCCTGGCCCCACTGCTGGACCTCCTGATGGCACCTGGTATTTTTGGCCGCTATGTGACAGAGTGTTGGACTGGAGGGGCCATTGGCCCGATCCAACATTGGCGTCTCTTATGTTCTTATATGAACTCTCCGTCTGGGGCAAGGGATGCTCTGTATTCTTGGTGCTTGGGGGAGGAGGGTCAACAATGGGAGGGCTTCTAGTGTCCTGGCCCCACTGCTGGACTTCCTGATGGCACCTGGTATTTTTGGCCACTGTGTGACACAGAGTGTTGGACTGGATGGGCCTTTGGCCTGATCCAACATTGGCGTCTCTTATGTTCTTGTGGGTCCTTAGTTGACCCTGACTGTTGAAAACTGGTGTGGCATAATGGTGAAAGTGTCAGACTAGGATCTGAGAGACCCAGGTTCGAGTCCCCAGTCTGCCAGAGAAGCTGACTAGATGACTTCGAATGAGTCAGTCTAACTGACCTCATGGGGTTGTTGTGAGGAGATGATGGAGGAGAGGAGATGGAAGCCACTTTGGGCTGCCCTTGGGGAGAAAAGTGGGGGATAAATCAAGGAAACTGTTAAACAAACTGATGAGCCCCAGGGAGGTGTCCCACTTGAGGCACGTTCCTCAGAAGCAGCTTCAGGGCTGGGGAGGGGGGCACAACTGAAAGCCAGGATTTTCTAGAGTGAATTCCTGGCACAGAGAAAGAAATGACCAGGCTCGTAGCCAGGATTTTTTAATTCGGGGGGCTGTAAATAAATCAGGGGGCAGCCCCACACACCTCAGGGCTAGGCCTCCAAGTGAGTGCCACATCCCCAAGTGAGTGGGGATAACATGGAATTCACTGCCGCAGGAGGTGGTGGCAGCTACAAGCATGGACAGTTTCAAGAGGGAATTAGATAAACATATGGAGCAGAAGTCCATCAATGGCTATTAGCCACAAGGTATAGATAGGAACTCTCAGTCTGGGGCAGGTGATGCACTCTATTCTTGGTGCTGGAGGGGCAGCAGTGGGAGGGCTTCTAGTGTCCTGGCCCCACTGCTGGACCTCCTGATGGCACCTGGTATATTTTGGCCGCTGTTGGACTAGATGGACCATTGGCCTGATTCAACATTGGCTTCTCTTATGTTCTTATGTTCTTATGAGTGTCACAAATAAAATAAAGATAAAATAAAAAATGGAAGCCAGGGGGCCTTGGCAGTAAGTCAGGGGGGCTGGGCCCCAAGACGCCCCACTGTAGCTACAGCCCTGTAAATGACCCTTTCTCAGCTTGAGGGCAGAGAGGCAGGTGCCTAGCGGAAGGCGGAGGTGGGGTGGGTCTGAGGCTCCCGCCCCACTGGGTTTGAGGGGTCCCACGGTACCATTCTCGACGGGGGTGTTGTTGGAGCGGCGCATGAGGATGTCGAGGTTGGATCGCAGGATGGCGATGTTGCGCAGCGCGTTCACAGCCGGGAAGGCAGTGAAGTCCTGGAACTGTGGTAGCCGCCAGACGATGTCCTTGTGCTCCAGGTCCACGTGGAAGACCTCATCGACATCGAAGTTGTAGGTGTACTCGCCGGGCCCCTCCTCCGAGGTCAGGCTCCGCTGCACGAAGGCCACCTGGGAGTGCGTGTCCTCCGCTGCCCGGGGAAGGAGGGTGAAGGTTAGGCCAGAGAGCCGGGCTGTGCTGCTGGGGCCCCTCTGACAGCCAGCACAGCAGAGCTGAGCTTTCCTGGTATGCCTCCCCTCTGCCCTTTCAGCATCCAGTCACATGGGGGGGGTTTGACGTTGGCAACCCACAGATCAAAGTCAGGATGACTGGGGGGGGGCATTTGGTGCTGGTGAATGGAAAAAGGTGGATGAGGGCTTTTTAAATTATTTTTTTGCACCAGACCTTATTGCAAGGTGCCCTGGGTAAACAAGTGTCAGAAGACAGCCATGATCCTTTCTATTGCCAAGTACACTGTATTCATTGTTTCTTGTATCACTTCCTGCCTTTATGCTTGCGCATAGTTATTGGAGTGGCCTTGACAAGAAGGCTTTGGAGTAGTTTCTCAGCCCAGGGAAATATTCCAGTCCTACGTGACTAGGCGGTGTGTGTGGGGGTAGTTCTCCCGGTCATTAAGTAACACCCCGCCGGGAGTTTTCCCCCGCGCGCGCTACGAGTTCATTTGCTAGTCCAGCTTTGCATCATACTATAATTGCACTTGGCCTGGCCTAGATGGGCATTCCTGACAATAGTATTATTACTGTGGGCAACATCCTTGTATTCCAATAAAGCTTCTCTTTCTTAAGAAGAATGCCTGGAGTTACTTGCTATTGAGCCTGACAACAAGTTAACTAAAATCTGTTCTTTAATAATCCGGTGGTGGATGGATGCAGATTGGGGCCTTGCCCCCCTCCCAGAGGAAGAGGAGGGTGAGGAAGGCAGAGGTCCTTTCCCCCGGGGGCAAAGGGAAAGGATCATGGCCACCACCCCCTCTGCCTTTTGCAGCCATCAGCAGGGCAGCCCCCCCCCCCACCCCGTGAAACGCTTCCTTAGCCCCAAGAAGGGGTTTGGGGCAAGCTCTCTCATCCTGGGGAAACTCGCACTGGAGCGTCAGATGAGAGAGTGAGAGAGAAAGATCCTCCCCCTCCCCCGCAGGTTAAGGGGTGGGAGGGAGCCCAGAACAGGGCCACGGAGAGAGCCTGCAGATGTGGGGGCTGCAGCTGGCAGGGGCTAGGCTCTCCCCACCCCTTGGCATTTGCCAGCCAGGTCTTTGTTTCGCCGTCCTACCAGGCCCGTAGCTACAGTGGGGCACCCCGGGGCTAGGCCCCCTACTTGCTGGCGAGGCCCCCTGACTTCCCATCCAGCCCTGGGCGTCATGGCCTTCTCCCCTGGATTAATCTGATTAGCCAGTGCCCCCTAAGAAATCTAAATGCCCCCTGACTTAAAAATCTTGGCTACGGACCTTCATCCTACTAAACCCCACTTAAAAAGACAGACGGACAGACCTCCAGGTTTGGAAGCGGGGGCCGTTTTGGGAGCCCTCCAAAGAGAGGCTGAGCCCCGGTGCCAGCGCCAGAGTAAGGGCGGAGGAGGAGGAGGAGGAGGAGGAGGGAGAAGAGGCACCCAGAACCCTCTCGGCGAACTCTCCAAAGCCAAGCTGCCCACGGCCCAGGAGAAGGAGAGACCTGTCCCCCCAGCTCATTCACAGCAGAGAATCTGATCCCTCCTCCTGCGGCTCCCACTTGGTGGGTCTTTGATGGGAAATGAGACTGGTGGCTTTCTTTCCCTTTCCTCCGTGCACACTTAGCGGAGAGGCGAAACAAGGGTTTGAGGAAGAACTCCAGCCTGTAGATACTTTCTAACTCAGGGGTATCAAACATGCGACCCCTGGGGGGCTTCTATCAGGCCCACAGTGGAACTGGCTGTCTTCTCCTTCTTCTTCTTCCAGTTCTGCTGCTGCTGTGTCATCGTAGGTTTGCAGCTTACAGATTACACACCTGAACAGCTGGGACATTTTGATGCAATAATCCAGAGCAAGATGAAGAAGAAGAGAAGAGATTGGATTTATACCCCGCCCTTCACTACCCAAAGGAGTCTCAGAGCGGCTTACAAACTCCTTTCCCTTCCCCTCCCCACAACAGACACCCTGTGAGGTAGAAGAAGAGAAGAGACTGGATTTATACCCCGCCCTTCACTACCCAAAGGAGTCTCAGAGCGGCTTGCAAACTTCTTTCCCTTCCCCTCCCCACAACAGACACCCTGTGAGGTAGAAGAAGAGAAGAGATTGGATTTATACCCCGCCCTTCACTACCCAAAGGAGTCTCAGAGCGGCTTGCAAACTTCTTTCCCTTCCCCTCCCCACAACAGACACCCTGTGAGGTAGAAGAAGAGAAGAGATTGGATTTATACCCCGCCCTTCACTACCCAAAGGAGTCTCAGAGCGGCTTGCAAACTTCTTTCCCTTCCCCTCCCCACAACAGACACCCTGTGAGGTAGAAGAAGAGAAGAGATTGGATTTATACCCCGCCCTTCACTACCCAAAGGAGTCTCAGAGCGGCTTGCAAACTTCTTTCCCTTCCCCTCCCCACAACAGACACCCTGTGAGGTAGAAGAAGAGAAGAGATTGGATTTATACCCCGCCCTTCACTACCCAAAGGAGTCTCAGAGCGGCTTGCAAACTTCTTTCCCTTCCCCTCCCCACAACAGACACCCTGTGAGGTAGAAGAAGAGAAAAGATTGGATTTATACCCAGCCCTTCACTACCCAAAGGAGTCTCAGAGCGGCTTGCAAACTTCTTTCCCTTCCCCTCCCCACAACAGACACCCTGTGAGGTAGAAGAAGAAGAAGAGATTGGATTTATACCCCGCCCTTCACTACCCAAAGGAGTCTCAGAGCGGCTTGCAAACTTCTTTCCCTTCCCCTCCCCACAACAGACACCCTGTGAGGTAGAAGAAGAGAAGAGATTGGATTTATACCCCGCCCTTCACTACCCAAAGGAGTCTTAGAGCGGCTTGCAAACTTCTTTCCCTTCCCCTCCCCACAACAGACACCCTGTGAGGTAGAAGAAGAGAAGAGATTGGATTTATACCCCGCCCTTCACTACCCAAAGGAGTCTCAGAGCGGCTTGCAAACTTCTTTCCCTTCCCCTCCCCACAACAGACACCCTGTGAGGTAGAAGAAGAGAAGAGATTGGATTTATACCCAGCCCTTCACTACCCAAAGGAGTCTCAGAGCGGCTTGCAAACTTCTTTCCCTTCCCCTCCCCACAACAGACACCCTGTGAGGTAGAAGAAGAAGAAGAGATTGGATTTATACCCCGCCCTTCACTACCCAAAGGAGTCTCAGAGCGGCTTGCAAACTTCTTTCCCTTCCCCTCCCCACAACAGACACCCTGTGAGGTAGAAGAAGAGAAGAGATTGGATTTATACCCCGCCCTTCACTACCCAAAGGAGTCTTAGAGCGGCTTGCAAACTTCTTTCCCTTCCCCTCCCCACAACAGTCACCCTGTGAGGTAGAAGAAGAGAAGAGATTGGATTTATACCCCGCCCTTCACTACCCAAAGGAGTCTCAGAGCAGCTTACAAACTCCTTTCCCTTCCCCTCCCCACAACAGACACCCTGTGAGGTAGAAGAAGAAGAAGAGATTGGATTTATACCCCATGGCCCTTCACTGCCCAAAGGAGTCCCAGAGCAGCTTACAAACTCCTTTCCCTTCCCCTCCCCACAACAGGCACCCTGTGAGGTAGAAGAAGAGAAGAGATTGGATTTATACCCTGCCCTTCACTGCCCAAAGGAGTCTCAGAGTGACTTACAAACTCCTTTCCCTTCCCCTCCCCACAACAGACACCCTTGCGAGGTAGAAGAAGAAGGAGAGATTGGATTTATACCCCGCCCTTCACTACCCAAAGGAGTCTCAGAGCAGCTCATAAACTCCTTTCCCTTCCCCTCCCCACCACAGACACCCTGCGAGGTAGAAGAAGAGAAGAGATTGGATTTATACCCCATGGCCCTTCACTACCCAGATGAGTCTCAGAGCGGCTTACAAAGTCCTTTCCCTTCCCCTCCCCACAACAGACACCCTGTGAGGAAGGTGGGGCTGAGAGAGCTCTTGACAGAAACGGCTCTTTTTCAAGGACAGCTCTATCAGAACTAGGACTTGCCCAAGGTCATCCAGCAGCTGCAAGTGGAGGAGTGGGGGAATCAAACCCGGCTCTCCCAGATTAGAGTCCGCGCACTTCACCACTACACCAGACTGGCTCTCTGGGGTGTCAGTTATCAGACACTGTGAAATAAACAAAATATTGCAAGAGGGCTAATGTTTTAAGCAGGATTTTATTTTACGTAAAAAAAAAACCCTTTGTGTTTGTGTCCTTTATAAAGTTTATATCTCCGCTATGACACGCCTGGCCCGGCCCAACAAGGCGTCATTTATGCCAGATCCCGCCCTCCTAACAAATGAGTTCGACACCCCTGGTCTAACTGAAGCAGCAGACCAGAGCCAGAGTCCAGGAGCACCTTCAGGGCTCACAGAATTGGTGGCAGCAGGGGAGGAGCTTTCCTGAGTCAAGGGCAGCTCACTTCTTCGGATACAGCTAGAATGGAAGTCTCTCTATTCCTTATATCATGGAAGACAGACGGACTGTATCTAAAGAAGTGAGCCCTGAGTCAGGAAAGATCCTCCCCGGCCACAAATTTTGTGAGTCTTGAAGGGGCTCCGGTTTTCTAAGGGAAGGCGATTCTGAGCCCCCAACGTCTCCCCCAAAGAGTGATTAACATATGGAATTCACTGCCACAGGAGGTGGTGGCAGCTACAAGCATGGACAGTTTCAAGAGGGAATTAGATAAACATCTGGAGCAGAAGTCCATCAGTGGCTATTAGCCACAGGGTAGAGATGGGAACTCTCAGTCTGGGGCAGGTGATGCACTCTATTCTTGGTGCTGGGGGGCAGCAGTGGGAGGGCTTCTAGTGTCCTTGCCCCATTGCTGGACCTCCTGATGGCACCTGGTATATTTTGGCCACTGTGTGACAGAGTGTTGGACTAGATGGGCCACTGGCCTGATCCAACATTGGCTTCTCTTATGCTCTTATGTTCTTATGTCCGGCGAGAGAGAGCGGGTCGCATTTGCACACACCCCTTTCCTAAAAACAAACCAGGTCTTTCCAGCCGCCATTCTCCTTGCCCGTTAACTCCTCCACCCCCTGCCAGCTGGCCCCACCGCCAGTGTTCCCTCTAAGCTGAGTTAGTGTGAGCTAGCTCACAGTTTTTTAGCCTCTGGCTCACGCATTTTCATCTCCGCTCAGGAAGGATGGGTCCAGAGCAAACTTATTTATGCAGCGGTCAAATCGCTCGCTCACAACTTTAATGCCAGGAGTTCACAAAGGAGAATTTTTGCTCGCAAGTCTCCACAGCTTAGAGGGAACATTGCCCACCGCACAGATACCTGGGCGCGCGGGGGGGGCTCTTACCTGCCACGAGGTGGCCCCCCAGAAGGGGCAGCAGCGGCAGCCACAGGTACCCGGCCAAGGCCCTCATTCCTGTTGCCAACTCCGAGGCGGGAGGTGCCCAGTGGCGGACGGAGCGCCAGGCTGGGCAGCAATAGGGGGCAGCAGCGGGGCAGAGGCGCACGGCGGAGCCCGGTCCCGCCCCGTTCGGGAGGAGGGAAGCGAGAGCGGCCGAAGCAGCCAATGAGAAAAAGGCCCGGCCGTTGACTCAGCGGTTGCCGGGTGGAAGAGCCCCAGAAAACAGCCCGAGCCGCAGATAGGCGAGAGAGGGAGAACTCCCGGCCGGCCACTGGAAGCCAGAAACCGCCGCGCGGGCCGGGCTGAGAGAGGCCGAGGGGAGAAAGCGTAGCGGATCTGGAGTCTGCCCCGTCCTGTCTCTCTCGGAGCTTCCTGGGCGGGGGCACCATGCCCTCCTAGGGCTTTGCAGAAGGGCTGATTGGAGCCCTCCGTCCGTGCTTGTAACCGCCGCCACCTCCTCCTGTGGCAGTGAATTCCATGTGTGTGAATCACTTGAACGTGGCGGTGGAGCCGAGGGGAAACTTTGGGGACAATTTGCCTGGGAGAGGGAGTGAGAGACGGGAATAGAGCTGTACACCCCGCCCCCTCCGTCCTCTGCAAAAAAACTATCTCCCTCAAGAGGAGCAGCCGCTGATCCTTCTACCCGGAGACTGATGACGCTCCGCCAGACGGAATTCTCATTGGTCGTCCTTGGGGCCCGGCCCGGCCCACTCCCCAGAACTTCAGAGGCAAAAGTCTTCTTCCCCCAACGCAGTGAACAAAGTTTCCACCGGGTGCTGGATGGGGTTTTTCTGTGGGGCAGCCATGGCGTCTGGCCTGATCCTGCCAGGGACTCTGGTGCTGATGGCGCTTCTGGATCTCTGCGTGGTCCACGGAAGGGGAGGACGGATCGAGCCCCCTGGTAAGCGGAGCTCCTGGAGGGGGGGCGGATGAAAGATTGGGGTGGGGGCTTGGAGACACACTCCTATTATTATTACTACTACTACTACTGCTACTATTTACTTTATTTATATTCCGCGTTTCCCGGTGGGGTCCCAGAGCAGCTTGCAGCGTTCTCCTTTCCTCTATTTCACCTTCACAACAGCCCTGTGAGGTCGGCCGGCCGGAGGAGAACCGAAAGCGGCTGACAGTCTCCCCCTCCCCTCGAGCAGGGTTGGCCCCCCAGAGTGGCTCGCTCTGTGCCCCATTTGCTGCTCTGCCGCCTGCTCAAACCTTGCAGAGAACAGCATGGGAAGATTACCCCCTCGGGTGCTTGGTTGCTGGGAAAGTCCTAAAGCAGAGACCTCTCCTGTTTATATTGCACAACCACCATCCCCGGGTCCCATGTAGCCCCCTCCCACACCCAAGACCTTGTTAATATGAAAGTTACCTTGCGGGTCGGAAGATCTCTCCCTCTCCTGGCGGGGGTGGGGGAAGTGGATGCGAAAGGAAAACCAACCAAGCAAGCAGAAGGTCCAGAATTCCTTCAGCCCTTCTGAGAAGGGGGGCACCATCAGCTCCACAAACCCTTCTCCAGCTTTGATGCCCGGTGCCTGCCCCAAACCTTCTGGTGAGGGCTCTTGTGCCCAGCTGCCCTCTGGCTCTGGCTGTGACCTCCACAGATTCAGCCTGAGGGACAGCAGACCATAAGAACATAAGAGAAGCCGTGTTGGAGCAGGCCAGTGGCCCAGTCCAGTTCAACACTTTGTGGCCGAAACCCAGGGGCCACCAGCGGTGCCCGAACTCCAGAAGCCCTCCCACAATCGCCCCACAAGCGCCAAGAGGCCCTATGAGGAAAGGCTGAGGGACTTGAGATTTTTAGCATAGAGAAGAGGAGGTGGGGGGGCATGATTGCAGTCCCTTAGAGGGCAGTCCCTTAGAGGAAGGGCAGGGAGCTGTTCGGGTTGGCAGCAGAGGAGAGGACTTGCGAGAATGGATTTAAATTAAGGGTGGAAAGGTAAGAACATAAGAGAAGCCAATGTTGAATCAGGCCAATGGCCCATCCAGTCCAACACTCTGTCACACAGCGGCCAAAATATACCATGTGCCATCAGGAGGTCCAGCAGTGGGGCCAGGACACCAGAAGCCCTCCCACTGCTGCCCCCTCCAGCACCAAGAATAGAGGGCATCACCTGCCCCAGACTGAGAGTTCCCATCTATACCCTGTGGCTAATAGCCACTGATGGACTTCTGCTCCATACGTTTATCTAATTCCAGGTGCCAGCAGGAGGTCCAGCAGTGGGGCCAGGACACCAGAAGCCCTCCCACTGCTGCCCCCTCCAGCACCAAGAATAGAGGGCATCACCTGCCCCAGACTGAGAGTTCCCATCTATACCCTGTGGCTAATAGCCACTGATGGACTTCTGCTCCATACGTTTATCTAATTCCAGGTGCCAGCAGGAGGTCCAGCAGTGGGGCCAGGACACCAGAAGCCCTCCCACTGCTGCCCCCTCCAGCACCAAGAATAGAGGGCATCACCTGCCCCAGACTGAGAGTTCCCATCTATACCCTGTGGCTAATAGCCACTGATGGACTTCTGCTCCATACGTTTATCTAATTCCAGGTGCCAGCAGGAGGTCCAGCAGTGGGGCCAGGACACCAGAAGCCCTCCCACTGCTGCCCCCTCCAGCACCAAGAATAGAGGGCATCACCTGCCCCAGACTGAGAGTTCCCATCTATACCCTGTGGCTAATAGCCACTGATGGACTTCTGCTCCATACGTTTATCTAATTCCAGGTGCCAGCAGGAGGTCCAGCAGTGGGGCCAGGACACCAGAAGCCCTCCCACTGCTGCCCCCTCCAGCACCAAGAATAGAGGGCATCACCTGCCCCAGACTGAGAGTTCCCATCTATACCCTGTGGCTAATAGCCACTGATGGACTTCTGCTCCTTATCTATATATCTAATTCCCAAGTGGCTCCCTATGTGCGGATATCTAAATCCGCACATCGGGAGCACCTGGGGCAGGGAGATTTTCCTGCGCACGTGGGGCAGTCCCCACGTGTGCAGGAAAATCTAAAAAGTTTAAAAATTATACGGGGATCTTTAAATCCCCAAAAAGCAAAAGAGCACTCCCTGCGCATGCGCAGGGAACGCTCTACAAACTGGCCGTTGCCGCCGGGATGGGAGGGCGGGAGAAGGCTTGGCGGGCCAGCCGGCCGGCCTCCCCCCCCCGCCGCCGCCGCCACGCTGCTTGGGAGGGAGGGGGATTCTCGGCGGGCCGGCGGGCCTTGCCGCCGCCGCTGCTGGGGGGGAGGGGAAGCTTGGCCGCCTCTTGTGTTTATCTAATTCCCTCTTGAAACTGTCCATGCTTGCAGCTGCCACCACCTCCTGTGGCAGTGAATTCCATATGTTAATCACTCTTTGGGTGAAGAAGTATTTCCTTTTATCTGTTCTAACCCGACTGCTCAGCAATTTCATGGAGTGCCCACGAGTTCTTGTATTGTGAGAAAGGGAGAAAAGTACTTCTTTCCCAACCTGCTCAATCCCATTCATAATCTTATAAACCTCGATCATGTCACCCCTCAGCCCTGGTTTCTCCAAGCTGAAGAGCCCCAAGCGTTTTAACCTTTCTTCATAGGGAAGGTGTTCCAACCCTTTTATCATCCTAGTTGCCCTTCTCTGCACTTTTCCCAGTGCTATAATATCCTTTTTGAGGTGTGGCGACCAGAACTGTACACAGTATTCCAAATGGTAGCGGCTGGATATTAAGAAAGACTTTTTTACAGCAAGAGTTGTGCCACAGTGGAATCAGCTGCTGGAGGGGGGCTGAGCTCCCCCTCACTGGCAGTCTCTAAGCAGCGGCTGGACAGACACTGGTCAGGGATGCTCTAGGCTGATCCTGCATTTAGTAGGGGGTTGGACTCAATGGCCTGTATAGCTCCTTCCAGCTCTGTGATCCTGTGTTTCTAAGACAGAGCATCCCTGCTCCAGAAAGAGTGCTCCATCTATACCTTGTGACTAAAAGCCACTGATGGACCTTTACCACTCCACATTCCTCCCTGAGACTCAAGGTGGATTACACAAGCATTAATTAATGCAATAGAAACAGTATCAGGCAAGATATATAAACTGTACCAACCTGGATCACCAAAGTTAGAAAACAATGTTGTAAGAATGAGATACTAAACAATGCCATAGACCAGGGGTGTCAAACATGCGGCCCGGGGCTGGATCAGGCCCCCAGAGGGCTTCTATCAGGCCCGCCGTGGAACTGGCCAGTTTGGTGTAGTGGTTAAGTGCGCGGACTCTTATCTGGGAGAACCGGGTTTGATTCCCCGCTCCTCCACTTGCACCTGCTGATGTGACCTTGGGTCAGTTACAAGCTCTGGCGCAGCTGTTCTCTCAAGGACAGTTTCTGTCAGAGCTCTCTCAGCCCCTCCTACCTCACAGGTTGTCTGTTGTGGGGAGGGGAAGGGGAAGGAGTTTGTAAGCCACTCTGAGACGCCTTTGGGCAGTGAAGGGCGGGGTATAAATCCAATCTCTTCTTCTCTTCTTCTTCTTCTTCTGCTTCTTCTTCCAGTTCTGCTGCTGCTGCGTCATCGTAGGTTTGCAGCTTACAGATACACACCTGAACAGCACACTCAAGATTGCAACAAGCACAGACATTTTGATGCGATAATTCAGAGCAAGAGGGGTCAGTTATCAGACGCTGTTAAAGAAACAAAATATTGCAAGAGGGCTGATGTTTTAAGCATGATTTCATTTTAAATAAAAAAAAAAACCTGTTTGTGTCCTCTGTAATGTTTATATCTCCGCTACCTGGCATTACATTTCCTGACACACACGGCCCGGCCCAACGAAGTCTCATTTATGTCAGATCCAGCCCTCATAACACATGAGTTCGGCACCCCTGCCATAGACTATGCCCCATGCCCCTCTGTAAAAACATCCTCATGAACAATTCCATGTTACCCTTTCTGTGGAATAACAGAAGTGCTGGGACCCTTTCTGGCTGCACCAGGCAGTTTAGTCCACCAGCTGGCGGCCACCACTGCGAGGGCTCTGATATGGGCAGCTGTTGGGCTTGCCCATTTGTCGGGCTACACCTTCAGGAGGCTGTGTTGTTAGCCAAATTGCTCTATTTTAAATATAGCAATTGGATTATTATTATTACTAGGAATAAGGCCTGTTGTGGAAATAAATACAACGGGCTCTAGAAAGAGGCTGTGGGAGAGTGCCGCGGCTTTGGGCACTCAGTGACAATTTGCTGTGGCAATCTCAGCAGGGTATAATGATAGAGTCCACCATTTTCTCCAGAGGAACTCATCTTTGCTACCTGAAGAGCAGTAGTAATTTTGAGTGATCTCCAGCCCCCACCTGGAGATTGGCAACAATGGTTCCCCATCAGGGCATGGCTGGATTGGAGGGTGGAGTCTGTGGCATTGTACCTGTCTGAGGTGCCACCCCTCCTCAAACCTCACCCTCTCCAGGCTCCATCCCTCAAATCTCCAGGAATTGCCCACCTGGAGTTGGCAACCTGATCAGGACTGGGCCCAATGAGTTTTCTCCCAAAGGCCAACATAGGTGTGGAAAGGGCCTTTTACTGACAGAGGAGAAAGTACAGGTGCCAACTCTGATTAGGGAAATACCTGGAGATTTGGGGGGTGGATCCTGTGGAGGGCAGCATTTGGGGTGTGTGTGGAAGGACTCAGCAGGGTATAATGCCATAGAGTCTACCCTTCAAAGCAACCATTTTCTCCCGGGGAACTGATCTCTGTCATCTGGAGGTCAATTGTAACAGTGGGAGATCTCCAGGTCCCACCTGGAGATTGGCAGCCCTAGGGGAAAGTCAGCTGCACAGCAGGGAATTGAAGAAAATGATCTGATGGTCACTGGCCCCCCTTGTTAGCCAGCCAGCCATGCTGAAGCTAAGCAGGAGAAAGAGCCTTTTTCCATTTATTCTGATAGGAAAGTGGCCATTGGGGAGGTGGTTATGGGCGGGGGAGGGGGTTAAGCTGAAAGTCCTTTTTTTTTTTTACTCACAGAACCAAGCTTGGCTGCCTACCAACAGCCACTGAGGGGACAGTCCCTCACAGGAGTCAAGAGAACTGTCTTCCTCAGGAGAGATCTGTTTGCCAGGGGGAGTGGGTGGGGAAGAGGAGCAGACCCAGCACCCGGCCAATGGCACGCGAGTACTCTTGAGTAGCGGCTGATGGGCCAATGGCTGAGGGAGGGCATTTTACAGCCAATGGGAGCACATGGAATCTTGCGAAACCAAAAGATAAATATTTATAAGGAGAGATTGGGTTCTCGCCTGTATATACAGAGAATGCTGCTGCTTTGTAATGGTTCCCAGTAAAAGACACGAAGACCAGGTATAATTAATAAAATATTATTTTACTGAATATAATCCTTATTTATCCATTCACAAACACACAAACAATATTCAAACATTCACACACATAAAATGGCTCTTTCATTGTTCGTGTGTATGGCTTGGGTGGGGCAGGCACTTTAATCCCATCACGCAAACGACTGGCAGAGGAAAAGTCCTTTGTCTGCTGTATGGCCTTTAATCCATGTATGTGACATGCAGCAGGTATGCAATGGAGTCCCTCAGAGTAAAAAGACAGCTTTTTCCTTTCTCTATGGGCTTCTCCCTCGGTATCCATTTTACAGTCTAGCAAGCACACAGACCATGTGGCAACAGCAAACAGTCCATAGCAAGGCCCCATAATGGCGTCGGGGCTAACAGTGCTCTGAGGAATGAAGCTGTCTCAACTGGAAATATTGGTGGTCCTGCAGAAATGGGGGTTCTAGGCAGTGGGAGGGACTTATAGGTGATACCCAGCACCGTGAATTGAACTTTGGAACTAATCAGTAACCAATAGGCTGTTGGGATTTTGTTTAAATAGAGGCTGCCTTCCAAAACACTAGTGCCTCCCCGTGCTTTTTTAAAAGAAACATAACTTTTATTCTAGAAAAACAAGGGAATGGTATTTTGGATAAAATAAATTGAAGATATTAAGTTTTTAGGGCATACAGAGATGGGAAAGGGGAAGGGGAAAGCAACATAAATAATACATCTTCTGCATATAACTCTTCTCTACTTATAATTCCACATTATACCAAAATAGACTGTGAGATTTTAAAAGTTCATAAAGGCTTCTTCATATTATAATACTAAGGAGTTCGTATCTTTGTATTTCTTTCTTATCCAATTATAAAATGGCGTCCATAATCTGAATAAATCTTCCATTTGCCCTTTTAACATCAATGTCAATTTGTCCATTTCTGCACTTTCCATAGTCTTCCAGGGCTCTTTTTGTAGCAGGAACTCCTTTGCATATTAGGTGACACACCCCTAATGTAGCCAATCCTCCAGGAGCTTACAGTAGCCCCTGTAAGAAGAGCTCTTAATGGGGGCCCCAGCATTAAGCTTGTTATTCCAGTTTGGTTCTTGTATCTGTTAAACATCTCCATTATGCTATATTCTAATCTGCTGTTCGCCAGCTACCTATATGTAGGGACTGGTAACTTCCAGTTTGGTGTAGTGCCAATTTGGTATCGTGGTTAAGTGTGCGGACTCTTGATTCCCCA
Source organism: Gekko gecko (assembly GCA_029375565.1). NCBI lineage: Eukaryota > Metazoa > Chordata > Lepidosauria > Squamata > Gekkonidae > Gekko > Gekko gecko. The sequence continues at coordinate 663,223 of JAPDNY010000002.1, read as the reverse complement.
CTCCTCCACTTGCACTTGCTGGATGACCTTGGGCAAGCCATAGTTCTGGCACAGCTGTCCTTGAAAAAGAGCAGTTTCTGTCAGAGCTCTCTCAGCCCCACCTACCTCACAGGGTGTCTGTTATGGGGAGGGGAAGGGAAGGGAGTTTGTCAGCCGCTCTGAGACTCCTTTGGGCAGTGAAGGGTGGGGTATGAATCCAATCTCCTCTTCTTCTTCTTCCAGTTTGGTTCTTGTATCTGTTAAACATCTCCATTATGCTGTATGCTAATTTGCTGTTCACCTGCAGTGCTACCTATATGTAGGGACTGGTAGCTTCCATTTCACTGTATCCGAAGAAGTGTGCCTGCACATGAACGCTTGTACCTTGAATAAAACTTTGTTGGTCTTAGAGGTGCCCCTGGACGGGGACTCTCTGTTCCCTTTCCAGTTGCCCACGGACCTTTCCAGATGGAACTGGCAGCTGCAGCTTCCACCCAGAGGCTGGCGACGCAGCACAATCGTGGATTCTCCTGGGCCAGCGAGGGTTTCCCCTTCTCCGGCCCTCAGTGAATCGTCAACCAGCTCAGCCCCCCCAGCAAAGGGTGGGGGCAGTCGCAGCTTCTGGGGGGGGCAGTAGTGATGTGGCTTCTCCCTCTTCCATATCTCCACAGCCCCCCACTTCCTGTTCCAGCGCAAGCTCCGAGTGCCTCTACGCCAACGGGACTCGAGGGGAGATCCGGTTCCTGGACAGGTACCTCTACGGGCGGGAGGAGTTCGTGCACTTCGACAGCCGCCGCGGAGAGTTCGAGGCCCTCACCCCACTGGGCGAGCCCGACGCCCGCCTCTGGAACAGCCAGAAGGAGTTCCTGGATGTCTTGCGGGCCGCCGTGGACTCCTTCTGCCGCCACAACTACGAGGTCCACAAGGCATGGGGCATCGTCACGAGGAAGGGTGAGTGGGGAGATGGGGGGCTGGCTCCACAGGGCGGGCAGGCGCAGGAGGGAGGGGGAAAGTAGCCGCGGGAGAGCAAGCAGGAGCTGGGGGGACGGGAGGCATTTCCCTCCTCCACCCACTTCTCTTGAGGTAGTGGGGGGACCTCGAAGGTGGGGAGAGGAAGCCCCCCCCATCCGCACAGGCGATGGGGGGGAAGAGAGCAAAAGCAGGATTCTCATAGATCCTCTAACTTAAAAAAAAGAAAAACCTCTCCTAAACTGAAAAGTACTGAGACTTACTAGTGATTTCAGCTCTCACATACTTTATTAGATGAAGAACAAGACAACTGAGCCGGCTCGCAGGCCGGCTTTTATTCCCAAGTGACCCACACCCCAAACACACACACACCCGGTGATTCGCTATTTACATTGATTGGATTAACTCCTGCTCCTCCATTGGAGGGGAGTCAGGATCCACTAGTCCATTGTCCTTCGGGGCGAAGCTCAGGCCCTTCGCCTGGCCACATGGTGGACCGGTTAGAACCAGTCTAAGCACATGGCTGTCCAGAGCCCATGTTCTCCTGTGGATACATTACACCCCTCCCCCTTGGTCCGATAAACACCCGCACACATAGTCTTTCAAATAGCTGGGGGGCCGCCGCTCTCGCGTGGAGCGACGGGGCTCTGGCATGGGGGAACTGACAGCCTCCCGGGCGGCTGTGGGGACTGGTGGCCGCTCTGGTGTTGGCGGGGCTGGGCTCACCATCTCGGCCGGCGTGTCATTTGCGGTGGCTGTCAGTCCGGAGTTGAAGTCCACAGGGATTTCCTCAGGTGCGTCCGCCCCCGCGTCTGGTTGAGCTGGCTCGTCCCACTCCTCCCCCTCATCCGGCTCCAGGGGTAGCACCCGGCGACGTAGCTGATCGATGTGGCGATGCAGGATCTGGCCGTCTTCCACCGAGACTTCGTAGGACCGGGGGCCACGGACCCGGACTACTCGGGCGGGAATCCACGGGGGCCCTCTCGCGTAGTTCCGTGCGTACACCGGGTCCTCTGGGAAGAACCCTCACGCCGCCGCTGGCGTTTCCGTGCAGGGCTCCCGCTCGGGCGCTCGATCGGGATGTAACCGGTCCAGCCTGGTGGTGAGGCGTCGGCCCATCAATAGTTCCGCCGGGCTCCGGCCGGTTGTCGCATGGGGCGTCGTTCTCTGGCCGAACAGGAAGTGCGCCAGCCTGAAGTCCCAGTCCGTTCCTTCGGTCCGACGGAGCGCCTCTTTGGCCGTCCGCACCATGCGTTCGGCTTGGCCATTGGTGGCGGGGTGGAACGGGGCCGACCTGATGTGGCGAATCCCGTGCTGGCGGGTGAACTCCTGGAACTCCCCAGACGTGAAGGCCGTCCCGTTGTCGGTGACCAGGGTGTCGGGGAGTCCGTGCGAGCTGAAAATCCGCCACATCGCTCGGATGGCCGCCCGGGAGGAGGTGGATGGTACCGGCTCTACTTCTAGCCACTTACTGTAGGCGTCTACAAGTATAAAAACAGCTGCCCCTGGAACGGGCCCGCAAAGTCGAGGTGCAGGCGCGACCAGGGGCGGTGAGAGGATTCCCAGGCCCTGTCTGGGGCCGTCGGGGGTGCGGGTCGGGAGGCCTGGCAGGGTTGACACCTTTTTACAATGCCCTCAATATCCTGGTCTAACCCTGGCCACCAGACATACCCCCGCGCCAGAGCCTTCATCCTGACTACCCCAGGGTGGTGTTCATGAAGGTCCCTCAGTACCCGTTCCTGTAGTGGTTTCGGAATGACCACCCTGCCTCCCCACATTAGGCACCCCTTATAGGTCGACAGCTCATTGCGCCTTGTGACAAAAGGCGCAAACTCCGGGTCTTGTCTAGCTGTCGGCCATCCCCTCCCCACCCAGTTCAAAACCCGACAGAGAACCCTGTCACGGCCCGTGAGGCGGGCCACCTCCTTGACATGTACTGGGCGATCGGGCAGCGATTCTAGGAGTGCGATGACGTGGGCGGGGGCCGGGTCTGGGTCCGTTGCGGGCAGTGGGAGGCGGCTGAGCGCGTCCGCGTGACCCATGGCCTTTCCCGGGCGGTGGGTGAGGGTGTAAGAGTACCCCGCCAGGAATATGGACCAGCGGAGAACCCTGGGCGAGACCATCTGCGGCGTCTGTCGATCGGGCGCAAGGAGGCCCAGGAGAGGCTTGTGGTCTGTAAGGATCTCGAACGGGCGGCCATAGAGATAATGGTGGAATTTTTTAACCCCCGCCACTATCGCTAGTGCCTCCTTGTCTATCTGCGCGTAATTACGCTCCGCAGAAGACAGGGTCCGAGAATAGTAGGCAACCGGAACCTCCCGGCCATCCAGCAACCGATGCCCCAACACCGCCCCCACCCCGTAGGGCGACGCATCACACGCCAGAACCACAGGTAAAGCCTCGCAGAAGTGGTGCAGCACCCCGTTGGAGACCAACAAGTCTTTTACCGCCTGGAAAGCTGCCGCATGCTCCGGCTTCCAGGCCCACGGCGCCTCCTTGTCCAGCAGCCGGTGGAGGGGTTCAGCCACCGTTGCCTTTTGGGGCAGAAACGCGTGGTAAAATTCAAGAGGCCTAGGAAGGCCTGGAGTTCCGGCTTGGACGTGGGGACCGGGGCTTGTGTGATCGCTTTAATTTTCTCGTCTGTGGGGTGGATGCCTTGTGCATCGACTGCGAACCCCAGGAATTCGATGCGGGGCACACCCAGGAGGCATTTCTCCTTCTTCACCTTCAGGCCAGCCTCGTTGAACCTCTGCAGGACCTGACGCAGCCGTTCGGTGAAGGCGGTGGAGTCCGGTGCCGCGATGATGACATCATCTAAAAAGGGCTGGACCCCTGGAATTCCTTTCAGGAGGGAATCCATGAAGGATTGAAAAATCCCTGGCGCCACTGAAACCCCAAACTGCAGTCTATTGACCCGGAAAGCCCCCTTGTGGGTGGTGATGGTTTGCGCTTCCGCAGCGGCCGTGTCCACTGGCAGCTGCTGGTAAGCCTGCGCCAGGTCCAATTTGCCGAAAACTTTGGCCCCCGTCAGGGAGGCCAGGACATGGCTCACTACCGGGACCGGATAGGCGTGGTCCTGCAGAGCCTTATTTATGGTGCATTTGTAATCTGCACAAATGCGTATAGCCCCATTCGGTTTAATTGGCGTTACAATGGGGGTTTCCCAGCGCGCTGACGCGACCGGTTCCAGCACACCTTGGGCGACCAGGCGGTCGAGCTCGGCCTCTATTTTTTCCCGCATGGCTAGGGAGGGGGCCGTGCCTTTATGCGGATGGGTCGTACGTTAGGGTCCAGATCTAGCGAAATCGGGGTCCCATTGTACCTCCCCAGGGTCCCATCGAATACTTTGGGGAACTCCCGGCAAACTGCCTCCCAGTCAGCGGTCCCGAGGTGGTTTACTCCTGCTATTTGGAGTCCCAAAGGCCCAAACCACGACAGTCCCAGGAGGCTTGAGAGGCGCCCCTCCACAACCAACAGGTCCAGCAAGCCTGAGAACCCTTTAAATCGGACTTGAAACTTGCCCCAGCCACGGACTGCCACTGGGTTTTTGTTAAAGTCCGTCAGTTTCAACCCCCGTGGCTTGTGCAGTCGGGGCCCCCCTTGGGGCATAGCGTTTTAAGGGTCTCCGCGGAAATTATAGAGAACGAGGACCCTGAGTCTATTTCCATTTGGCAGGGGGACCCCTCTATTTGGACAGTCACATGCACCTTGTCCGGGCTTTCAGGGGGCAAGTTACATACCGTCTGCCGGCGCTGTGTCGTCACGGTGTGCAGGCTTGCGGCGTCCAGCTGGGCCGTGGATCCCAGGCGCTTGCCCTTGGAGCGGCAGACTCGGGCGAGGTGTCCGGCCTTGTTGCAGGTCCTGCAGACGGCGTCCCGGAAACGGCAGGTCCGGCGCTCGTGAGCGTTGCCACAGCTGGCACAGGCAGATGCGTTGGGCTGGTTTGGTGGTGCGGGGGATCCCCTGTTGCGTTGGGTGCGTGGCTGTGATCGGCGGTTCACCTGTAGGACCTCCTCATCGTTCGAGTCATCTGAGGGGCCGGAGTCCTGGAGGCGATGGACCGTCTTAGGCCGGCGATCTGCGTGGGACTTCTCGTAGGCGGCCGCTTCTTGGATGGCGGCCTCCAGAGTGAGGTCGTCCCGGCTGACGAGCCTGCGGCGCAGCTTCGCCTCCTTCAGCCCCACCAAGAACTGGTTTAGGAGGGTATCTGCGAGGTTGGGGAAGGCACACCTTGTGGCTGTGCGGCGTAGTCCGGCCAGGAATTCCGGAGATGTTTCGTCGGGGCCCTGCATTCTCGCGAAGAACTCCATTCGTTCCGCGAACTTGGTGGGCTTTGGTGCCAAGTGGTCAGTAAACGCCTTGACCAGCATGTCGTAGGTGGCGGCCGCGTCTTTCAGCAGGAGGGGGTTTACCAGGTCCTTCAGGAGGAGGTGTGCCTCGATGCCGCAGTAGCGCAGGAGATAGGCCTCTTCGTACCCGCATCCGTGATGCCATGGATCTCGAAGTGACACTCCAGCGTCTCGATCCAGGTCTCCCAGTGTGCGGGACGAGAGATGTCGAAGGCGGGGAAGCTCTCGTTGCTAGCGGCCATGGTGCTCACCCGTGGAGGTCGCGGTTCAGGCGTAGAGTTGGCGGCGTTGAAAGCAAGGCTGCTCTCGGGGTCAGCGGTGCTAGGGAGCGGTGCGGTGCCCAGGAACCGAAGAGGCGGACACGAAGCTCAGCGGCGGCGTTCGGTGCTTTCGGCGTTGGGGCGGTCAGCGGTGCTCGTCTCGTGGTCGTTGTTCATGGAGGGAGTTGGCATCCCACCTTCGTCGCCAGTGAAAAGTACTGAGACTTACTAGTGATTTCAGCTCTCACATACTTTATTAGATGAAGAACAAGACAACTGAGCCGGCTCGCAGGCCGGCTTTTATTCCCAAGTGACCCACACCCCAAACACACACACACCCGGTGATTCGCTATTTACATTGATTGGATTAACTCCTGCTCCTCCATTGGAGGGGAGTCAGGATCCACTAGTCCATTGTCCTTCGGGGCGAAGCTCAGGCCCTTCGCCTGGCCACATGGTGGACCGGTTAGAACCAGTCCAAGCACATGGCTGTCCAGAGCCCATGTTCTCCTGTGGATACATTACATAAACCTACTTTAAATCACGTGTCAATCAAAGCCTGGAAACCTATGAGAACACTGATCTGGCACTTTGCGGCAGGGCGATGGCACAAAAATATAGACCCCAGACATGGCTCCTGGTAAATTCCTATGGGTTTTTTTTTAACACAGAAACAACCACCCTCATATTGTCGGTCCTGTCCTAGTCTATAGGCAGCAACACAAAAATCACACATCCAGCACTTTGTGGGGGCACCATGATGCAAAAACACGGTTCCGAAGAACGGATCCTCATGGATCCTCTGGATTTTTGTGCCTGGTCTCCCAAAACTCACTCTCCAATCACATATAAGAATGTAAGAGAACTTAAGAGAAGCCAATGTTGGATCATTCCAATGGCCCATCCACTCTGTGTCACACAGTGGCCAACACCCAGGTGCCATCAGGAGGTCCATCAGCGGGGCCAGAACTCCAGAAGCCCTCCCACTGTGCCCCCCCAAGAATACCGACAGGGCATCACTGCCCCAGACAGATTGGTCCATCTATCACTAAAATCTGCCTCAATTCCTGAGGACTGGTTCCAGAGGAGATCCGGGAAATTGCAGGCTGGTCAGTCTAATGTTGATTCTGGGTAAGTTGGTGGAATCCATTAGTAAAGATCAAATTAGTAGGCACATTGATGAACAAAAGCTATCGAGGAAGAATCAGCATGGATTCTGTAAGGGAAGATCTTGTCTCACTAACCTATTAAGAGTTCTTTGAGGTGTGGAGGTGAACAAAGGTGTGGAGAAGGTGACCCAGTAGATGTTGTTTACCTAGACTTCCAGAAAGATTTTCATAGCATTCGTCATCAAAGGCTCCTAAGTAAGCTCAATGATCATGGGATAAGAGAACAAGTTCTCTTGTGGATTAAACACTTATTAATTAACAGGAAACAGAGAATGAGTATAAATGGGCAGTTTTCACAGTGGAGGGTGGTAAGCAGTGGGATACTGCAGGGCTCAGTACTAGGCCTGGTGCTTTTTAACTTGTTCATTGGTGATTTGAAGTTGGGAGAAAGCAGTGAAGTGGCTAACTTTGCAGATGACACTAAGTTTTTCAGGGTGGTGAGAACCAGGGAGGATTGGGAGGTGCTCCAGAGGGATGAGTGGGCATCAACGTGGCAACAGAGGTTTAAAGTGGGAAAGTGGGAAATAATGCACATTGGAGATCCTAACTATAAATGCATGTTGGTGGGGTGCAAACTGGCGGAGACTGACCGAGAGAGAGATCTGGGAGTCATGGTAGATAAGTCACTGAAAATGTCAACTCAGTATGTGACGGCAATAAAAAAAGGCAAATGCTCTGCTGGGGATTATTAGGAAGGGGACTGAAAAGGAATCGGCCAGTATCGTAATGCCCCTGTATAAATCATTGGTGCGACCTCATTTGGAGTACTGTGTACAGTTCTGGTCGCCACACCGCAAAAAGGATATTATAGCATTGGGAAAAGTGCAGAAAAGAGCAACCAAAATGATTAAGGGAATAGAACACTTTTCCTATGAAGAAAGGTTAAAGAGGGTTGGGCTCTTTAGCTTGGAGAAATGACAACTGAGGGGGGAATTTGATAGAGGTTTACACGGGACAGAGAAGGCAGAGAAAGAAGTCCCTTTCTCCTTTTCTCACAATATAAGAACTTGTGGGCACTCCATGAAATTAATGAACAGATAAAAGGAAGTCTTTCTTCACCCAAAGAGTGATTAACACATGGTTTTTTTTGGTAAAACATATTTATTAATGGATATATTTAACATGTTCAATAATTCTACTTATAAAAAAGAGTACATATCCTTTTCATTACTCCCCTCCCTCCCCAATGCACGGCTTCCCGCATTGCTCTTACCCCTCTTAAGGTCTCTATTATACATTTATTTTACTCATCTTTTTTACTTTTACTTTCAAATAACGGTAACAATTTAACAATCAAGTCATTTTAAAGTTTCTTCTTAATAACTGTCAAAACAAATCAAATTATATCTAACATCCCAATTTTTCACCAAGTAATCTTGAAAGTCTTTCCATTCTTCAAAAAATTTTTCATCTTCTTCATTATTAAGCTTCCTTGTCAGTTTGTCCATTTCTATCATAAACAACATCTTCTTAATCCATTCCCATGTTTCAGGTATTTTTTCTTGTTTCCAAAATTGTGCATAAGTCATTCTGGCTGTTGTAACCAAATACCATAACAATGTTCTCTTGGTTACATTTACTTCTTCTAATTTAAGACCTAACAATAACATTTGTGGGTCTTTCTTAAAAGTACATTTCAGGATTTTCTATATCTCACTATGTATCTCAGTCCAATAACTTGTAGCCTTATCACAAGTCCACCACATATGATAAAATGACCCCTCCTTCTTTTTACATTTCCAACATTTGTTAGACATGCTATCATTTATAATGGCAATTTTTTTCGGAGTCATATACCATCTGTACATCATTTTATAACAATTTTCTTTAACATTAACACAAGTTGAAATTTTCAATGATTTTTTCCACAGATACTCCCATGATGACATAGTTATTTCAGTATTTATGTTAACAGCCCACTTAATCATTTGCTCTTTTACCGTTTCTTCCTCAGTATACCATTTTAACAAAACTTTATACATTTTTGAAATCATTTTTTTACCTTTTTCAACCCATATAGTTTCAATTTCATTATTTTTCTCCCTGAAACCATACTTTTTCTTGTCGGTCTTAAATAAATCAAAAATCTGTCTATAGTTCAACCAGTCATAGTTAAAATCAACATAATCTCTATCTCTTATCACATAGTTTTTCCCTTCTACTTTTAAAAGACTTCTGTAAGGTAACCAATCTAAACCTTGATGTCTAGAATACGGTCTAATCACTTCTGCCGGCACTATCCAAAGTGGTCTTTCTTCCACGAAGAATTTTTTATATTTCATCCACATCTCGAACAGCGATCTTCTTATATAGTGGTGTTTGAAAAATTTGTCTATTTTTGATTTTTCATACCACAAATATGCATGCCATCCAAATTAATTATCATGACCTTCTAATGCTAGCAACTTCATATTTTCAAGATTAGTCCATTGTTCTAACCACGTTAAACAGACGGCATCATAGTAAAGTCTTAAATTTGGTAGTTGAAATCCTCCTCTTTCCTTTGAATCACATAGTATTTTCATTTTGATCCTCGGTTTTCTTCCTGCCCAAACAAATTTTGATATTTCTTTTTGCCATGTGTCCAGTATCTTACTTTGTCTTAATATTGGAATAGTTTGAAATAAAAACATTAAGCGAGGCAGAATATTCATTTTTACTGTTGCAATTCTTCCCAATAACGATAAATTCAAAGTGTCCCATTTTTTCATATCTTGCTGGATCTTATGCCAAACTTTTTCATAATTATTTTTGAATAGATCAATATTTTTCATAGTCAATTCAATTCCTAAATATTTAGTCTTTGTCACCACTTCACATTGAATCTTCTCCTGAAGTTCTGCTTGCCTTTGCTTCGTCATATTTTTGCACATGACCTTCGTCTTAGTTCTATTCACATAAAAACCAGCTATGTCCCCAAACTCTTTAATTTTTTGCATCAATTGCGGTATGTTCTCAATTGGGTCTTGAATCATAAACATTACATCATCTGCAAACGCTCTATATTTATATGTAAAACCTTTTACTGTAAGTCCTTTAATATTGTTGTCTTTTCTTATCTCTCCCAATAATACTTCCAATATCCAGATAAACAATAATGGTGATAACGGTCAGTCTTGACGTGTTCCCTTCTGAACTTTAAAGTATTCCGTTCTCTCTTTATGTACGTTCAAAGCTGCTTTTTGATCCGAATATATTGCCACAATCATATTTAAAAAGGATTGACCTATATCATTTTTTCTATTACTTGTAGCATAAAGTCCCAATTCAAATTGTCAAACGCTTTTTCCGCGTCTAAAAAGAGAAATCCAACTTCTTTCTCTGGATGTTTATCACAGTATTCAATTGCATCAACCACCACTCTTAAATTGTCTCTTATTTGTCTATTTGGTAAAAAACCAGCTTGTTCTTCTGCTATAACATCTTTCAAATATTTTTTCAGTCTTTCAGAAATTATTTTTGCAAATAATTTATAGTCATTATTCAAAAGAGAGATTGGTCGGTAATTCTTTACGTTAGTTAAATCCAAACCTTCTTTAGGTATGAGTGAAATATTTGCTTCTTTCTATGACTCTGGGATTCGTTTGGTCACTCTTATATCATTCGACAAAAGTACCAAAGTTGGGGTTAGCTCTTCCTTAAATTTTTTATAAAACTTTGCTGTAAAACCGTCCGGACCTGGAGCTTTACCCAACTTAGCATCTTCTATCGCACTCATTATTTCTTCCTTCGTAATTGGACCATTAAGTACTTTTTTAATTTGTTGTCCCAGCACTGGTATTTCAATATTCTCCAAGTAATTCTTAAGTCTCTGTGAATCAACATCTTTCTTTTTAAACAGCTTTGCATAATAATTGAAAAAAACTCTTTTTAGGCCATTCGAATCCATAATATCCTTTCCATCTTCCGTTATCTTATTTATAAAATTCCTTTCTTTTCGATTTTTCAACTGCCATGCTAAGAATTTTCCTGGTTTATTCGCACCCTCAAACGATTTTTGTTGTAATTTCTTCAGATTCCAGTATAATTCTCGGTTGGACAAAACATTAAGTTGATCCTGTAGAAGATGAATCTCTTTAATGATTTTCTTCTTCCCTGGCCTTTTCTTTAATTCTTTTTCCTTTTGTCGAATCTTTTCCTGAAGATCATTCTGCTGCTGCATCCTTTGTTTCCTATCTTTGGAATTTAATGAAATAAGTAAACCTCTTAACACCGCTTTATATGCATCCCATACGATCTGTATATCGGTACCTTTATTCAAATTTATTTCAAAAAAATTCTGCGTTTCCTTTCTTAATGTCTCATTAATTGATTTTCTATCCAATAAATCTTCATTAATTCTCCAATATAATTGTTTTGGTTTTTCTTTTGATATCCAAAGTAAGGGGTTATGATCTGAATTATTTTTTGGCAAAATTTCAATTTTTCGAGTTTTTGATGCCATCTCTTCCGACATCCAAATCATATCAATTCTAGAAAAGGAATTATGTCTGTAAGAATAAAAAGTATAATCCTTAACCTTAGAATTCCATTTTCTCCAAACATCTTCTACTTTCTCTTGCTTCATCAATTTAAAAATTTTTTTGGTAATTTCCCAATGACTTCTCCGGCTGACTTTGATTTTCTATCCAGTAAGTTGTTCACCGTACCGTTGAAGTCTCCTGCAAAAGCAACCTGCTCATAATTTAAACAGTCCAGTTCTTTTGTCAAATCTTTAAAAAAAGCCTCTTTGGCTCCATTGGATGCATATACGTTCACTAGCAAAGTCTTTTTTCTATACATCGTTATTTCCACTCCAATATATCTTCCTTCATTATCCACGAAGATTTGCTTTGGTTCTAATTCTTTGGAAACATAAATCACTGTTCCTTTCTTCTTTTTAGTCACTAATGAATAAAATTCTTCTCCCAATTTTTTATTAGTCAGATACTTATTGTCTTGTTTTCTGATATGTGTTTCTTGTAAACAAATTATATTACTCTTTTGTTTTTCTAGCCAATGATACACTAATTTTCTTTTGTTTGGTGAATTAAGTCCATTAACATTCCAAGATAGCAATTTGTAATCCATAGTATTTTGATTTAAATGTCTTTAAAGTCATCAAAATTATTTTCTTTGAACCTGCACAGGTCTCCTTCTGTCTTAATTGTAAATCTCACTGAATTGTACGAGAATGACAGTCCTTGTGGTATCTCCCATCTGAATCTAATCCCCATTTCTTTCAGTTTGTCAACCAATTTCTTAGATTTCTTTCTGTCTTGCAAAATCACTCTCGGAATTTCTCTTAAAATTATTATCTTTTTGCCATCAATTTCCAATGGTTGTGTAAATTGCTTCTTGAAAATATCCTCTTTCATTTTTCTTGTCACAAATTGTACAATTACATCTCTGGGTAATTTTTTTCGCTTGGCATACGCTGAATTTACTCTGTATATTAAGTCAAAGTCTGAATCCAAGTCTCCTTGATCCTCTCCAATATATACTGTCAATGCGTTTATCACTAACATGCGTATATCCTGATCTTCTTCCTCCTCTATTCCTCTCACCCTCAAATGGTTTTGTGTTGCTCTATATTCCATCATAGATTCCAATCTTTCATTCTCTCTGAGAGTTCTATTAACTTTTTGTTCCATCTCTGTTGATTTTGTCACCAGACTTTGAACTTCTTTTTTAACTTCTTCTGTATCTTTTTTAATCCCTGCCACTTCTGTTAGTACCAATTCTTTCATTGCAGCCATATTTTTCTCTTGTATTTGAACTTGCACTTGTTCTGTTTGTTCCAATTATACTTGCATCTGTTGTTGCAACTGTTGTTCCATTTGTTTTCCCAGATTATTCACCACCTCTGTCATCCTCTTCTCCATCGCCTCCATTGCAGCCTGCCACTCTTTTTTTCCCTTTGCGGTCATTCTTGGACTTGGTGATGAGGCGGCCCTTGGTCTTGATCTCAAATCCGTTTTGGAGATTGTAAAAAAACCTCAAAAATCTTTATATTTCCAATAAAACAGTCAAATCGCTGCCTTAATAATTTTCTCCGTTCTTTTTTCCACTTAAAAATAACTTTTTAAATTTTAGTCCTCCCAAAAATGGCGGGCGCAATTTCTCTATGGTTTTCCGGCTAGAGTAGGCTTTTTTGCAACTTCCTGCTTAAAAGTCCGTCCCTATATTCCAACTTCCGGTGTCTCACTCTCAGACGTCCGTCTCCTTCCGGTTACTCACTACTTTCCAAAGCCCACTCTAGCCCCAAACTTGTCTTTCTCAGTCGGAACTTATTTTCAGTAACACAGGGTCAGATCAGTTTCATTTTTACTGCGCAAAGTTTAGTCTTAACTGACCACAGAAATGCAAAACAAAGTTACTTTTATGCTGTTTTCTCGGTTTAAAAGACTCCTTTTTAACTGCAAACACAACGGATTATTTCTTCAAAGCTTGGTATGCTTATCCGCTCCTTTTAAATTTCGCTAATGCTTCAATCCGGTAAGCAAAAGTTCTTTGTTACCTTTCTTGTAATCTCGGGGTTTCACAATGCTTCTTCTGAAATCGATGTTAATCTTGATGTTAAAGAGGTCGGTAGATGACGGATTTATGCTGAATTCTCAGCCCAGCTGGTATCTGTAGTGCTGTCTCGCAACTGCCCTCTTCACGGGAGGGGATCAAAGTGTAAACAAGCTTCCTCCGAAGCTTATCCACACCAATCTCAACTCCCCCTCAGGCTTGGCTGCTTGCTAGTCACCCCCCGCCTGGGGAGTGCTGCTTTGGGCCAGATAAAGCCCAAACTGTTGGCAGATACCGCCGTCCACCCTGCACAGATCGCAAGGTGCGTTAACTCGCCATTTTAACTCCGACCGGAAGCCGAGTGATTAACACATGGTATTCACTGCCGCAGGAGGTGGTGGCAGCTACAAGCATGGACAGTTTCAAGAGGGGATTGGATCAGCAAATGGAGCAGAAGTCTATCAGTGGCTATTAGCCACAAGGTATAGATGGAACACACTGTCTGGGGCAGTGATGCACTCTATTCTTGGTGCTGGGGGGGGCAGCAGTGGGAGGGCTTCTAGTGTCCTGGCCCCACTGCTGGACTTCCTGAGGGCACCTGGTATATTTTGGCTGCTGTGTGACAGAGTGTTGGACTAGATGGGCCATTGGCCTGATTCAACATGGGCTTCTCTTATGTTCTTATGTTCTTATGATGGCACTTGGTTGTAGGTTGTTGTTTTTATTGGCCACTGTGTGACACAGAATGTTGGACTGACCTGGCCATTGGCCTGATCCAACATGGCTTCTCTTATGGTCTCATGTTCTTGTTTCTATGAAGCGCAGAGGAATAATGCAGTACAGACACGTCTGTGTTTAACTTCTAAGAAAAAGTTTACTTTCAAAATTAGGGAAAGGATTACATGGAGAGAAAACGAGATCTAACTTATCATTCTAGTTCTGATCTATTCCATCTTGTTTCTTTGTTCCGTCTGACCCTAAGAAGGAAGGAATGGAAGTTCCCGCCCCCAAAGCTCCACCCCTTTATGTACTTGCAGAATAACATGAACCAACTCCAATGTATTGATTAGTCAATAGTCGGTCTCAAGGTCACCTCGTTAAAAATGCCCTCCCCCTTTTTGGTGAGAAGAATCTACTCTGTACCTAATTGGTTCTATGCTAAAATTGCTATTATTAGCTTACAGAAACTTCAGATTAAGCCTTTCATGACTGAAGGGATGCTAAAAACCCAACAGGATGCCATCCTCCAGGTGGGACCTGGGGATCCCCTGGAATTACAGCTCATCTGCAGACTATAGAGATCCGTTCCCCTGCAAAAAGTGGATGCTTCAGAGGGTGGACTCTATAGCTTTGTACCACACTGAGGTCCCTGTCCTCCCCAGGCTCCACCCCCAAATCCCTAAATCTCTGGGAGTTTCCCCACCTGGATCTGGCAACCCTATGAGCAACTGCAAATTCTCCCTTATCAAAAGAGCCTTCCAGGGAGTTCCTACACTGACCCAGTAGGTCAGTTCTAGGAGGTTTCAGGACCTTTGTTATCTGAAGGAGAATGCAGGCTGGGATGGGTATGGGTCTGATCCTGCAAAGCAACTGCGTTTTGGAAGAAGGCGGGGGAGAGATGCGTTTGTGCGTTTGTTTCTACAGGTTTTATGCAGGGACCACAAGGTGAATAAGTGGATCATCGGCTGTCCTGGCGGGTGAGATAACCAGGGCCGGCTCGCCCACTAGGCGAGCTAGGCGCTCGCCTAGGGCGCCGGCCCGCAGGGGCGCCAAACTGCGCCCCGACCCCCCGCGAAAAGCCCGCCACCGCCTCCCCGCCACCGCCACCAGCGAAGAGCGCCCTGGCGGGGTGCAGGAGGCAGCAGCGGAGCTTGCTGGGGGGAGCGGGGGCGGGGCGGCGACCAGCGCCGCCAGCGAAGAGCGCCCCAGTGGGCACTCAAACACAAGCCGGAGCTGAAAGGGAAGGGGGGGTGTTAAACCCCGCCCCTTCCCTGGCTTGCTGGCGCGGGCCGAGGGAAGCCAAGGTGGGGGGCAACCTCGGAGCTCATGGAGCCGGCTTCTCCTCGGCCGCTTCCTCCTGGCCAGAAGTGGCGCCCGGAGCATCCCGCCCTCCTGCCCGCCTTGCGCAAACCACCCAGGCTCTCTCTCCCCTCTTCCCCTCCCCTGCTGCCCCCCTTCCCTGGCTGAGCCTGCCCAAGAGAGCAGCCCGGGGGGGAGGAGAGAGCAGCAGAGGGAGGAGGGCAGGGTGGGGGGAGAGCGAGGGAGGCCGAGCGCGCCGCCTTGCAGGGACCCGCAAAAGAGACAAAGGAAGTAACGCAAGTGGTTGCTCCTTCCCGCAGTTCCCAGCAGGATTTGGACATTGGCAGGGCAGCGCCTCGTAACTCAAGAATAGCTCCCGAGCGCGCTCCCCTCCCTGCCCTGGTGGCATCTTTTTGCTCCACGTGGCTCTCCCGGGCGCGGCTTGTGCCGTGGGACCGAAGGCGCCTCTCGACGTGAGTCTGGCAAACACAGTTCATCCTTACCATTCCCCCGTTGCATCGGGGGACTACAAGCCCCAGTGTGCATTGCTTCCCTTCAAGCTTGCAGCGCGCTGCATGTCGAGAACAGGGGGGAGGCGGAGGAGAAGGGAGGGGGGAGAAAAGGCGCACCCCCTGGGCTTTTGCAAACCTGCTTCCCACGCGCCCGCATGGCACCCTTGCAGAGCTCCTGTTCCTGGGCGGTGTGGGGGGGTGATGGTGAAGCCAGCACTCCGCCGCAGCCCCTGGTCTCCAGGCCCCACCGGGAGGTTGGCATCCTCGGTGGGGGGCGCCCCAGGCTGTCCTGCCTAGGGCGCCCGGACACCTGGAGCCGGCCCTGGAGATAACCCAGAGAATTGTGTCTTTAGAAAAATATCAGCTGCAGACATGATAACCTCTCCCTTTTCTTGACCTGTGAGTGCTTTTTTGGTTCTCGTGTGTCTTGAAGTTTCTCCCCCTTTTTCCTCCCTCCTCCAGTTCAGCCCACAGTGAGAATCTCCCATGTCAAGGCAGGCCCCCTGGCCCATCACAGCCTCTTCATCTGCACCGCGACAGGATACTACCCCTCGGGGGTTAGTTTCAAGTGGCTGAAGAACGGACAGGAGCAGACAGAAGGGGTGGGATATGATGATGAAATCCAGAATGGAGACTGGACCTTCCTGAACCAGGCAATGCTGGAGACGGTGCCACAGCGGGGAGACGTCTACGCCTGCCAGGTGGAGCACAGCAGCCTGAAGGAACCCATCACTGTGCAGTGGGGTGAGAGACTGGAGGGCTTCCCCTATTTCCCAGGGACCCTCAATCCTGCCAAGGGGATGGGAGTTCCAAGGTCCTCTGTCAACTCTGTTGACCTCGGAGTTTGAGTTGGCCCAGTAGATGCTTCTCAGGGAGGATTCTGGCTGGATGGTCTGGTGTCAGATTAAGTCCTGATCCTGTAAAGATATTCTTATGTGTTTGGCAAGGAAGGTAGAACCAAAGGAGAGGGAAAGACAGGCAAACGTAGATTTCTGAGGTGTCCCTCAATCCCTGTGGCATGTACTTGCTGTTCACCAGGGATTCCTGACCAGGATATATATATTCTCACATTATTCTGAAGACAGCTTGTGGTCCCTGCAGACATAACGATAAAATCCCTTCATAATTGTCAGGAAAGGTGCCTTATTTTGGGAGGTGGCTGAACGGAGAACGGAGCAGAACGGAGCCCCTAGAAGCACCATTAAAAAGGCCTGGGAGTCAGAAGCACTTGAGGGGTCCCTGAGACCCTCTCTGTATCCACAAGCAGTGTTCCCTCTGAGCTGAGTGAGTGTGAGCTAGCTCACAGTTTTTTAACCTCCGGCTCACGCATTTTTGTCTTAGCTCAGGAAGGGAGGGCTCCAGAGCGAATTAATTTATACAGGAGCCAAATTGATCACTCACAACTTTAGTGCCAGTAGCTCACAAAGCAGAATTTTTGCTCACAAGACTTCACAGCTTAGAGGGAACATTGTCCACAGGCAGTGTGGAGCTGGTCCAAGGAACTCATAACTCTCTGCAAAGCATGGCTTCGTCTCTTTCTCCACAGGGAGTCTCATGTCTCTCTGGCTATTTCCCCTCAACTAATTATCATGAGAACATAAGAGAAGCCAATGTTGGATCAGGCCAATGGCCCATCCAGTCCAACACTCTGTCACACAGTGGCCAAAAGTACCAGGGCCTTCAGGAGGTCCAGCTGTGGGGCCAGGACACTAGAAGCCCTCCCACTGCTGCCCTCTCCAGCACCAAGAATAGAGTGCATCACCTGCCCCAGACTGAGAGTTCCTATCTATACCTTGTGGCTAATAGCCACTGATGGACCTCTGCTCCATATCTTTATCCATAAGAACATAGCAGGAGCCAGAGTTGGATCAGGCCAATGGCCCATCCAGTCCAACACTCTGTGTCACACAGTGGCCAAAAATACCAGGTGCCCTCAGGAAGTCCAGCAGTGGGGCCAGGACACTAGAAGCCCTCCCACTGTTGCCCCTCCCCCAAGGCACCAAGAATACAGAGCATTCCTTGCCCCAGACCGAGAGATCCTATGTATACCTTGTGGCTAAGAGCCACTGATGGACCTCTGCCCCATATGTTTATCCATAAGAACATAAGAGAAGCCAATGTTGGATCAGGCCAATGGCCCATCCAGTTCAACACGTTATCACACAGTGGCCAAAAATACCAGGTGCCATCAGGGGGTCCACCAGTGGGGCCAGGATACTAGAAGCCCTCCCACTGTTGCCCCCCTTTCTTGGAGTTACATTTAAATATCCTTTCTTGGAGTTACATTTGGATGTCTTCTCGTTCTCTCAGTTCAGGGCTTCACTTTGGTAGCGGAAATACAGCAAATGCCACAGGAATGATGTCCCCACCCACTCCACTCTCTGGACGTTGGTGTGGGATTTGAATGGGAATCTAACCATGAAGACGTCACAGCTCAGTCTTGTCTCTGTGAGCTGTGAGATCTGGTCCAATTGTGGATCCTGCCTTTGTACAGCTCATGGACCAAATTCCCCTTGTGAAATCTAGGGGGCAGCAGGCTCATAGCCAGGATTTTTTAAGTCAGTTGTTGTTGTTGTTGTTCAGTCGCACAGTCGAGTCCGACTCTTCGCGACCCCATGGACCAGATTACGCCAGGCCCTCCAGTCTTCCGCTGTCAGCTGAAGTCTGCTCAATTTCATGTCCGTTGCATCGATGACACTGTCTAACCATCTCATCCTTTGCCGTCCCCTTCTTCTTTGACCTTTTTAAGTCAAGGGGCACTTAAATTTCTTAAGGGGCCCTGGCTAATCAGTTTAATGCAGGGGAGAAGGCCGTGATGCCCTGGGCTAGATGGGAAGTCAGGGGGGCCTTGCCAGCAATTCAGGGGGCCTAACCCCGAGATGCCCCATTGTAGCTACGGGCCTGGGAGGCAGGAGACCAACCTCACCCTGATTCCTCTTCTCCTTTTTTAAAATAGAATTTTTATAGAATAAAAGAACAAGCAAATAACAAGAAATAATCAAAAAAAGAAGACAAAGAGATAATGTACATGATAAAAGGAAGCTTCCGAGTTTCTCTACGACAAATATCAGCATGATTACCAAATTTTCTCTTACTCGGTTAACAATGGAAAAAACTCTCTTTTTTCTATTATCTAAATTCCTTATTCGCCAAACTCACAGGTCATCAGGTCG
Source organism: Gekko gecko (assembly GCA_029375565.1). Lineage (NCBI taxonomy): Eukaryota > Metazoa > Chordata > Lepidosauria > Squamata > Gekkonidae > Gekko > Gekko gecko. Next base: position 644,298 of record JAPDNY010000002.1, on the reverse strand, counting down.
TTATTCTCTTCTTTCATGCAAAAAGTCTGTAAGGGGTTTCCAATCAGCAATAAACAAATGGTCTGTTCTCGGATCAATGAAGTAAGCTTAGCCATCCCTGCAAGCTCCAGCATCTTCTCCAAGCATGGTTGTAGACAATGCTGGATTCTTCCATTTTTGTGCATATAATAATCGCGCTGCCATTGTCATATGTCAGAACAAAGTTCCATGATTTCTTTCCAACTGTTTGTTAATTCCAAAAGAAAAGAGTTTGATTTCAGTTGTATGTTAGTCTTTAAAATCGTCTGAATAATTGTATTTGTATCCAATTTTTTTTGGCTTCCTTGCATGTCCACCACATGTGGTAAAATGTTCCTTCATGCTGTTCACATTTCCAGCATAAATTAGAAGTACCTTTATACTTTTTGGCCAGTTTTTCCAGGGACATATACCAACAATACATCATCTTTTAAAAGTTTTCTTTAAGACTAGAACTTAAAGTTAACGTCAACCTTTTTTGTTACATATTTTCCCATTGTTCTGTTCATCTCTCATATCCAAAATTTTAAACCATTTTTATCATACATTCTTTCACTTCTTCCTCTGTCTCAGAATTCAACAAGAATTTTTACAGCTTAGCAATAACACGTTGATACTTTCTTTTCTTTTTTTGAAATAACTCTCCTAAAAAGGAGAGAATTTTATTTTTTATAAGAAAAAGGTAAGGTAGATAGATGGGAAAAGAAAAAAGAGCGGAGTGAGTTTTTTTCTGTTAGTAAAGGTTAATTTAGGTAGTATTTCTTCCAGTTGTCGGCATCCATCACGGTTGAAAGATCTTCTTTTCAGCTTTACAAAATCCAAATCAATTCTGTTAGTAAAGTTAGTAAAGTCCACTGGGGTTAGCAAATCTTTTCAGATGTTACACGAACAAATTCCTTTTTAAGTCTCTCCAATTATCATCAAGTCCTTTGAACTTTAGTGCCTCCCATTCCGTCACTTCCTTCCCCCGGGCCGCCGTCTTCTTCAAAAATCCAAATTTTGAGTGCTGCTTCCTCCTCTGTGCTGGCATGTCTCTTCAGAAATTTTTTTAATCCATCTTCTTTCGCTTCTTTTTTCTTGTTGTTTCTGGCAGTCAATTCTCGCTGGCTCCATTAACACTCAAGTTGAAATTAGATCTCCATTACTTGCTAAGCTCAACACCCTTTACAACTGGCAGAGTATATCCTTTTTTTTAAAGGCGGGGTAGGCTTTGGAAGCCTTATCCGCCTCTTCTTTTTATTTATTCGCTCCACTGCCAGATAGAGGTGTCAAGACATTCGTCAAAATAAATCTGAGATCTTCTTTCCCTTCTTCATCCATAACTTGGAACTTTAGGATCAGATTAATATCTATACATTTTCTGCCATCAACCTTGTTAATTCCAATATTTGTTTTTGTAGTCTGATGAGAACAATTTTCATTTTAAAAACATTTCATTAATATTCCACATTTACTCCAGCAGGTGGCGCAGTATCTCAGTCTCTTGTTGATTGACAGCTAGCTCTGGGGGGGGGTTGACTGGAACGGAAGTTCCTCCTCTCTTCTCTTCCGTTCTAAACAGGAATTTTCCCAGCATCGACATTTTATTTTTTATTTACTTTTTCAAAGTTCGTGCCACATCCCCCAGAAAGCAACTAAAGCCGCAATCTTCTGTAAAACCCCAACGGTACTTTCACCAACATTTTTTTCTTGTTACCCCCCTTCGCGTTTCCTTTAAAAATTCGCTTCTTCGGGGGGTTGGAAGCTCCTCCTTCCTCCCATACGCTTATCCGCTTGCGGGGGTTTTAATTTACGCTTCAAAATAGATCTTCAACTCATGATTAGATGCCATTTCTTCTTTTCATGGTAATTCATCCGCTTTTCCTCACTCCTGGAAGTCGGTAGGGCTGCTAAGTCCCATTCGGGACGCACTACGCGGCGGGGCCGATTGGGGTGGGGAGAAAGCCTCAATTTCCCGGCAGTTTGCCGGCAAAGAGGCTACTCCCCTATGCGCCCCCGGTTCGGAGCCTTTGACTAAGGCTCACTAGGGTCTTTCGCAAACGCGAAGACCCCCCCATTCCGCGCGTGGGCTGACCGCCTCCGGGAGCGTCCCGAGAAGCGGCCGCCATTCGCAGCACCGAAACCGAAACCCACGTTGATAGTTTCCACATCATTCTGTTTCAGATCCAGACTTGGACTGTTCAAAATCATAATGCTTTGAGTCATCCATTTTTTTCTAATGGAAGATCATACCTTTCATATAGATTTGAATAATACTAATGATTTTTGTATAGTTCTTTATCACCCTCTCCTTGATTCCTCTTCTCACAGGAGGCTTTTTCTTTTCCCCACAGCGCCACGGATGTTGGGCTCTGCCAAGGGCAAAATGTGGACCGGGGGCATGGGGGCCTTGCTTGGGGTGGTCTTTGGGGCCGTGGCAATCTCTGTCTACCTGAAGAACAAGAAAGGTAAGGGGGGCCCTAACCTGGGGAGCCCAGATTTGGAAGCTAAGCAGGGTTGGTCCTGGTTAGTAGGTAGATGGGAGACCACCAAGGAAGGGTTGCTACTCGGAGGCAGGCCATGGCCAACCACCCCTGTTCACCTCTGGCCTTGAAAGCCCCACGAGGGACTGCCAGAAGTCAGTGGCATTGGCTGTCCACACCAAAAGGGGGTGTGGTTGGTTGGTTGATGAGAATGGAATGAAATGGGGAGGAGGCTGAAGGGTACTGGGGGGGGCTGTAACCCTCTCCCCAATTGGACTCTTAAGAACATAAGAGAAGCCAATGTTGGATCAGGCCAGCAGCCCATCTAGTCCAACACTCTGTCACACAGTGGCCAAAAATACCAGGGGCCATCAGGAGGCCCAGCAGTGGGGCCAGGACACCAGAAGCCCTCCCACTGTTGCCCCCCCAGCACCAAGAATAGAGTGCATCACCTGCCCCAGACTGAGAGTTCCCATCTATATCCTGTGGCTAATAGCCACTGATGGACTTCTGCTCCATATGTTTATCTAATTCCCTCTTGAAACTGTCCATGCTTGTAGCTGCCACCACCTCCTGTGGCAGTGAATTCCATGTGTTACTCACTCTTTGGGTGAAGAAGGACTTCCTTTTATCTGTTCTAACCCAACTGCTCAGCAATTTCATGGAGTGCCCACGAGTTCTTGTATTGTGAGAAAGGGAGAAAAGTACTTCTTTCTCCACCTGCTCAATCCCATTCATAATCTTATAAACCTCGATCATGTCACCCCTCCGTCGTCGTTTCTCCAAGCTAAAGAGCCCCAAGCGTTTTAACCTTTCTTCATAGGGAAAGTGTTCCAACCCTTTGATCATTCTAGTTGCCCTTCTCTGACTCTTCCAGCTTCTGCTCCCCACTGGGGCCCATCAAAATTAGAAACCCCCGCCCCCCCCACCCATTAAGAACAAGAGACCAGGTGATGGTGGCCAGTATTCAACCTAGAGCATCCCTGACAAGTGTTTATCCAGATGCTGCTTAAAGACTGCTAGTGAGGGAGAGCTCACCACTCACTGGTAGTCTTTAAGCAGTGGCTGGACGCACACTGGTCAGGGATGCTCCAGGCTGATCCTGCATTGAGCAGGGGGCTGGACTAGATGGCCTCTATGGCCCCTTCCAACTCTGGGATCCTAGGATTCTCTTTCTTCCACAGGCAGTTCTGGTTTGGGTTCTGCATACCAAGCCAGTCTCCTACTATTAAGTCAAGGCCCTTCCCCAAAACCCGATAAAAACAGAAAGTGCACATAATGGTCATAGAGTTCTGGCCTCTTTCTAAAAAAATTATCATAGAGGATCTGAAGTCTCTTTGTATGTGTATGTGTGTGTGTGGGGGGGTCCTTTTGGAAGCCTCCAGGGGTCATCTTGAGGACCAGATGCTTGGTCTGCTTTAACACTCAAAGTGGATGATGGGGAGAGGCTCTTCTTGTGTATCTCACCTGGGAGGGAAGAAGAGCCAGGGCTGGGCACGGGGTGGGCTGAGATCTCAGAAAGATCTGGAATCTCCGGAGCAATACCGGCCGACTACTGGTCAAGAGCAGCCCCAAATTCCTAGGCAACGGAGGGCATGAAAGGGCACAGGAGAGCTAGGAGCCTTTGCCAGGAAGGTTGGCATTGTGACATCATTCACCCCAATGTCAGAACATAACATAAGAACATAAGAGAAGCCAATGTTGAATCAGGCCAATGGCCCATCCAGTCCAACACTCTGTCACACAGCGGCCAAAAATACCAGGTGCCATCAGGAGGACCAGCAGTGGGGCCAGGACACTAGAAGCCCTCCCACTGCTGCCCCCTCCAGCACCAAGAATAGAGTGCATCACCTGCCCCAGACTGAGAGTTCCCATCTATACCCTGTGGCTAATAGCCACTGATGGACTTCTGCTCCATATGTTTATATGATGTCAAGAATCACCATCCAAGCAAGGGGGGGTTAGAAGCCCAGCAGAACCAGTGCAATATACAGTGCCCAGCAAACCCAGTGCCGTCTGTTCATAATATTAACAAAGGTTTCCTACTCTTAAATACATTCTGTTGCCAAGCAGGAGAGGAATGAGATCAAGAAGTGAAAATAAAGGGGGAGGGACATGGAAAAATTAGATGAAGGCAGACAGAAATGAATGAGAACACGTGAAAAAGAGGGAGAGAAATTAAGAGAGAGAAAGGTTTTATCTCATTGTAACACCCTAAGTACTGCTTTGCGAGATTTGGCTGAGCTGGGTGCAAGGAAAGGAAGAGAGAAAGGTTAGGCTGTTGGAGAAAATGACTTGCAGGCGGACAATTACTGTAGCAGCCATCAGCACCCTGGCTTCGTTGCTGGGCTTCGCTGCGATCTGTTAAGCAAGTTTGCTCGAAGGCAGATTGTAGCCCGTAGAAGAGTGCCTTTTTCTGTGCTGAGACTTCCTTGTGCCCCTAGTGGCTGCAGCCAGAACTGCATTTTACGAATAAAAGTGTTCAGATGGCTGCAGCATGAAGCTGGCTTCAAAGACCATCCAGCTAATTTCCTCGGGCTGCACCCTGGGCGGACTGCACCCCCTGCCCCACCCTTGGTATGCCACTGGGTTATGGCATCTCAAAAAGCACATTGCAGAGCTGGAAAAAGTCCAGAAGACGGCCACCAAGATTATTTTTTTTTAATTTTTGTATTGGTTTTTCAAAAGAAACAAGAAAAGGGAGTACATCCTCCTCCCATCAAATAAACGCAAGTATATAGTAACAGAGACCTTCATCATCACTTTATATACATAAAACAGCTAAATCTTTACCACACTTGAATTATACATGCCAGTTAGGTGTTCTTAGTTTGATACATAAAACCAAGATTGAAATCTTTCAACCATTTATAGAAACAAGACCAATATTTTTCATAAGTCTCTAAATTTTTTTCTTGGATAATAAAAGTTAATTTTTCCATTTCTGCCACATCCCATAACTTAAATATAAATTCCTCTTTAGTTGGGATCAATCTACACTTCCATTTTCTAGCAAACACAATTCTTGCTGCTGTCAAAACTTGCATTATTAAATATATCTCTTCTTTTTTAAATCCTTCTGGAATTGCATTCAACAGAAAGCATTCAGGTAAAAGTGGAATTTTTCTATGAAGAATTTTATCCAGAATTTCTTTTATCATTGACCAATATTTTCTTGCTTTATTACAAGACCACCATAAATGAAGAAAACTGCGGGGCGGGGCGTCGGAGCGAACGGTAATGGACGCCTGAGCATTTAGCTCTCCGATATCTTTCCCCTTTATATCATCTAAACCAACCCTTTCCTAATCCTTACGTTCTCTAAAAAGGATTACTCGCTATGGGAAAAAACTACGGACCGAAAACTAGAAACACGGCTACCGTAAGTAACGGAGTTTCTTCATATTTTCGATCCTCCGACAAGTCTGGGCCCACGGAGAAAATCGCGCCTACAATTCCTAAAATGGCGGGTAGTCGTGATGATCAGCAGCAGGAAGGCCTTATGGTCTCCAAGCAAGAATTTCATGATTCCCTACAATCGCTTGAAAAAAATATGTCAGCCACTATTGCTGAACTTTTAAAACCGCTGACATCGCAGTTAAATGACTTAAAGCAATCCCTGGAACAAGTAGCACAAACAGCTGAATTTTATAAAATGTTCAGTCACCTTCTGGCTGGCCCTCTAGCGCTCACGTGCAATCAAGTACTAGAAGAAGGACTTATGCCACCATCCTGGAACCAAGCCAAAATAGTGCTCATACCCAAGCCTGACAGAGACTTGACGTTAACCAGCTCCTATAGACCTATCTCTCTGTTAAATCAGGACTATAAGATCTGCACAGCGGTAATGACATCTCGCCTTAACCACATAATTGAACACTATATCAATACTGATCAAACTGGTTTCATTCCACACAGAGAAATAACGGATAACACACGGAAAGTATTGAATGTAATTCAGTATTGTCGCAAACATAATATTCAATCTTCTTTTATTTTGTCGGTTGATTTTGAAAAGGCCTTCGATAGGGTGGAAACTCGTTATTTAAATTCTTTATTGACAAAAATGAATTTTGGACCTAAATTTTTAAGTCTTATCAGGACAATCTACCACTCTCCATCTGCTTGTATCCAAACTAATGGAATCTGCTCAAAAGACTTTAACTTGTCAAGGGGCACCCGTCAAGGTTGCCCTATTTCCCCATTATTGTTTGCAATCGCTATTGAACCATTGGCCCATGCAATCCGTTCTAACCAAGGAATCTCTGGCTTTTTGTTGGACAATCACCATTTCAAGCTAAGTCTTTTTGCGGACGATTTGACGCTCTTCTTGACGAATCCCGAGAGCTCCCTACCTACTCTGCATCTACTACTGGACTCATTTGGACTCGCAGCGGGCTTACGGATTAATCACTCCAAAACCATACTCTATCCTATTTTATTGACAGACTGAAGTTTGCTCAATTTCATGTTCGTTGCATCGATGACACTGTCTAACCATCTCATCCTTTTCCGTCCCCTTCTTCTTTGACCTTCAATCTTTCCCAGCATCAGGGTCTTCTCCAGTGAATGCTTCCTTCTCATTTGGTGGCCAAAGTATTTGAGCTTCAGCTTCAGGATCTGGCCTTCCAGGGAACAGTCAGGGTTGATTTCTTTTAGGATTGACTGATTTGATCTCCTTGCAGTCCAAGGGACTCTCAAGAGTCTTCTCCAGCACCATAGTTCAAAAGAATCTATTCTTCGGCGCTCGGCCTTCCTTATAGTCCAACTCTCGCAGCCATACATTACTACGGGGAATACCATTGCTTTGACCATGCGGACTTTTGTTGGCAAGGTGATGTCTCTGCTTTTTATCATGCTGTTTAGGTTTGCCATCGCTTTCCTCCCAAGGAGCAGGAGTCTTTTAATTTCATGGCTGCAGTCACCATCTGCAGTGATCTGGGATCCTAGGAACATGACGTCTGTCACTACTTCTACGATTTCCCCTTCTATTTGCCAAGGAGTGATGGGCCCAGATGCCATGATCTTAGTTTTTTTGATGTTGAGCTTCAAGCCCACTTTTGCACTCTCCTCTTTCACCCTGAGCAAGAGGCTCTTTAGGTCCTCTTCACTTTCTGCCATCAGAGTGGTATCATCTGCATATCTGAGGTTATTGATCTTTTCCCCAGCAATCTTAACTCCAGCTTGTGATTCATCCAGGCCAGCATTTCGCATGATGTACTCTGCATATAAATTAAATAAGCAAGGTGACAATATACATCCTTGTCGTACTCCTTTTCCTATGCTAAACCAATCAGTTGTTCCATATCCAGTTCTAACTGTTGCTTCTTGACCCTTATACAGGTTTCTCAGGAGACAGGTGAGGTGGTCTGGTATTCCCATCTCTTTAAGAACCTGCCATAATTTATTGTGATCCACACAATCAAAGGCTTTAGCATAGTCAATGAAGCAGAAGTAGATGTTTTTCTGGTACTCTCTTGCTTTCTCCATAATCCAGCGAATGTTGGCAATTTGATCTCTAGTTCCTCTACCTCTTCGAAACCCAGCTTGTACTTCTGGCAGTTCTCTATCCACGTACTGTTGGAGCCTAGCTTGTAGGATTTTGAGCATGACCTTGCTAGCGTGTGAAATGAGTGCAATTGTGCGATAGTTTGAACATTCCTTGACGTTGCCCTTCTTTGGGATTGGAATGTAAATTGACCTTTTCCAATCCTGTGGCCACTGTTGTGTTTTCCAAATTTGTTGGCAAATTGAGTGCAGCACTTTAACAGCATCTTCTTTTAAGACTTTGAATAACTCAGCTGGGATACCATCACCTCCACTAGCTTTGTTGTTAGTAATGCTTTCTAAGGCCCATTTAACTTCACTTTCCAGGATGTCTGGCTCGAGGTCAGTGATTATACCATCGTGGTTGTCAAGGACGTCGAGGTCCTTCTTGTATAGTTCTTCTGTGTATTCTTGCCATCTTTTCCTAATCTCTTCTGCTTCTGTTAGGTCCCTACCGTTTTTGTCCTTTATCATGGCCAGCTTTGCATGGAACGTTCCCTTGATTTCTCCAATTTTCTTGAAGAGATCTCTAGTCCTTCCCAATCTATTGTTTTCCTCTATTACTCTGCATTGTTCATTCAGGAAAGCCTCCTTATCTCTCCTTGCTGTTCTCTGGAAATCTGCATTCAGTTGGGCAAATCTTTCCTTTTCCCCATTGCCTTTAGCTTTCCTTCTTTCCTCTGCTATGTGTAAAGCCTCATCAGACAGCCACTTTGCTTTTTTGCTTTTCTTTTTCTTTGGGATGGCAGTGAGTGCTGCCTCCTTTACAATGTCACGGACCCGATTTACTGAAATGTAATTATACTACATTATCTAATTCATTAGAAACTCTTCCCAACTCAACTTCGTCGCCTCTTTTGTCATGGATTGAAAAAATACAAACCATTAAATCCTTTATATTCCCTAAATTTCTATACTTATTCAGAGCTCTTCCAATCCTAATTCCTCATCACACTTTGAAAACCTGGCAGACTAGTATTCTGAAATATGTATGGAATAACTCCTTACATAGAATTAGCTTTGCAACGTTACGTAGACAACCGAAGAAGGGAGGTATGTCCTTGCCTGACCTCTCCTTATACTACGAAGCTTCTACCCTCATAGGCATTATAAAACAGTATAGTATAAACTATCAAGCCCAGTGGAAATTGTTGGAACATTCATACCTTAGCCCTAGATCGTTTCGGGAGATTCTTTGGGATAAGCCTACTTCTCGCCCTGCAACCCTCCATGATAATATATTTCTACATAACTCCATGAAAGTTTGGGACAAATGGAAAGCTATTCTAATCCCCCCTCCTTCGTTACTTACCTTTTTTGTAGGTCAATCCTGGTTTGCGCCTGGATACACTGAGTCGTCATTCAGAACCTGGAGAGAAAATAATATCTTAAGATTCAAAGATATTTGCGATAAATCTATCCTCTTAACCAAATCTGCAATAGAACTTCAATATAACTGCAAGATCAATTGGTTTGAATATCTTCAAGTAAGAGACCTCTGGAAGTCTATCTTCAACACTGTAGAATTTAGACCGCTCTCCTTGGTAGAAAGAATTCTATCGTCAGATGTTACATCTTGCACAGGCATGATCTCAACTCTCTATGAAGCATTACTTCTCTACTCTTCCAGAGCACCAGCTACATATCAACTTGCATGGAATTTAGACTGTTCAACTTCACTGAATGACTCGGACTGGCATAAAATTTGGTCTTCCCCCAGCATAACCTCTAAATCACTGAATGTTAGGGCACAATCCTTTAAATTGATTTTAAGGTGGTACCATACCCCAGCTAAACTTCACCATATTAATAAATCATATCCTCCTACCTGTTGGAGATTATGTGGAGAAACCGCCTCATACTTCCACTGTTGGTGGACTTGCAACAAAATTAGATCTTTTTGGTCCTCCGTTCTGCAAGCTATTAAGACAATAACTAATATAGATTTACCTCTCTCACCTTCTCTTGTGTTACTTGATCTATGGGAGGACATTAATATCCCCAATGTAAGCAAAAGTTTAATTTCTTTGTTTTTGTCAGCTGCCAAATCTGTTATTTCTAGGAATTGGAAGAGTACTAATTCATTAACATTACATCAATGGTACATGCAAATATGGGAATACTATACAATGGAGAAAATAGCGACTTCTTTACCCTCCTCCAACTCTTATAAGTCTCAATCTTCTTTCTTAGCTAAATGGATGCCATTTTTAGAAACAGCTTTTCCTAGTAATACTGTTCTTGTAGAAGCTATTCCACAAAAATATCTAGAAATCATTTCAGCTCTTTGATACCTTTCTGTCAGAGACTCTAACTTAGTCAGCCAAACACCAGGTCTTGTTCATTGAAGCAAGAATAGCGTTTTATTATAGAGCTGCAATAGTTGATTACTGAAGCAGATACATTGTTCAGAATAACGTGGTTACAAAAAGCAAGCAGTTATACCAAAAAGGGGGTGAATGGGGACCCCCCTTCCACCAATGAATGCCTAGTATGCGAATGAGAACTGAAAGTTACTATACTAATGAAGTTCCCACCGCCCCCATTGTTCCCAGCCAAGCTGTAGCTTTGAAAGCGATAGGAAGCTCACAGCCTGTCTCCACCAAGGTCAGGGTGTTAAGTCTACCAGAGATAGAGCCTGCAGGGCTCGGCCTCCGCATTCCATTCTAACACTCCAGGTGCATAAATCAACACCCCCACGATCCCAACCTCCCGCCCTACACGCCACAATGCAACACCAAGCCCATCCTCCCACCCTACTCCATCCATCATGGCAGGACTACCTGACACTTTCAATCCTTTAACTTAGCAATTTTTCTATGGCTGTCTGGTTACTATACTTATGTAATTATATTAATGCATTGAAACATATGGTGTACTTTTGTGTTTTGTTGCCATTCTTATCAACGTTCCTACTTACCTGTTCTTGTATATTGACTTGAATCGACATTTATCTTCTTTTCTTATATCATGAATGTTTCACATGATGTTCTGTATTTGTTGGAATTTTTTTAAAATAAAAAAAGAAAAGAAAAGAAAAAAAGAAAACTGCCATTACAGAAATTACATTTCCAGCAACTCTTTCCTATATTTTTATTATATTTGTTTAATCTCACAGGAGAGATATGCCACCTATAAAACATCTTCAATATGTTTTCTTTAAAGGCACTGGTCCTTACAAATTTAATATTTCTTAGCCAGATTTTATCCCATTGGTCTAAATCTAGACTATGTCCAATATCTTGTGCCCACGCTATCATAGATGGTTTCACCCACTCATCTTGCATTTTCCATTCTAGCAGAAAATTATACACTTTTTTAATGAGTCTTTCGTTCGCAAACCAAATCTTATCCAATTCAGTTGGGTTATCATAAAAGCCTACTTTTTTATCTAGAGACCATCGCGACATAAGTTGATTTTTCTCCCACCAAGTTAGCTCGATTCCTTGTTCTTTAAGTATCTCATCAGCGAGCAAATTACCATTTCTATCTAAGAGATCTTCAAGATTATGAGGGGGTTGGAGCACTAAGGAGGAACATGATAGAGGTTTATCAAATTATGCACGGGGTGGAGAGAGTTGACCACAATAACTTTTTCTCCTTCTCCCAAAAGACTAGAACTGGAACAATGAAGCTGATGGGCAGGAGGTTCAGGATGGACAAAAGGAAATACCACTTTACATGCAGAGTGATTAAAATGTGGAATTAACTGCTAGAGGATGTAGTGATGACCACAGAAATAGACAGCTTTGAAGGGGGATTAGATACATTCATGGAGGATAGGTCTCTCCATGGCTACTAGCCATCTCGACGAAAGGGAACCTCTACATTCAGAGGCACTAATCTTCTGAATCCCAAAGCCAGGAGGCCACATTAGGAGAAGGCCTCGGCCTCTATGCCCTGTTGATGGCTGTCCAGAGGAGCTGGTTGGCCACTGTGTGAGGCAGGATGCTGGACTAGATGGACTTTCACTGGTCTGATCCAGCATAGGTGTAGACTATGGGGGGGTTGGGGGCTGGAGCCTTCCCAAATTTTCCAGGGGAGACTGAGCCTTCCCCGGATGAAAAGGAGCCCTGAAAGGGAGCCCGCCCTTTAAAGCCAGCAGCTGGTAGATGGACCCTCCGGCTGCTGGCTTTAAAGAGCGGGAAATCCTTGCAGGGCTCTCCTTGTTGCCCCCCACTTAGAAGCGGGGAGGAGCGAAAGCAAGCTCTGAAAAGGGAGCCCAGCCCCAGCCCTCCCCCTGGGAAGTTGGAAAGTCTACACTCTTGTGATTCAGCCGGGCTCTTCTGATCTTATTATGGGGCGGGGCAGTTCATAGTGCAGGAAACCCGTAGAAATCCACACCCCTGCAAGGGCTTTGACAGTGTGTCTCTTTCTCTCTCTCCATAGCAGCTCCCACAGCACCTGCTGCAGGTAAGGCTCTCCATACATCTCCTCCAATAATGTTATCTGATTTTAATCATGCCCAGTATGAATGTCCTGGGGGGCATCTTCCCACCCGCACCCCCAGCACACGGCTGTGTGTCACTCACACACCTTCCCTTGTGACTTGCCTGCCTTTCCCAAAACAAGCCAAAGGGTTGGGGGGAATGGGACCATTGACTCATCCCTCCTACCTGTGCCATCCCCCAGAACAGACAATGCCAAACTGTGAGCAGGTTGGGGGGGGGATCTTTCCCACTGTGAGAGTGAGTGTGGTGTCGTGGCCAGAGACTAGGGCCTAGGAGTCCCAGGTTTGAATCCCCACTACACCATGGAAGCTTGCTGGGTGTCCTCGGGCCAGTCACACACTCTGAGCCTAGCCTACCTCACCGGGTTTTTATGAGGATGAAATAAGGAATGTTTTAAGCCGCTTTAAGTCTCCACTGAGGAGAAATGTCTCCCTCATGGATCACTGCCTTGTTATGGCGAGGGGGCTTGTGTGGTTCGATGAGGCTGTGGGCTATGCCGTGGAGGGCCACCCAGGACGGACAGGCCACAGCAGAGAACTCAGACCAAGCGTGATCCCCTGGAGAAGGAAATGGCAACCCACTCCAGTATCTTTGCCAAGAAAACCCCATGGACAGTAACAAAAGGCTAAAAGATATGATGCCGGAAGATGAGCCCCTCAGGTTAGAAGGTGTCCAATATGCTACTGGGGAAGAGCAGAGGGCAAGTACGAGTAACCCCAGAAAGAGTGAAGCGGCTGGGCCAAAGCCGAAAGGACGCTCAGTTGTGGATGTGTCTGACGGTGAAAGGAAAGTCCGATGCTGCAAAGAACAATACTGCATAGGAAAACTTCAGCGGACAGCGGAAGACAGGAGGGCCTGGCGTAATCTGGTCCATGGGGTCGCGAAGAGTCGGACTCGACTGTGCGACTGAACAACAACAACAACGAGGAGAAATGCGGAGTATAAATTGGATAAATAAATATAAATAATATACATAAATTCTCTCCCAGGGTGCAATGGGGCCTTTCTCCTGCCTAGTAGAGGAGGGGGACTTGATATAACATTCCCTCTACAGTCCCTTCAGCACCAAGGAACTGGAGATGTTGAAACTCTGGCCCCAATCAAAGATGGCTGAAATCGAGTAAATATTATTAAATGTATATTGACTAACACTGGGACAGATCCATTAGAGTCCCGTAGCACCTTAGGGACCAACAATATTTTCACGGTATAAATTTTTGAGACTCAAAGTCCCCTTTGTCAGATACCTTCGTCACGTTGGGTTTCTTCTTTTCCATGCCAGCAGATGGTGCTTTAATTGAAACGCTAAGAAAATACTTTGCCCCAATGGAGGAGGCCTGTAACATTTCTGATCTGGTAGGGGTGGGGGTGGAAATCACGTCAGACTGCCCAGTTGTGCTTTTTGTTTTGTCCTATCTATTTATCATCTACAGCATCTAACCATCTCTCCCCCTCTTTTCTGATAGGCCTCATCAGTTAGTCCCGACGGCTCCGGACCGCACACCTGGGAAATCGTTTTCTTTAGCAAATGAGATGTTCGTGTTGTTCTACTGATTCTGCCCCCTCCACAGAGTTAATCTGTGTTCAAGAAGCATTTTGACCAACTGTCGCTAAAACTGCTCTCCGGTACTGCTGGGATGGGCTGGGAAGTCCACTATTTGGCAAGATCCTTCTCTAACAGCTGCTACAGCAAATAGGCTGCAAGGAAGGCATTTATTAATCTTCATTAATGACTTTAACGGGAGGAACTGTTCCCAGTTGAATTAAAAAATATAGAGTTGTCTGCGTGAGTTTCAGCTGAGTGATTAGCACATGGAATTCACTGCCACAAGCATGGACAGCTTCAAGTGGGAATTAGATAAGCATCTGGAGCAGAGGTCCATTGGTGGCTATTAGCCCCCAGGAATAGATGGGAACTCTCAGTCTGGGGCAGGCGATGCACTGTATTCTTGGTGCTTGGGGGGCAGCAGTGGGAGGGCTTCTAGTGCCCTGGCCCCACTGCTGGACCTCCTGATAGCACCTGGTGTTTTTGGCCACTATGTGACAGAGTGTTGGACTGGATGGGCCACTGGCCTGATCCAACATTGGCGTCTCTTATGTTCTTAGCCCTTCAAGCCGAGGTCTGTGGAAGCCTCTTGGTTTAGAGTTTATCACACCCTTCCTCTGAGGAGCTGAGCAGATTACGGGGTTATCATTCCTCTCACCATAGTTTTCCCCCAACAAACAACTTTATATGGTAGGCCTGACCCATAGCCAGGATTTTTTTAATTTGGGGGACTTTAAATAAGTCAGGGGGCACCTCCCTACACACCCTGCACCCCTCCAAGGGAGTGCCTGAGCCAGATGGTAAGTCAGGGGGCCTTGGCGTTAAGTCAGGGGCCAGGCCCCGAAATGCCCCATTGTAACTACAGGCCTGGCCTGACCTGACCTAAATGGTCCCGGCCATCCTGATCTTGTCAGATCTCCGAAGCTCAGCAGTGGGGACATCCTTACAGAATCGCCATAAGTCAGCTATGACTTGATGGCACTTTACGCACAGAGAGAGCGAATGGCCCCAGTGAAGTGAATGGTGAAGGGAGGAGGAGGAGGAGGAGGAGGAGGAGATTGGATTTATACCCAGCCCTTCACTATCTGAATGAGTCTCAGAGCGGCTTACAATCCCTTTCCCTTCCCCTCCCCACAACAGACACCCAGTGAGGTAGGTGGGGCTGAGAGAGCTCTCTCGAGGACTGCCCTTGAGAGAACAGCTCTGAGAGGACTTGTGACTGACCCAAGGTCACACCGGCAGCTGCATGTGGAGGAGTGGGGAATCAACCCCGGTTCTTCCATATTAGATTCCGTGCTCCTAAACACTACACCAAACTGGTTAAAACTTAGCTTTCCCAAGTCCAGAATGCTGTCGTAGATCCCCCTTTTAAAGAAAAGAAATGGCAGCTGTGGGAAAGGGGAGTGTTGAACTTGACAAGGGGCAGGTGGCTCCTGATCGGCCAGGGATCTGAAATGTATAATTTGACAAATAGGTAGCTACTACTAGCCAGTTTGGTGTAGCGGTTAAGTGCGCGGACTCTAATCTGGGAGAACCGGGTTTGATTCCCCCACTCCTTCACTTGCACCTGCTGAAGAGCTGTTTGTATTAGAGTTCTCTCAGCCCCGCCTACCTCACAGGGTGTCTGTTGTGGGGAGGGGAAGGGAGAGGAGTTTGTAAGCCGCTCTGAGACACCTTTGGACGGGGTATAAATCCAATCTCCTCCTCCTCCTCCTCCTCCTCCTCCTCCTCCTCCTCTTCTTCTTCTTCTTCTTCTTCTTCGGGCCTGCATCCTGTTCCTATTCTAGTGGGTAATTTTTGGCTGCAGAATAGGGGGGAAATGAGTTATTTAGGGTTGTTTGTTTGCTCTTGTATGTATTTATTAAACTACTCAGCCCCTCCCCTCTATCACTTCACTTGCCAATCCTGTATCTCGCTGCATTTACAATATTGTTTTAGAGGGGATCTGCCCCTACACGTTTCACAGACTCATACCGGAACTGATGTTTGGTTCTTTTTCTCCTTTGTCAATAAGCATTTTTAGTACCGTTGCTTAGAGTATTATTCATCATCCTTAAAAATACCTCTTAACGGACAAATTGCTTGAAGGTTTGTTTCGTAAGGGAGGGGATCCACCTCACCCTCTCTGTGCTTCTTCCATCTTCCTGGCCTCTCATGAGTAGACCTTTGCTTCCATGTCAAGTAGTAGAGAGCTGCTCTGGAGTTAATCTGAGCCACAATGGTCTGATTCCCTTCAGGTTTTGACCCTGTAACTCCCATGATCTTCCAAAAGCTGGTGGCCAGTTTTGAAAGCTTTTTGTTCTGATGAGTTATGCCACCACACATAGAAACCCTTTGTTTCCACTGAAAATAGCATGGATGGGAGGGAGAGTTTGGGATCTGATCCAGGAAAGCTAACTAGATGCCTAGGACTCTTAAGTACACACCGATGTCTGAATCAGGCCTGACCTCACCCAAGTCTTCCAGAACAGTATTGTAGAAGCTTTTTACACTGTGATCCTATCACGGATAAGCAGGGCTATTTTGGGGCAGGAATGCACAGGAACGGAGTTCAGGCTAGCTCCAGAGTTGGCCACACCCACTACAGCCAAAACTTCTGCACGTGTGTGGCTACAGAGGGGAGGACTGGAGAGCAAACCCCTCCAGCGACTCTGAGGCGGGCGGGCCAGGGGGACCCTGGAAGGATCGGGGAGGCATTTAAATGCCTCCCTGTGCCTTCCCCGGCCTGTCCACGGGCCGGCTTGCCCAGGCAAGGCAAGGGAAGACATGGGGTGTGGTCTAATATGTTAATGAGCTGTGCTGTCAGGGGTGTGGTCTAATATACTAATGAGTTTCTGCTATTATGCTAATGGGTTCCTGCTGGGCTTTTTCTACAAAAAAAAGCCCTGCTGATAAGCAATATATTACTCATGTAAAAGCTATCTTTGTTGTTTGGTCACAGAATTCATTTTTGGAATTTTTATAGTCCTTAAAGTTAATGTTAAAAAGTTATGTCTTAATAAAGGATGACAAACAATGAGATGGTCACAGTCAGAAGAACTTACAATGTATAAATCATACAACTGTGATAAAGAAGCATCCACAATTATTTATCTCAGGTGTTTTATACAAAATATTAATTTCTGAATATAATTATAACAAAAATTAATACAATAGAAACGAAAAGGCGGCGGGACGGTGGTCTCCGGATTGGTGCTGCTGTTTCGACAATATGCCTTCTTCTGACCAAAAATTGTACAATCAGTGTGAAATATGGAGTTCCTCAAGCAACACAAAGCTGCATACCCATGATTTTTTGAACTCTTATAGCTTGAAAAGCAACATGGCTTATACTAGAACAGGTTCTCCCAGAAGGGCTGAAGTCAAAGCTCCGGAGGTGGAATTTTATCTTCATTTTATTCTACTTATCTGTTTTATTTAATTTCCCCCTCGGACTCTTTATGCTTCAAAGCTATAACTGTGTGCCAGATACAGATAGCATTTGATTCGAGTAATGCTGTGTAAAGCTTTGGGAGCAATTTGCCTAATGTCGAACCGTAAACGCCGTCGCTCTTCCTCTGATATAACCGAGTTAAAAGATGGCAAACAACAAAAAATTGATAAATTTGTCTCGAGTACGCAGTCTAGAGCAATTTACCTTTCTAACAGATATGCTGTGCTGGGATCGGACTCTCAGGCTCTTCCAGGAGAGGAAGAGAGAAATTCTTTGGCAGAGACAAATAAACAACAACATTGCTGCCAGCAGCTACCAACTTTGATAATGGAGCTTTCTTCTAAAGAAGCAGTCCTGACCTCGCAGTCTTTGGCAATATTATTTGACAAAATTAACGCCATCGAGGCCAAAGTGGATAGTTTGGAGGAGGTTGTTAAGAGCTTTGCTGGGTCAAGGCCAACAGGAGGTAGAGATAAGATAGGCGCTGAGCCCATACGTACAAATAGGACAGCTGCAGGTGATTTGCAGTCCGCAGTGGAAGTTCTTGGGAGACTCCAGGAGCATAGTTCTCTCACACTTCAAAAGAATCGCCTGGCAATTTCTTTTAACTCACAGACTGATTATTTTAGATGGAGAAATTTTTATATGATTACTCGCTCCTTGAGCCAATTGCTTAATTGTAGTTCCTCTGAGATTTTACTGAGTTCTTATTATAAGCTCCCTAGAATGGGGGCTTTTTCAAGAGTAGTTTTACAGTTTAAGAATGAAATCACCCCGGCAAAGATGATGTCCCTGCAAAGCTTTTTATATAATCAATACGGAATCTGGGTGACCAGAGTTTTTAAGAATAATGTGTGCACCTACCTGCGACCTAAGACTCTTATTTTAAAAAAGTCAAAGGGAAAATTGGATGCCGCCCCCTAATAAGAAGCAAGGTCTGAGCAGCGTCTTAGAGCCTGGCTCCCTGGAGTGTAACGAAAGAAGGGAGATTAAGCCGGGGATGCCTCTGAAGTTATCCCCCTGTAATAATAAACACATAGAAGTGGGCACCCAAGATGGATTGGATAAGACCTACTCCAACTTGCACATAAGGCCACATGATGAAGACTCAGTGGCAGAAGTGCCTCACAGACAGAAGCTAACAAATTGCCAGAAGTGGGCGACACATGAGACAGAACTGGATTTAAGATCACACCAGGTGATCTCTATGTCTGTAGGGCCCCCCATTAATGCTAAATCTCTGGCGCTTGAACTGTGGGAAGCTGAAGTCCAACAAGCTAGGGCTCAACAGTCCCAGGCGGTATTTATGGATGGAATGTCCAAGGAAGCAGAAGGAAGTTTAACCCTACACACTTCTTCAGCAAATGGGGACCAGTTGCCTCATAGTATGGCTAAGAGAAGGCCAGACATACTGGTGCAACGGGGTGCCGAGAGTGACCTGCTAGTGCCGTCGCATCAAGAAGGAATATTGGATAACTCTATTGAGGACACACTTTTTACCATGTTTGAAGATCTTACACTTCAGGAACAACATGCTATAACTGAACGACTGGAGCATACAAAAAATTGCTTGCTGGCCCGGAAGGTGCCCGTTTTGTCAGAACAGCAAGCGATCCGAGGTGATGCCACGGTTGACTCCAATTCTCATCCCTCCACGCAGGTGTCGCCGGCCCCCAGTCGTCCCCACTAATAGATGTTGAAATGGCTACAGAACAGAGTGGGACAGGAACAGCTGCTGTCATTACGGACTCTCCCCAGATGTCAAAGAATGGAAGTGTTTTTTTTGATAGGGATAGGTTACTCAATCAGATTACTGAATTTGATTGACTAAGAAATGGGTCACCATCCGATAAACTTAAAATCCTTTCCTGGAACATTGCCGGTTGGAAAAACAAACTAGGCGACTCCAATCTTAATGAATTTCTTAGTATGTTTGATATAATTTTATTCCAGGAAACCTGGATCCATGAGGAGTTTTTTCTTGAAGGTTTTAATATTTGCATTTTACCTGCTTTTAAATCTAAGCGATTTGGAAGATATCAGGCAGGCCTTGCGATGGCATGGTCAACTAAAGCGAATATCGAGGTTTCTCCCCTTCGGGATTGCAAACAGTTGGCCCAAGCATTCCTTGTTAAATGTCCTGGGAGAACATTAGTTATTATTAATGTATATATGCCACCTTTTGCGAGTAAAGCAGCGCTGGTACAGCAATGGGAGAGCCTCTATGAACTATTAGAAGCTCTGGAAAAGAAGGAGCCATCCAGGGAAGTGGTCCTGGCTGGTGACTTTAATGCAAGAATAGGACAGAATGGTCTGGTGTTAGCAGATAAATTAGGCATTGACCCAGAATTTCTATCGCCCAATTGTTTTATTAATTCAAGACTCTCTAAAGATCCGCATATTAACGATGCTGGAATTCAGCTGGCCCATCTTGCCTTGAGGTTTAATTTAGTCATTTTGAATGGTCTACCCCCTTCGATTCACCTGGCGAGTATACCTATGCTTCTACAAGAGGGTGTAGTGTAATTGATTATATGCTGTTATCTTCGCCACTCCAGAAGGAGGTGAGCGCTTTCTCAATCTTAGGACGTTCTGAGAGTGATCATTTTCCTCTGATTTTGCTCCTCAATTCTATCTCTACTTCTGGGGAACAGAATACCCAGAGTTGGAGGGTAGGGGAAGGGTGCAAATGTTTACCCAGGTGTAGATGGTCTAATAGAGTTGCCCAAAAAGTTAATGAAGTTCTGTCCCCGCAGAGATTGAATGAGCTTATGTTTCAATCTACGGCTATGAATAGGACTTCAGATTTGATCCAGGCTTATGAAGGAGTGATCAAACAGCTTGTAGATGTGATGACATCAGGCCAGGATCAGGCTAGAAATGGAGAGAGGCAGCAGAAAGCCACTTGGTTCGATAGAGAGTGTCTTGAAGCGAAGGCCCATGTACGACTTTTGTACCAGGGGTATAGGAGGTCTTGCTGTGATAATCTCCCAGCAGTATACTTTGAAGCCAGAACATCCTTAAGTAAACTGTTTAGAGACAAAAAAAAAGTCGCTCTCCAGAAAAACTGGGAGCCTCTTTTGCAAGCCACAATTAGTAACGACACAAGGAAATTCTGGGCGGTGATTTCAGAAGCTCTAGGTAGGAATAGTACTGCAAATTCCCCAATTACCATCAAGACCTGGTATGAACATTTTCAGAAGATCTTTTCAGTAGATGGAAGGAGGGAAAGTGAGGATCTGGAGTTTAGTCTAGGGGATTGTCCCGAGTGGCCGCCGGTTCTGGAAGAGGAGATCGCCATGCTAATTGCTCAAATTAAGGACAGAAAGGCGCCGGGACCAGACGCAATCCCCCGGAGGCCATTAAAATGATCCCGGATTGGTGGGTGCCTTTCTTAGCAGTCTTATTTACTGCTATAGATAGGACAGGTATAATACCCGAAGCATGGACAAATGCTATTATAGTTCCAATTTTTTAAAAAGGTGACTGTAGATCACCTAGCAACTATAGGCCCATCAGCCTGCTTTCTATATTAGGAAAACTCTATGCAAGCCATCTGGCGGCCAAACTTAAGGTCTGGATGGCTGAACAAAAAATCTTAGGGCTAGAGCAAGCAGGATTTTGTCAGGGGAAGTCAACTTTGGATCACTGTATTGTGTTAAGTCACTTAGTGAGTAAATATAAAAAAGGGAAAGGGTCCAAGTTGTACGCTGCCTTTCTAGATCTGAAGAGCGCTTTTGATACAGTCTCAAGAGAGCTCTTATGGAAGAAGTTAAGGCTGCTGGGAATTGACACAAGACTGCTCCTGTTGATTAGGAAATTATACACTGATACCACCTGTCAAATAAGAGGCTCTAGGGATGGTGATTTAACCCCCAAAATTTCCATCAATGTAGGGGTTAAGCAGGGCTGTGTATTGGCTCCCCTCCTTTTCAATCTCTTTCTGAATGATCTGGCCATGGGGTTAGAAGGGATTGATGGACACAGCCCAATTTTGGGCTCGCGCCCGGTGCCCCTGCTATTGTTTGCAGACGACGCTGTAGTTCTATCTAGATCTGAAGTAGGGCTAAAGAGGATGTTAGCACATTTTATAGAGTATTGTGAGCTGAATGGGTTATCTGTGAATTTTGATAAAACTAAAATAATGGTGTTTGGTGACTCCTGGAAACCTATCAGCTGGCGTGTCAAGGGTAAAACCATTGAACAGGTGAAGTGTTTTAAATATTTGGGAATTCACTTTCACCATAGTGCAAGATGGGTAGCCCACAGAGCAGAAGTAATTAAATCGGTGAATAGTTGCGTGCTGGCAATAACTCGTTTCTTTTTTACTAAGGGTAACCAGTACGTCCCAGCGGCCTTAAAAGTGTTTGAGCACAAAATCAGAGCGAAGCTTCTTTATGGGGTTCCCATTTGGATTACTGCTTTTAACAAAATGGTAGAACAACTACAATCCAATTTTGTGAGGAAAATATTAGGGTTGCCTATGTGTGTATCCTATGCCGCCCTTTGTTTGGAATCCAACTTGATACGTTTAGAAACAAGGGCTTGGATAATCTCTTTCAGATTCTGGCTACGTTTGCATTTTAGGAGCTGTCCCAATAGCCTTATTATATATCTGCTGAAAGAATCCCATTGTTCTGAGTGGTTTGCAGCTATAGAAAAGAAAATCGCCTCAATAGGCTTATGCCTGAATGATATGATGTCCTCGTCTGAAATACATATTTTTGCTTTGCTCAAACAGAGATTAATTGACATTGAGTTTCAAGAGCTTAGAGCCTTGGCTTCTGGTAGATGTTCCCCCTTAAGATGGGTACGTTTCCCGATCAAAGCCCCAGCACAATATTTATCGGGTCTGGCTTCCCCACAGCTGCGCAGAGCATTTATGCTGGCCCGCTTTAACGTGCTCCCCTCCGCTGTTTTAGCAGGGAGATTTAAGAAAACCCCTTATTCTGCTAGGCTTTGTAACTGTGACTCAGATGAGGTAGAGACAATAGAACACGTATTCCTCTACTGCAGTTTGTATGATGACATTCGGGCTGCCTATTTGGAAGCCATTCTTAAGAAAGATGCTATACAATCCGATGACAGAATGATGTACTGTCTACTGGCTTCACAAAATATAGAGGTTATTGAAGCAGTTGCTAAGTTTTGTAACTGCCTCATAATGAGGAAGATGTGTGTTGATCCCATGAATTGAATGGTGACTGTTTGTGCTTCTGTTCTATGCCAATAAAGGTTCTGAATTGAATTGATAGGGACTCTCAGCCTGGGGCAAGGGATGCTCTGTATTCTAGGTGCTTGGGGGGGGCAACAGTGGGAGGGCTTCTAGTGTCCTGGCCCCACTGCTGGACATCCTGATGGCCCCTGGTATGCTTGGCCACTATGTGACCCAGAGTGTTGGACTGGATGGGCCGTTGGCCTGATCCAACATTGGCTTCTCTTATGTTCTTAGACATATGGAGCGGAGGTCCATCGGTGGCTATTAGCCACAAGGTATAGACAGGAACTCTCAGTCTGGGGCAAGGGATGCTCTGTATTCTTGGTGCTTGGGGGGGCGGTCAACAGTGGGAGGGCTTCTAGTGTCCTGGACCTCCTGATGGCCCCTGGTATTTTTGGCCACTGTGTGACAGAGTGTTGGACTGGATGGGCCATTGGCCTGATTCAACATTGGCTTCTCTTATGCTCTTAGGAACTCTCAGTCTGAGGCAAGTGATGCTCTGTCTTCCTGGTGCTTGTGGGGGTCAACAGTGGGAGGGCTTATAGTGTCCTGGCCCCACTGCTGGACCTCCTGATGGCACCTGGTATATTTTGGCCGCTGTGTGACAGAGTGTTGGACTGGATGGGCCATTGGCCTGATCCAACATTGGTTTCTCTTATGTTCTTAGACATATGGAGCAGAGGTCCATCGCTGGCTATTAGCCACAAGGTATAGACAGGAACTCTCAGTCTGGGGCAAGGGATGCTCTGTATTCTTGGTGCTTGGGGGGGCGGTCGACAGTGGGAGGGCTTCTAGTGTCCTGGACCTCTTGATGGGCCCTGGTATTTTTGGCCACTGTGTGACCCAGAGTGTTGGACTGGATGGGCCATTGGCCTGATCCGACACTGGCTTCTTTTATGTTCTTAGAAGAGCATCTGGGAAGAGGAAGCACCCCTGGCAGGGGGGAGCCAGAAAGAAGGAAAGGGGGCAGCTAGAAAATTGGTGGGGGTGAGTGGGAGGGGAGAAAAAGATAGAGGGAGGGTGGGAGATAAATGGCGGGGGGCTTTCAATGCACTGTGCTGTCAGGACACAACCCACCCACCCCTGATCTCCTGTGCAGCCCAATCCCCTGGCAGCATGCTCAATGGGGAATTACTCATGAGTAATAATGGAGGACTACAGGCCAGTCCTGTGCTGAACATCTGCCCGGCATGTGGAAGGCCCCAGGTTCAATCCCCTGCAGCATGTCCAGTGAAAAGGACCAGGCAGGAAGTGATGGGAAAGACCCCTGCCTGAGACCCTGGGGAGCAGCTGCCAGTCTGAGTAGGCAACACTGATCTTGATGGATTCGGCACGTCTTCAAAGGAAGGGACCAGGTGGCCGGCAGCCCTGGAGAAGAACCTCCTGCCCCATCAGCCAAGTCGTCAATGGGATGTTATTTCTCTCCATGCCAGGAAGACCTCCAGTTGGCAACTGAATAGAGGAAGAAGAAATCCTTCCTCTGTCAAAGGGTCAGGGCATTCTTCTCCAGGCCTGTTGGCAACCCTTAATGCCCAAGTGGATTTATGAAGGAGCCTGGGGCTTGCTGCCTGGTGAGCCCAGCAGGTCTCCTGGATCAGAGCCAGGTTCTCGCTTTCATTCCCCCCAGTGCTGGGTTCCGCTTGGGGTGGGGGGAGCGTGGGGAAGCGAAACCCGAGCACTTCTGCCGCATTCCGTTGGGTGCCAAGCGGGGGCTGCTGGCCAAGAGGAAGCCTGTTCCAGCCCCAGGCCAGAGGTTCTGACTCTTTTTTAAAAAAAAAAAATAATCAATACTTTATTAAAAATGAAAAACAGCAAAACAATCAATAGGTAAAGGCAAAGGTTCCCTTGCTCGAAAGCCAGTCGAATCCGACTCTAGGGTTGCGGTGCTCATCTCCGTTTCAAAGCCGAAGAGCCAGCGCTGTCCGAAGACGTTTCCGTGGTCATGTGGCCGGCATGACTAAACACCAAGGCGCAGGGAACGCTGTCACCTTCCCACCAAAGTGGTACCTATTTATCTACTTGCAATTTCTTGCTTTCGAACTGCTAGGTTGGCAGGAGCTGGAACTAGAGACAGGAGCTCACCCCATCATGCAGCACCCGGGTCTTGAACTGCTGAACTACTGACCTTCCACAGCCTGCAGTTCAGCGTCTTAACCACTTGAGCCACCGCAAAAACAATCAATAGACTATAGTAAACCAATAGTCATAACATTACACCACATAACCCACAGAATTTTTTATATAAATATCAGCAAAACATAACAAGAAGACCAGGAAAACCCAATAAGATGATGTCACTGAAATAAGGAAGCTCCAGTCATCAGGGGGAAAATCTCAACAATAGGTCAGATTCAAGAGCAGTGTTCCCTCTAAGCTGAGTTAGTGTGAGCTAGCTCACAGTTTTCTAGCCTCCGGCTCACACATTGTCTTAGCCCAGGAAGGATGACTCCAGAGCATACTAAATTTATGCAGTAGCCAAATCACTCACTCACAACTTTAATGCCAGTATTTATGCAGTAGAAGAAGAAGAGAAGAGATAAGATTTATATCCCGCCCTTCACTACCCAAAGGTGTCTCAGAGCCGCTTAAAACTCCTCTCCCTTCCCCTCCCCACAACAGACACCCTGGGAGGTAGGTGGGGCTGAGAGAGCTCTTGACAGAAACTGCTCTTTTTCAAGGACAGCTCAAACTATGGCTTGCTCAAGGTCATCCAGCAGCTGCAAGTGGAGGAGTGGGGAATCAAACCTGGTTCTCCCAGATTAGAGTCCGCGCACTTAACCACTACACCAAACTGGCTCACACATTCTTGTCCTAGCTCAGGAAGGGGGGCTTTGGGGAAGCTGGGGGAGCTGGGGGGGTCTGGAATCGCTGCAGGTGGGGGTACCCCAAGCAGGATTCAAGCCCTGTGACTACTTCCTCATCTGTGCTCTTAATGGTAGCATGGACAGCTTCAAGAGGGAATTAGATAAGCATCTGGAGCAGAAGTCCATCAGTGGCTATTAGCCACAGGGTATTGATGGGAATTCTCAGTCTGGGGCAGGTGATGCACTCTATTCTTGGTGCTGGAGGGGGCAGCAGTGGGAGGGCTTCTAGTGTCCTGGCCCCACTGCTGGACCTCCTGATGGCACCTGGTATATTTTGGCCACTGTGTGACAGAGTGTTGGATTAGATGGGCCATTGGCCTGATTTCAACATTGGCTTCTCTTCTGTTCTTATGTTCTTATGGCTCCAGAGCAGACGAATTCATGCAGCAGCCTAATCACTCGCTCACAACTCTAATGCCAGTAGCTCTCAAAGCAGAATTTTTGCTCACAAGACTCCACATCTTAGAGGGTGCATTGTTCAGGAGTGTTTTACAAATGGAGCCACCTGTGGTACTTCAGATTCTAGGGAAGCAAACCCAGTTGAGACAGGAAACTTAGTACGAAATACCTATACAAACAAATTTAGAGTATTAAGCTGTTGTGGATTTTCCAGGTTGTGTGGCCGTGGTCTTGGCATTGCAGGACCTGACGTTTCGCCAGCAGCTGTGACTGGCACCCTCAGAGGTATAACACAGAAAGAGGGAGTCCTCTCTGTGTCAAGGTGAGAAGAAAAATGCTAGGCAGGTAATTTATATCTACTCAGGAAGGTGGGTGGGGTAAAGGTAAAGGTTCCCTTGCTCGAAAGCCAGTCGAATCCGACTCTAGGGTTGCGGTGCTCATCTCTGTTTCAAAGCCGAAGAGCCAGCGCTGTCCGAAGACATTTCCATGGTCATGTGGCCAGCATGACTAAACACCAAGGCGCACGGAACGCTGTTACCTTCCCACCGAAGTGGTACCTATTTATCTACTTGCAATTTCTTGCTTTCAAACTGCTAGGTTGGCAGGAGCTGGAACTAGAGACGGGAGCGGCACCCGGGTCTTGAACTGCTGAACTACTGACCTTTCACAGCCTGCAGTTCAGCGTCTTAACCACTTGAGTTTAGAGTAAGTTTGTGTCAGAGTCGTAAGGGGTGGAGCCCAAAGTTCAGGGAACACAGCGGTCCTTGTTTCCTTGTAGTCAGGTATAGACCCTGCCTGTCTGCTGAGGACTGCGTTTCAGGCATCTGATGAAGTGAGTTCTAATCCTACCACAACCACAGTGTAATCCTGAGTGTGTATACTCCAAAGTCAAGCTCACGGAGTTCAACGGGACCCACTCCCTCCCCTGTTTTTGCTAAAGCGGTGTTTTCAAAGCACTGGTCCATAGAAACTAGGGGTGCCAGCTTTGGCCTCGGAAATTCCTGGAGAATTGGGGGAGGGCGGCAGGCAGTGCCTGTAGAAGGGGGAATTGGGGGGATCTCACTCGGTGTCCCATGGGATTTGCCCTCTCAAGTTGCCATATTCATCAGGAGAACTGACCTTCCTAGTCTGGAGACCAGTTGCAATTCTGGGGGGACTCCAGGCCCCGCCTGGAAGGTGGGAACCATCAGATAAACAGAGGGAGTTTTGTTGCTTTGAGGGGGGGTTTTGTACAGTGGTTGGATGGCCCAGAGGAAGCTTCTCCTTGAGCCCGGAGGACGGACGGGAGGCTCAGAGCGGAGCCCAAGACGACACGGGACGCTGAGTCCAGAGGCAGCAGCTCTGCTCCCCGGCAACTGATGACTCGCCTCCTCTCGCAGCCGGTGATTGGCTCAGACAGCTCGCATGCTGACTCTAGGGAAGTGCCGGCCAGGCGGCCACAGCCCAAAGCCAAACCCTCCTCGGGTGACAAGCCAGCCCCGGGAAGTCCCTGGCCGGCTTCCACACCAGCCTCCCCGGCCTGGTGCTTTGCTGCCTCCTGCAAAGGCCCGCTTCGCTCCCCTTCCCTTCCCTACCCCCTCCATTCACCAGATCTCCTTTTTCTCATGTGCGCACAGATCAAGACGGGCTGCCCTGTCAGGCCGTCTGCAGCAGCAGGAAAAGAGCCAGAGTCCAGTAGGTCTGAATGACGATGGGAGGCGAATGGCCGCAGCAGCCTCCTTCCGCGTCTGAAATCCCTCCAGTCTCCAAGATAGATGGACTCCCGTTCTGGCCCTCTCTGAAGAAGTGAGCCCTCACTCATGGCCAGGGCTCTTTTTGTAGAAAAAGCCCAGCAGGATCTTATTAGCATAATAGACCACACCCATCAACAGAAACATATTAGGCCACACCCCCATGTTCCCAGAAGTGTGCTCATCCAGCCACACCCACCGTTTGCTTCTTATTCTGTTGACCTTGTTTGTTGTCAAAACCCAGGGCTTTCTTTGGAGCAGGAACTCCTTTGCATGTGAGGCCACACACCCCTCATGGAGCCAATCCTCATGAGTTCCTGCTGTTGGGCGTGGCCTATTATGCTAATGGCTTCCTGCTGGGCGTGGCCAACTCGGGAGCCAGCCCTAACTCCCTTCCTGTGCTTCCTGCCCAAAAATAGCCCTGCTCATGACAGCTCCTCCCCTGCCACTGATTTTGTGAGTCTTCAAGGTGCTCCTGGACTCTGGCTCTTTGCTGCTTGCCTGCACAGTGCTGACTGAGAGCGACTCTGTTTCATAACTGTTCAGGGCCTGGATTGTCAGGGACAGAGAGTCCAGCTTCCTGGTTGCTTCGGAGTTCTGGTGACCCTCCGGACGAGTGTCAGTTATCAGACGCTGCTAAATAAACAAAATATTGCAAGAGTGCTAATGTTTTAAGCATGTTTTTATTTTTAGGTGTTTTTTTTTTTAAAAAACCCACCTTTGTGTTTGTGTCCTTTATAAAGTATTTATCTCCGCTACCTGGCGTTACATTTTATGGCACACACGGCCCAGCCCAACAAGGTCTCATTTATGTCAGATCCGGCAAGAAGAAGAAGATGACGAAGACGATGACAAAGAAGAAGACAAAGAAGACAAAGAGGAAGAAGAGAAGATTGGATTTATACCCCGCCCTTCACCTGGAGTCTCAGAGTGGCTTACAAACTCCTTTCCCTTCCCCTCCCCACAACAGACGCCCTGTGAGGTAGAAGAAGAAGAAGAGATTGGATTTATACCCCGCCCTTCACTACCCAAAGGAGTCTCAGAGCGGCTTACAAACTCCTTTCCCTTCCCCTCCCCACAACAAACACCCTGTGAGGTAGAAGAAGAAGAAGAGATTGGATTTATACCCCGCCCTTCACTACCCAAAGGAGTCTCAGAGCGGCTTACAAACTCCTTTCCCTTCCCCTCCCCACAACAAACACCCTGTGAGGTAGAAGAAGAGAAGAGATTGGATTTATACCCCGCCCTTCACTACCCAAAGGAGTCTCAGAGCGGCTTACAAACTCCTTTCCCTTCCCCTCCCCACAACAAACACCCTGTGAGGTAGAAGAAGAGAAGAGATTGGATTTATATCCCGCCCTTCACTACCCAAAGGAGTCTCAGAGCGGCTTACAAACTCCTTTCCCTTCCCCTCCCCACAACAAACACCCTGTGAGGTAGAAGAAGAGAAGAGATTGGATTTATATCCCGCCCTTCACTACCCAAAGGAGTCTCAGAGCGGCTTACAAACTCCTTTCCCTTCCCCTCCCCACAACAAACACCCTGTGAGGTAGAAGAAGAGAAGAGATTGGATTTATATCCCGCCCTTCACTACCCAAAGGAGTCTCAGAGCGGCTTACAAACTCCTTTCCCTTCCCCTCCCCACAACAAACACCCTGTGAGGTAGAAGAAGAGAAGAGATTGGATTTATATCCCGCCCTTCACTACCCAAAGGAGTCTCAGAGCGGCTTACAAACTCCTTTCCCTTCCCCTCCCCACAACAAACACCCTGTGAGGTAGAAGAAGAGAAGAGATTGGATTTATATCCCACCCTTCACTACCCAAAGGAGTCTCAGAGCGGCTTACAAACTCCTTTCCCTTCCCCTCCCCACAACAAACACCCTGTGAGGTAGAAGAAGAGAAGAGATTGGATTTATATCCTGCCCTTCACTACCCAAAGGAGTCTCAGAGCGGCTTACAAACTCCTTTTCCCTTCCCCTCCCCACAACAGACACCCTGTGAGGTAGAAGAAGAGAAGAGATTGGATTTATATCCCACCCTTCACTACCCAAAAGAGTCTCAGAGCGGCTCACAAACTCCTTTCCCTTCCCCTCCCCACAACAAACACCCTGTGAGGTAGAAGAAGAGAAGAGATTGGATTTATATCCCGCCCTTCACTACCCAAAGGAGTCTCAGAGCGGCTTACAAACTCCTTTTCCCTTCCCCTCCCCACAACAGACACCCTGTGAGGTAGAAGAAGAGAAGAGATTGGATTTATATCCCACCCTTCACTACCCAAAGGAGTCTCAGAGCGGCTCACAAACTCCTTTCCCTTCCCCTCCCCACAACAGACACCCTGTGAGGTAGAAGAAGAGAAGAGATTGGATTTATATCCTGCCCTTCACTACCCAAAGGAGTCTCAGAGCGGCTTACAAACTCCTTTTCCCTTCCCCTCCCCACAACAGACACCCTGTGAGGTAGAAGAAGAGAAGAGATTGGATTTATATCCCACCCTTCACTACCCAAAAGAGTCTCAGAGCGGCTCACAAACTCCTTTCCCTTCCCCTCCCCACAACAAACACCCTGTGAGGTAGAAGAAGAGAAGAGATTGGATTTATATCCCGCCCTTCACTACCCAAAGGAGTCTCAGAGCGGCTTACAAACTCCTTTTCCCTTCCCCTCCCCACAACAGACACCCTGTGAGGTAGAAGAAGAGAAGAGATTGGATTTATATCCCACCCTTCACTACCCAAAGGAGTCTCAGAGCGGCTCACAAACTCCTTTCCCTTCCCCTCCCCACAACAAACACCCTGTGAGGTAGAAGAAGAGAAGAGATTGGATTTATATCCCGCCCTTCACTACCCAAAGGAGTCTCAGAGCGGCTTACAAACTCCTTTCCCTTCCCCTCCCCACAACAGACACCCTGTGAGGTAGAAGAGGAGACGAGATTGGATTTATACCCCGCCCTTCACTGCCCAAAGGAGTCTCAGAGCGGCTTACAAACGCCTTTCCCTTCCCCTCCCCACAACAGGCACCCTGTGAGGTAGGTGGGGCTGAGAGAGCTCTGACAGAAACGGCTCTTTTTCAAGGACAGCTGTGCCAGAGCTTGTGTGTGACCCAAGGTCACACCAGCAGGTGCAAGTGGAGGAGTGGGGGATCAAACCCACTTCTCCCAGATTAGAGTCCGCGCACTTCACCACTACACCAAACAGATGAGTTCGACACCCCTGCTTTAAACAATAGTGTCCATGGATGGTATGTATTTATTCAACCGCACTCTTCCTCAGAGAAGCTCATATGTTTCCCATCTAGGCAGCACACAGGGTCCAACCTGCTTTGCTTTAGCAGAAGCCATTGTGCCACGGGTCTTCAGAGAGCGATGAAACACAGACTGATTTGACAAAATGTTAGCCCTTGCATAGCACAACAGTGTTGTGTTGTGCATACAGTCATCATGCCCGTAATCCTTACAACCAGGCCTGTAGGCAGGATTTTTTTTAATTCGGGGGACCTTTAAATAAGTCAGGGAGCACCCCCCCACACACACACACCCAAGGGAGCGCACAGGTTGGATGGGAAGTTTGGGGGGGCCTTGGCGGTAAGTCAGGGGGCCAGGCCCCGAGATGGCCCACTGTAGCTATGGGCCTGCTTGGGAGCATGGCAGGAGTGGGCAGAGTGCTTGGGGGTCTGTCCTGGCCAAGCAGAGCCCCACTGGCCCCAGCCTGTTCAGGGAGAAGAGCAGCAAGCACTGGGGGGGGGCACCCTAAATGGAGCTGCTCATTCAGCAGTCAAATTACCCTTAAATACCATGAGTCAAGCGAGGGGGCTCACCTCTTTTCCATGAGGAGAAAAAGGCAAAAATCCCAACATTTGTCCATCTGTGGTGAGCACAACTCCCCAGAAAGTAAAGGCAGGACTCTCAAAATCGGCCAGCAGCTCCAGGATGATGGTGGGACTTCCGCTGCCAAACATCGAAGGAATTGGAACCCCCTGGCCCTCACAGTCCCCAGTACCCCCAGCCCAGCCCATATTTGTGCTTTGGAAGCTATGGCTGTCTCTCGCGGGTATAACTTACTCCCAAATAGAAGAGAAGAAGAAGAGATGGGATTTATACCCCATGGCCCTTCACTACCCAAAGGTGTCTCAGAGCGGCTTACAAACTCCTTTCCCTTCCCCTCCCCACAACAGACACCCTGTGAGGTAGAAGAAGAGAAGAGATTGGATTTATACCCCGCCCTTCACTACCCAAAGGAGTCTCAGAGCGGCTTACAAACTCCTCTCCCTTCCCCTCCTCACAATAGACACCCTGTGAGGTAGAAGAAGAAGAGATTGGATTTATACCCCGCCCTTCACTACCCAAAGGAGTCTCAGATCGGCTTACAAACTCCTTTCCCTTCCCCTCCCCACAATAGACACCCTGTGAGGTAGAAGAAGAAGAAGAGATTGGATTTATACCCCGCCCTTCACTACCCAAAGGTGTCTCAGAGCGGCTTACAAACTCCTCTCCCTTCCCCTCCTCACAATAGACACCATGTGAGGTAGAAGAAGAAGAGATTGGATTTACACCCCGCCCTTCACTACCCAAAGGAGTCTCAGAGTGGCTTACAAACTCCTTTCCCTTCCCCTCCCCACAACAGACACCCTGTGAGGTAGGTGGGGCTGAGAGCTCTTGACAGAAACGGCTCTTTTTCAAGGACAGCTCTATCAGAACTAGGGCTTGCCCAAGGTCATCCAGCCAGGTGCAAGTGGAGGAGTGGGGAATCAAACCCAGTTCTCCCAGATTAGAGTCCACGCACTTAGCCACGACACCAGACCGACTCGAACCCTCAAAATTGGCCTCTAGCTTCAAGATGAGGATGGGAGGTGGTAGGACACCTTGGGCCAAGTGACATCACGTCCTTACTACCTGTAATAAATGTCATGTAAGTGCTCTCTTCAGGGAGTCGGGATCATCTTCCTGCCTCATACACAGCCACAAAGGTGTCTTTGCTGACACACAATCTTTGTGTGTCTTTGTGCCCCCTCCTATATTTTTGGTTCTGCAACATCCAGGCTGCGACAAAAAGCAATAAGATTCAGGAGCCTCTCTCGACAATACAAAGATCCCATTTATTCCTTTTCCAGAAAAGTAATTGTACAGAAAGGCTGGGGAGGGCTCTCGCCCTGGAGCACAGTGTTCCCTCTAAGCCAGGGATGTCGAAATCAATTGTTATGAAGGCCGGATCTGACATAAATGAGACTTTGTTGGGCCAGGCCATGCATGTCATAAAATGTAATGCCAGGGAGCGAAGATATAAACTTCATAAAGGACACAAACACAATTAAAGATTTTTTTAAAACTTTAAATAAAGCATGCTTAAAACACTAGCTCTCTCGCAATATTTTGTCTAACAGTCTCTGATAACTGACACCTCTTGCTCTGAATTATTGCATCAAAATATCTCTGCTGCAGCAATCTTGAGTATGCTGTTCAGGTAATTTATCTGTAAGCTGCAAACCTACTTTTGGTTTACGTACATTCGTTACAGAAATCTCATGCTCAGTGTTCCTAGCTTAGGACCCTGGGGAAAACATGAAATGGCCGGGCATTGCAAGCTTTTGTACATAAGTTGCTTCATGTTCTGCTCAAGAATATGAGAAGGCATCCTGACACGGACTGAGGGCCATGTGTTTGTCTACAAAACTATAGTCTTCCTCAGAGAAATAACTACAACTTCCTACAAAGGAAATGTGCTTGGTGAACTTGGGCTGGACACACAATCTCAGTCTAATCCACCTCACTGGTTTGTTGTTATCCCTCCTCTAAAAAAGTTCACATTGCTTTCTTACTGAGAGAGACTGGATCAGGAGGGCATGAATAAAGTGAAAAGGGGGAGGGAACCCATTTGCACCCAGGAGAGCCCTGGCATAAGGAGCCCAACAAAACACACACAGACTGTAGCAAGGCACACAAAAGTTCATACCTTGAACAAAACTTTTGGGCCTTAAAGGTGCTTGGAATTTCTCCCGTGCAATTGAGGCAGCCCAGCAAAGCAAGCTCTCCCTCGTTTCCTCCCTCCCTCCCTTCAGGGAGGACCCTCAGCCAGGGGAAGGGAAGAAAGGCTTCCCTTTGTCTCCTACAGCCTGGACAGGAAGCAGACTCTGGCTGTTCCATCCCTTCCCCTCGGATGAGGTGGGGGAGGAGCCTCAGCCAGTTCTTTACCAGACTCTCTCAATCGCACAGGAAAGGCTTGCCATCTATCCTTCCTGTGCAACTGAGAGAGACTGGTAAAGCAAGCTGTATTCTGACAGCAGCAAGAGAACTGGAAAAGGAAGTAGGAAACAGCCAGGGCCTTGTGGGCCCTCTAAGGGCCTGATCCGGCCTGCGGGGGCAGCATGTTTGACACTCCTGCTCTAAGCTGAGTTACTGTGTGCGAGCTTGCATTTTTTTTTAGCCTCTAGGTCTCCTTCCTAAAAGACTGCCAACAGTGAGATGGATGACATCTTAATAGTATAATGCCCAGAACCACAGCAGGCTCTCACCAGATCCCCGATATGACAGAAATCACATGGCCGACATGGTCCACTCAGCAATCCCAGCAGGCTCTTCTCAGAGATTCTCTGGAACCAGAAGTGGGCTGAGAAAAACCCCTCCCCCTCGACAAACACATAGAAAGCGGGATGAGACAGACAGCGTCTCTCTGCAAATCCCCAACTGCATGCCCAGGCTGAAGGGTTTCAGGGACCAGAGGGGAGTCCCTCCCTGGAGGACGGGGAATGGAAACCACTGGGGCCATGAACGGCAAGGCAAGAAAACAAGGCCTCTCTGATCATAGTAAAAATGGAAGGGATTCCTGTGTGGGCCTATTTGGGGCTGGAGCTAGAAGCTTTTGGGGGTCGGTCTTGGGGGGGGCACGGCTGACAGGGGGACACACTCTGACCCCCTCCCTGGCTGCCATCTGGCTGGGCCCCTGAAGGGCGATTCCATCATGGGTCCCATATTGGTGGGGGGCACACGGATGGCTGCTCGGGATCGGGAAACTGACCCCCCCTTTTCTCCCTCCAGGAGGAAAGGCTTTGCAAAGAATGGAGCAAAGAAAAACGCAGGTGGGGAAAGAGGCAGACAGAGATCTCGACGCGAAGGGAGTGGCACCTCGATTACCTGGAAGGGAAGGAGATCAGAGCACATGTGAGCATATACCTGGTCAAAGACTTTCCCCAAAAAGGAGCCCCCTCCCTCGTGAGTATCTCAGACAACCAGACCCCCTCCCAACACTTC
Organism: Gekko gecko; assembly: GCA_029375565.1. NCBI lineage: Eukaryota > Metazoa > Chordata > Lepidosauria > Squamata > Gekkonidae > Gekko > Gekko gecko. The sequence goes on along the minus strand of JAPDNY010000002.1, from coordinate 609,393 downwards.
AGGTGTGGCTTTGCAAGCTCCCCTTCTCCTCCCTGTAAGGCAACGCAGAGGTCATCTTTCCTGCTCCTCCCCTTCCTGTCCATGTTCCTCACCCACTTCTGGCCCCCCACAGTCACAGGGTGATGCCCCTCCCCGCAGACCTGGCGGCATGAGACCCCTCCCACCTTTGGGCCAGGAAGCTGCAGGCGGGACTCACATGGGCCTCCGGCAGAAGTTGGCCTCATTGTTCCGCCGGTTCTTGATGAGGAAGACGGTGCCCATGATGATGCCCAGAATGCCCAAGGCCAGGCCGAGGCCACACACCACGTTTGCCCGTGTCTCCGGGAGGGACTCAGCCATGTCAAGGTCTGAGAGAGGAAGGCAGGTCAGTAGAAGCAGAGTCTTGATCCAGCACCTCCCCTGAGATTTCTGCCCCTTGGATTCCGCATCCTCCGGGGGCATCACTAAACACTGTATCCCCGGTCACCAACCGAAAAACCCTTCATGGAGACTCTCCAGAGCTGTAATCCAAGCACCGGCCCTGACAGGACTGCCCCTGTGAGAAATGCTGGTTTCACCGGGCTCAAGAAGAACAGCCAGGGCAGGAGTCTCTGAGGCTAGCCCCCTGTCATGATCTGTGTAGGCCCAGGAGACCCGTGTGAGAGTGGAAAGCAGACAGCCTACAATCCCCATAATGCTTAGCAATGGTTGTAACCAATGGGAGTTCAGGGATTGTGTGAGGAGATGTAACTTAAGCTTTCTGAACTGTGAAACTGGGTTCTTTTCTCTTCTGTGGTCTTGCCTCACATAGAGTATAACTGAGGGGACTGGTCTGGGAGAAAGATCCCTCACTTGAGGCAGGAGGCCTGGTTTAAGAGGGCTGTGGGCCTTGAAACAGTATCTAGTTAAGAGAAATAGGTAGTCACGTTAGATTTGTTTATTTTGCCTTTAAACACTGTTATATATTTTAAAGCACTTTGGCTTGTTTTCCTTGCCCCAGTACTGTATTAATAAATCATTTCTTTAATGTTCTCTGCCTGGACATCACGCCTATAGTTCTCAGCTTAAAAGGGGAATTTTGGTTGGGATTGGGAGGGTAGTCTGGGCCTTCCCGAGAGCCCTGAAGTCCAAAGTGGAGGCAGCTGAAGGAGGCAACCTGCTGGGGTCATGACACCCCCCTTTTGCCAAAAATCTCCCCCAGAAAGGCTGGACTCTTCCACCTTCAAGAGAAGGTGCTCGTGGCACCCCTGGATGCCTCTGTGGACTGAATGTATGAATTGCCTCCCCTGGGCAGTCCTGAATTGGAGGGCTGGTCCCTTAACAGGATTGTCCTTGTCTGGGGCATCTGATCCCTGTTTCAGACATGTGGGTCACCAAGCAGGGAAGCCAGCCTCCAGGTGGGACATCTTGAGACCACAGAGGATCAGTTCCACTGCAGAGAATGGATGCTTTGGAGGGTGGACTCTCTGGCACTGTACCCCACTGAGGTCCCTGTCCTCCCCAGGCTCCACCCCCAAACCTCCAGGAGTTTCCCAACCTGGATCCAGCAAACTTCCCCCATCCCCCACGATGGGTTAGGGGGACCTGGCAACCCTATCACCAAGTGAGGGTGCCGTGGTGTGTTGATGCCTCCCCCCAGGTATCCACTGGTCCTGGTTCCCCCTCCTGCCCCGATGCTTACTCCACTCCTTGGTGAGGGGCTGGGCCAGCCCCCAGTGCTCCACCCGGCAGTAGTAGACGTCCTCGGCATTGGGGACGAAGGTCAGGTAGGTGAATTTGCGGAAGGAGTGGTCCGTGTTGGGATAGAAGTCGGTCTCCTCCGTGGCCTTCACCTCCTGCCCATTCTTCACCCAGGTCAGGTTGATCACGGGGGGCAGGAAGCTTTCAGCCAGGCAGATGAGCACATTGGGCTCCCCCAGCTCCACCGGCTTCTCCGGGTACAACATCACCTTCGGGGGGACTATAAGAGAGACGGAGAAGAGTTTGTTCTGCAGGTCTGGATCCCAGACGGAGGCCCCCTCCCCAGCTCCTGAAGGGTCCCAGAATGGAATCTTCACTCCCTAAAGGGGGAAGGAGACCCACGCCTTAACTGAACTTTGGGTCCATACCAGGGTGTGAAGGAGTGCCCCTCTGGACCCGCCCGGCACAGATCAGCCCTGCAGACCCACCAGCCCCACAGCAAGAGGGACAACGGGCAGCCTCCTCTGAGGAGGATCTCTCTCAGAAGGATGAGAAGTGGGAAGGAGACCGGGGTGGGTTCCTGGTACTGTGATTATTTGGGACAGCGTGGAGGGGGGAATGGGGTGGACACCATCACTGGAAGCAGGCAGAGGAGAGTATCTTGCCCTGTTTGAGCCGCTAGTTGACCTGGACGGTTGAAGAACGTATGGGAACTCAATGAAATTGCTGAGCAGTTGGGTTAGAATGGATAAAAGGAAGTCCTTCTTCACCCAAAGAGTGATTCACACATGAACTTCACTGCCACAGGAGGTGGTAGCAGTTAGATTCATGGACGGCTTCCCATGGGAATGGGATCAACATATGGACCAGAGGTCCATCAGTGGCTATTAGCCATAAGGTATTGATAGGAACTCTGGGGCAAGGGATGCTCTGTATTCTTGGTCCTTGGGGAGGCAACCGTGGGAGGGCTTCGAGTGTCCTGGCCCTACTGCTGGACCTCCTGATGTTACCTGGTATTTTTGGCCACTGTGTGACAGAGAGTTGGACTGGATGGGCCATGTTCTTATGTTCCTAAAGCCGGTGTGCTTTAATGGTGAAAGTGTCAGATCTGAGAGACCCACGTTCGAATCCTTACTCCGCCAGGGAAGCTGACCAGGTTACTTTGAATGAGTCACTCTTGACCTAACCAACTTCACGGGGTCGTTGTGTGGAGACTGTAGAGAAGAGGAAATGGAAGCCACTTTGGGCTGCCCGTGGGGAGAAAGTTGGTGGTATAAATGAATTGAATCCTCTGGATGAGCCTCAGGAGAGGGTCCCATTTGAGGCAGGTGGTACTTAGAAGGGGCCTCAGGCCTGGGGGAGCATCAAAAACCAGGCTGAAACCAGGACTTGGGGGGGGCAGTTCCCGACACGGGGGAACGGATGGCCCTTTCTCAGACTGAGGCCAGGGAGGGCAGAGGGGCAGGTGCCAGGCTGCGGGTGGGGGTGTCCGAGGCTCCTGCCTCAGCAGGACCAAGTGGTTCAGTGGTACCGTTCTCAACCGGGGTGTTGTTGGAGCGGCGCATAAGGATGTCCAGGTTGGAGCGGAGGATGGCGATGTTGCGCAGGGCATTCGCGGCCGGGAAGGTGGTGAAGTCCTGGAACTGGGGCAGCCGCCAGACGATGTCCTTGCGCTCCAGGTCCACGTGGAAGACCTCCTCGCGGTCGATGTCGTAGGTGAACTCGCCGGGCCCCTGCTCCGAGGTCAGGCTCCGCTGCACGAAAGTCACCTGCAACAACACGTCCTCCGCTGCCCCCCCCCCAGGGAAGGAGGGTGAAGGTCAGGCCAGAGAGTCGTGGCCCTTCTGCTGGGCCCCCACCCACCCATTCACACACATGCAGGATCTGGGAGAAGAGGGGCTCCGGGCTGGGCCTCTCTCAGCAGCAGGAGTGACCCCCCCCCATGGTCCCTCTAAGCTGTGGAGTCCTGTGAGCAAAAATTCCACTTTGTGAGCTCCTGGCATTAAAGTTACGAGCGAGCGATTTGGCTGCTGCATCATCTAGTTTGCTCTGGAGCCCTCCCTTCCTGAGCGAAGACAAAAATGTGTGAGCCGGAGGCTAAAGAACTGTGAGCTAGCTCACAGTAACTCAGCTTAGAGGGAACACTGACCCCCCCACACCTGAATGTTCCCAAGTGAAACTTGGAGGCACGGCATCCCTCTGCCCCCATCCTCATGCCTGCCAGACCTAAAGCCTGCCCCTGTGGGGATGGGAGAAAAAAGGCCCAGAGAGGGGAGTGTGGGGAGGACAATATTCCTGAGGCCCAAAGTCAGCTGTAAGCAGTGTTCCCTCTAAGCTGAGTTTGTGTGAGCAAGCTCACAGTTTTTTAGCCTCTGGCTCACACCATTTGTCTTTGCTCAGAAAGGAGGGCTCCCTAACTCTCTTGTACTTTTTATCTGTAGTCTGAGGCAAGAGACAGTGTACAGGCACTGAACATCCTTTCCTTCCCTCTCTCTCTCTGATGCTATCTGTTTGATGGCTAGGCTGATGCTCTCAGGGAAAAAGTTCTTTTCCTCCAGCCTCCCACCTTCTCTCCACACAAGGACATCTCTCTCCATCTTGGCGTCATGGATGCCGGACATGCATCCTGCATCTGTATCCATCTTAGATAGTTAGATTAGGCGACTACCCTGTCTCTGTCCTTTCCTGTCGAAAACTGGAGTTCCTTAAATAAAAGAACTGGTATTAGTATGAAAAGATAAATAGGCTCCCGAGTAACTTTGTTTCTTATTCAGCACACAAAGAGACTGTAGAAGCTTCGCTGATTGGTAAGCCTTTGTGCACTCAGCTAACTTATGACTGATTCCTGGCTATACTGAACTAGAGAATCTAACAGGAGTCAGCAAGGGGGGGGAGTTGGCAACCCTCAGATCTAGGTCAGGATATTTGGGGGGGGGCATTTGGTGCTGGTGAATGAGAAAAGGTGGATGCAGAATGGACGTGGGGGGTGGGGGGAGAAGAAGGGAGAGAGGGGATTCAAGACTGCAGTCCTCCCATGCATATTTACATGCAAGTAAACCCCACCATAGGAGCTGTGGTGGCTCAAGTGGTTAAGATGCTGAACTGCAGGCTGGAAGGTCATGAGTTCGAGACCCGAGTGCCACGTGACGGAGTGAGCTCCCGTTTCCGGCCCCAGCTCCTGTCAACCTGGCAGTTCGAAAGCAAGAAATTGCAAGTAGATAAATAAGTACCGCTTTGGTGGGAAAGTTACAGCATTCCGTGTGCCTTGGCGTCTAGGCATGCCAGCCACATGACCACTGAAATGTCTTCGGACAGCGCTGGCTCTTCGGCTTGGAAACGGAGATGAGCACCGCCACCCTAGAGTCGGATCCGACTGGCTTTCGAGCAAGGGATACCTTTACCTTTACCTAAACCCCACCATAGCCATACGTTGAGTAAATAAGGATGCGATCTAACTAACTGGAGGGAGGCCTAAGAATAGGAAATGTGCTTGGGTTTTTCTTTAAAAAAAAAATCAGAATTTTTACACTAAGGGAGAGGGGGAGGGGGGAGGGGGCCCCTGCTCTCTTCCTGCTTCCTTCTTCTTTCTGTTTAAAGAGGCAGTAGCGGGAGGAGTGGGGAGGGGAGGGGAGGGCACACCTGCTCCTGGAGGAGTGGGGGAGCCAGGACTCATCCTTCCTTTCAGAGAAGAGAGACTTTGGAGGGAAGAAGCTGGATTTCCTCCAATCCCTCTCTTCTCCTGCAATGGGGGCTGTTATCAGCAAGTGTGTGTTTTCTTTTGTTTTATTTTTTGCGCCAGACCTTATCGCAATGCGCACTGTGTGAATAAGTAAAATATATATATATTTTTAATAACCCCCTCCCTTTCCCTTGACTGTTGTTAAATTTGGTGTAGCGGGTCAGTGCACGGACTCCAATCTGGGAGAACCGGGTTTGATTCCCCACTCCTCCTCCAGGGGCAGCAGCTGGTGTGACCGTGGGTCAGTCACAAGTTCTCTCAGAGCTGTTCTCTCAGGAGCAGTCCTCGAAAGCGCTCTCTCAGCCCCGCCTACCTCACAGGGTGTCTGCTGTGGGGAGGGGAAGGGAAAGGAGTTTGTAAACCGCTCTGAGACTCCGAGTGAAGGGCGGGGTATAAATCCAATCTCTTCTCTTCTTCTTCTTCTCTTCTTCTTCTTCTCTTCCCGGATGGTAACAGCAAGTCAAGAGAATTTGGTTTGGGCGCGGGGGGGGGGCAGATGCAACCTTTGTCTGGGAGGCCCAGGGTGGCTCTCCGCAGCCTGCCTTTACCCCTGCACTCTGGATCAAGGCCCGGCCCCCTCCCAGAGGAAGAGGAGGGTGAGGAAGGTGACAGTCCATTCCTCAGGGCAAAGGGAAAGGATCCTGACCAACACTCCCCCTTCTTTGCAGCTATCAGCGGGGCAGGGACCTTCCCTTAGGTCTGGGGGTGCTTCATTAGCTCCAAGCTGGAGCAGAAGGGGTTTGGGGCAAGCTCTCTCCCATTCATGGAAACTTGCACTCGGGGGGGGTCAAATCTGAGAGCCAGCGGGGGGGGGTTGTGAGGATCCCAGACTGGGGCCAAAAGGGAGACTGGAGAGGGCGGGGGGGGGCTGCAGCTAGCGGGGGCTCGGCTCCCCGCCCCCTTTGGCATTTGACAGCCAGGACTTTGACTCTCCTTCCTCTTAACCTCATGCAGAAAAAGACTGACAGTCAGTCAGATGGGGATGAGCCCCGGAGCCGCCCCCAGAGTCAGGGCGGAGGAGGAGGGAGAAGAGGCACCCCCCCCCATACCCTCTCCAGGGACTTCCCAAAGCCAAGCCGCCCTGCCCTGGCCAAGGAGGAGGAAAGGGGGACCCCCCCACCATACAAGCTCATTCATAGCAGAGAATCTGGTCCCTCCCCGGTTCCCCCCCCCGCACACACTCAGCTGCTCCTTGGGGGGGGGGTCGTGGGTTTCTTCCACTCCCCTCCAAGGCTCCCGCTAAGCTGTGGAGTCTTGCGAGCAAAAATTCTACTCGATGAGCTCCAGGCATGGAAATGGCGAGCCAGCGGTTCGGCCGCTGGATCAGCTCGTTTGCTCTGGAGCCGTCCTTTCCTGAGCGAAGGCAAAAATCGGTGAGCTGGAGCCTAAAAAAACCGGTGAGCTGGAGGCTAGAAAAACGGTGAGCTGGCTCACACGAACTCAGCTTAGAGGGAACAGTGCTCCCCTCTGCGGGCCTTGAGTGGGGAGGCGGGAGGAAGGAGAACCCCACTTCGCAGGTAACTTCATAAGGAAAAGGATTCCGAGCTCCCCACTTCTCGCTCCCTAGAGAGAGCCCGGACCTCCCCCCCCGCGAAATAAACCCAGTCCCTCCGGCCTCCCTTCCTGCCGATCCGTTCCTCCCTCCAACTCCCCCCCCCGCCAGTCTGCCCCACTGGCCCCCACCCCACAGGCACCCCATGGAGGAGTGGGGCTTACCTGCCACGAGGTGGCCCCCCAGGAGGGGCAGCAGCAGCAGCCACAGGTCCCCGGCCAAGCCCCCCATTCCCGTTGCCCTCTCCGAGGCGGGAGGTGCAACCAGTGGGGAGGGAGGGACAGCTATGGGGCAGAGGCGCGCGACTGAGCCCGGTCCCGGCCCGGGTGGCGGGGGAGGAGAGCGCGAGCAGAGGCAGCCAATGAGAAAAAGGCCTGGGCGCTGACCCGGCTGTTGCCAGGTGGAAGAGCCCCCGAACGCGTCCCGAGCGGCAGATAGACGGCGAGGAAGGCGAGAAGCGTGCGAAAGCATTGCAAGGGGACGGGAAAGGAAACGCATTGTGCATTGCTCTTCGTGTGCGTGGTCGCAGGCCGTCGGAGACGCCGCTGGACATCTGCACCTCCGCCTAGACCTCAGATAGGCACCAGCCCCCCCCCCCGCGGGCCTTCGCAAGCCCCCCCCCCGTTCCCCAGTCTTTTGGCAGCGTTCTGTGCGCCTTGGCGTTTAGTCAGGCCGGCCACATGACCACAGAAATGCCTTCGGACAGCGCTGGCTCTTCGGCTTGGAAACGGAGATGAGCACCACAACCCTAGAGTCGGATTCGACTGGCTTTCGAGTTAGAACAGATAAAAGGAAGTCCTTCTTCACCCGAAGAGTGATTAACACGTGGAATTCACTGCCGCAGGAGGTGGTGGCAGCTACAAGCATGGACAGTTTCAAGAGGGAATTGGATAAACATCTGGAGCAGAAGTCCACCAGTGGCTACTAGCCACAGGGTATAGATAGGAGGTCTCAGTCTGGGGCAGGTGATGCACTCTATTCTCGGTGCTGGAGGGGGCAGCAGTCACTGAGGGCCGGCTCCAGGGTTTTTGCACCCTAGGCGGGGCTACCTTCTGGCGCCCCCCCCCCGCGCGTGCCCACCAATCACGGGTTGCCAACTTCCAGGTGGGGTCGGGAGCCTCCCCCAGTGGGCCAGTGACAGCCCCCCCGCTTCTCCCCCCCCATGCCTTCTTAGCTGATAGACTTTCAGCAAAGCCAGCGCTGTTCATTCAGCGCCAGCCAAGAGCCAGGAATGTGAGATTGAGAGAGTGGCGGGGGGGGGGGGAGAGAGATGGATGGAGCTTCGAGGGGCTTTGGAACTGCCCCTCAGTGGGGCCGCCGCCGCTGGTCGGGCTCTCTCCCCCAGCCAGGGAACGCCAAGGGCCGAGCCCCGTTTGTGCTCTGACTGGGGCGCCCACCTGCTGCTCTCCCAGACAGGGTGAGTGGCCGCGTCCTCCCCCGGCGGGGAATACCTGGGATATTTCTCATCTGTGAAAGATGACCCGTTAGGAGAAGACGACCTGAACGGGCCAGAGTCCCGGAGCAGCGTCTGTTGTGTGATCCGAAGCGACTCACGCGTGCCTGGCCCCGCTGCCGACGGAGATGCAGGCGTTTTTTTAAAAAAAATATCTTCTGGAGGTGCTCTCTGAGACTCGGGTCCGCCCGCCAGACGGCGAATATGTCAGGCTGGCTCCGCTTCAGGACAAGACGCCGGGCCTACCGTCCTCTTCTGGGATCCCAACATCATGAACGGGGGGCGGGGGGGTCAGGGTCTCGCCCTTTGCACTGGAGATGGGGGCGGTGGGCACCTGGGTGAAGGGGCTGAAGGGACAGAGGCGAAGGGGGTGAAGGGACAGACTTCGCCCGAGGGACAGAAGGCCACGTCCTTCCTGGAAGCGCCTCCCGCCCCGTCCTGCTTTTTCACCCCCTTCCCGGGCAGGGGAAGTCTCCAGGGAGAGACCCAAGCAGCGGCCTCCAGGGGGTGCTCTTCTGCGGCCAGAGGGACCCCCGCCCCAGCCTTCCAGGTGCACCCCACGGAAGGCCTTCGTTTCCTCCTCTTCCTCTTCTGGAGGGCACAAAGAGAGTCCCGGGAGGAGACGACTGTGGGAGCAGAAAGGGGGCTCTTGGGGGGCCTCGGGGCGGAAAGACCGAGGGAGGGAGGCCGAGATGGGGCTTCCCCTCCAAAAAGAGAACGAGGCAGTCTTAAACAGCCCAGACCAACCGAACCGACCCACTTGGAGAAAGCCGAGGGGATAGAGGGGGGTGCACTTTGGGGGCGACTTGCCTGGGAGGGGGAGGGAGCTCTAGTAAGACTACCCCCCCCTCCCGTCCTCTGCCTTCTCTTCCTACCGACGGGAAAAACCCTATCTCCCTCAAGAGGAGCCGCGGCTGATCCTTCTACCCGGAGATTAATGACGCTCCCTCAGTCAGAATTCTCATTGGTGAATCCGGCCCACCCCCAGAACTGAAGACGCAAAACCCTCCTTCCCCCAACGCAGTGAACAAAGTTTTCCCCGGGGGCTGGATGGGGTTTTTCGGTGGTGGGGCAGCCATGGGGTCTGGCCTGATCCTGTCAGGGACGCTGGCGCTGACCGTGCTTCTGGGTCCCTCCCTGGCCCACGGAAGGGGAGGAAGGACCGAGCCCGGTAAGCAGAGATCCTGGGGGGGGGAGGTGAAAGATTGGGAGGGGGCTTGGAGACACTTCTATTATTGTTGTTGTTGTTGTGTGTTTCTTCCTGGTGGGGTCCCAACGCAGTCTTCTCCTCTCCTCCCTTTCATCTTCACAACAGCCCTTTGCGGTAGGCTGGGCCAAGGAGAACCGAAAGCGGCTGACAGTCTTTCCCCTCCCAAGCAGGGTTGCAGGGCCGGCCCCAGGTGTCTGGGCGCCCTAGGCAGGACAGCCTGGGGCACCCCCCACTGGTGATGCCAACCTCCCGATGGGACCTGGAGACCGGGGGCGGAGCGCTGGCTTTCCCGGGGGCTCCGCGGCTGCGGGGTCCCCGGGAAAGCGGGAAGGGGCGGGGGGGGTCTAGCCGCCGCCGCCCCCTCCCTCCCTCCCTCCCAGCAGCGGCTTTCCCGGGGGCTCTGTGGCTGCGGGGTCCCCGGGAAAGCGGGAAGGGGGCGGGGGGTCTAGCCGCCACCGCCGCCCCCTCCCTCCCAGCGCCGGCTTTCCCGGAGGCTCCACGGCTGTGGGGTCCCTGGGAAAGCGGGAAGGGGGCGGGGGGTCTAGCCGCCGCCACCGCCCCCTCCCTCCCAGCAGCAGCTTTCCCGGGGGCTCCGCGGCTGCGGGGTCCCCGGGAAAGCGGGAAGGGGGTGGGGGTCTAGCCGCCACTGCCGCCCCCTCCCTCCCAGCGCCGGCTTTCCCAGGGGCTCCCCGACTGCGGGGCCCCCAGGAAAGCCAGGAAGGGGGCGGGGGTCTAGCGGCGGCGGTGACAGCAGGTGCCCGGTTAGGGCGGCGGGGGGGCACTTTTTTGGGGGGAGTGGGGCGCCATTTGGCACCCCTGAGGCCGGGGACGCCCTAGGCGAGCGCCTAGTTCACCCAATGGGCGATCCGGCCCTGCAAGGTTGGCCCCCCAGAGTGGCCGGTTTCGCACCCCACTCGCTGCTCTGCCTCCTGCTCACACCCTGCAGGGAACAGCAGGGGAGATCCCCTCTCTGGGGCTTGGTTGCTGGGGAGGTCATAAACCAGAGACCTCTCCCGTTTGTGGTGCACAACCACCACCACCACCCTGGTCCCATGTAGCCCCCTCCCACAGCCAAGGCCTTGTTAATAGGAAAGTCATCTGTGGGTCGGAGGATCTCTCTCTCTCCAGGCAGGGGCAAGATGACTGCCAAAGGAAAACCAACCAACCAAACCAAAAGGTCCAGGATTCCTGCAGCCCTTCGGGGGGGGGGGCCTTCAGCTCCTCCACCAGCCCTTCTCCAGCTTTGATGCCCGGCCCCTGCCCAACCTGCCCGGTGGGGGCTCTTGTGCCTGGGCACCCTCAGATTTTGGGTGCTTATCAGCATAGGTTCTGGTTCTGGGCGCCACCCACACAGATTCAGCCCGAGGGACATCAGACCAGAAGAACATTAAGAGAAGCCATGTTGGATCAGGCCAATGGCCCATCCAGCCCAACACTCGGTTTTAATACAGTAATCAGGAACCTGGTTGGCTTCAAAACAGTACATATTATAATATGTTTCCCAAAGTTTTAGGGACTCTGGTAATTTTAGCACTTGTTTTTACAGCATAGGCTTAATTTTCTAATGTATTTTCAAATCATTTTGTCTTTTCTGATCACACAACCATAGAGTTGGAAGGGACCTCCGGGGTCATCTAGTCCACCCCCCCCCGCATAACGCAGGAGATCCACAATTACCTTCCCTCCCATACCCCCAGTGGCCCCTGTTCCACACTCAGGAGATGACAAAATACCTCCAGGCTCTCCAGCCCAAAGTGTCCTGGGAAAGAAATTGCTTCCTAACCTCAAAGTGGCAATCGGCATTTCCCTGGGCGTGTAGGAAGGGGCCACTTAACGTCTTGCCTAATAAAGAGAACCATTTCTTTTCTCAGTACAAGATAAAGTCCTGGAAGGCTTTCAGTCTGGTTTGCTGCTCTTCGTTCAAAGAACAGCACCCACAGCTAAATCATTTGTGTTGAGTAACACAAATGAATTAGCTGGTAACATGGGGGTGTGGCCTAATATGCTAATGAGTTTCTGCTGTTGGGTGGGACCTATTATGCTAGGTGGTGGCAGCTACAAGCATGGACAGTTTCAAGTGGGAATTAGATAAGCATATGTAGCAGAAGTCCATCGGCAGCTATTAGCCACAGGGTATAGATGGGAACTCTCAGTCTGGGGCAGGAGATGCACTCTATTCTTGGTGCTGGAGGGGGCAGCAGTGGGAGGGCTTCTAGTGTCCTGGCCCCACTGCTGGACCTCCTGATGGCCCCTGGTATATTTGGGCCGCTGTGTGACAGAGTGTTGGACTAGATGGGCCATTGGCCTGATTCAACATTGGCTTCTCTTATGTTCTTATGTTCTTATGTTCTTATGAGAGACTGCCTTTAGGTTGAGAGACTGCCTTTAGCAGATAAAGCCTGGAGATATCTGACACTCCGTCTTTTAAACAGATAAAAGTATTTCAGAACTGTTTAGTCCAGGTTCTCGAATTGGGGGCTGGAGTAAAACATCCCATTGCAAGACTGCTGCAACACACTTTGCCTGGATCTGCCCTTGAAAATCGTTTGGGGGCTTCGGTTACTCCAGAATGCGTATTACACCCAGTTTGCAGTCAGTCTCTCTTGGTTACTGATTAGTTCCGAAGATGAATTCATGGTGCTGGCTATCACCTACAAATCCCTTCACTGCCCCTTCTCTGTGGGACCACCGATATTCTCTGTTGGGACAGCTTCACTGCTCTGAGCACAAGGCCTTCTGAAGCCCTGCAAATGAGTACAACTCAACAGCTGCCCATATCAGCGCCCCCTCAGTGGTGGCCCCAAGCTGGAAGACTGGATTTCCTGATGAGGTCAGGAAGGCTTCTAGCACTTCTGTTATTACACAGAAAACGTAACACGGAATTGTTGGTGAGGATGCTTTTCTAGGGGGCAAGGGGCGTAGTCTGCGCTACTGTCCATCATCTTGTTCTGACAACATTGTTTTCTGTTAGTTGCTATAGATTTTCCAGGTTGTGTGGCCGTGGTCTTGACATTGTAGGAGCTGATGCTTTGCCAGTAGCTGTGACTGGCATCCTCAGAGGTATAACACAGAAAGAGGGAGTGCTCTCCCATGGCCACCCAATCTGGAAAATCTGCAGCAACTAATGAACTCCGGCCGTGAAAGCCTTCGACAACATATTGTTTTCCATCTTTGGTGATCCAGGTTGGCATAGCTTATATGTCCTGCCTGATGCTGTTTCTGTTGCATTAATTAAAACTTGTGTAACTCACCTTGAGCCTCGGCAAGAAAGGCAGAGGAGGAAGGAAGGAAGGAAGGAAGGAGGAAGGAAGAAAGAAAGGAAAGAAGGAAGGAGGAAGGAAGGAAGGAAAGAAGGAAGGAGGAAGGAAGGAAGGAAGGAGGAAGGAAGGAAGAAGGAAAGAAGGAAGGAGGGAGGGAAGGAGGGAAGGAGGGAGGGAGGGAGGGAGGGAGGGAGGGAGGGAGGGAAGGAAGGAAGGAAGGAAGGAAGGAAGGAAGGAAGGAAGGAAGGAAGGAAGGAAGGAAGGAAGGGGAAAAGGCTTCCAAGGATGCAGCAGGAAGGGTGGCAGAGGTCCATCAGTGGCTATTTGCCACAAGGTCTAGATGGAGCACTCTGTCTGGGGCAGTGATGCTCTGTCTTCTTGGTGACTGGGGGGCAAGAGTGGGAGGGCTTCTAGAGTTCTGGCCCCATTGGTGGTGGTCCTGATGGCACCTGGTATTTTTGGCCACTGTGTGACACAGAGTGTTGGACCGGAGGGGCCACTGGCCTGATCCAACGTGGCTTCTCTTACATTCTTATGTCAATTTGATGTGGTGGCTAAGAGCAGCAGCAGCAGAAGAAGAGATTGGATTTATACCCCGCGCTTCACTACCCAAGGGAGTCTCAGAGCGGCTTACAAACTCCTTCCCCTTCCCCTCCCCACAACAGACACCCTGTGAGGGAGGCGGGGCTGAGAGAGCTCTTGACAGAAACGGCTCTTTTTCAAGGACAGCTCTTGTCAGAACTAGGGCTTGCCCAGGGTCATCCAGCAGGTGCAAGTGGAGGAGTGGGGGAATCAAACCCGGCTCTCCCAGATTAGAGTCCGCGCACTGAACCACGACACCAAACTGACTGTAATCTGGAGAGCCGGGTCTGATTCCCCACTCCTCCTCCACATGCGGCCAGCTGGGTGACCTTGAGCCAGTCACAGTTCTCTCTCCAAGCTCTCTCAGCCCCACCTACCTCACAGGCAGGGCTGGCCCCAGGTGCCTGGGTGCCCTAGGCAGGACAGCCTGGGGCGCCCACCCCACCAGGGATGCCAATCTCCCGGTGGGGCTTGGAGATGGCAGAGCGCTGCTTTCCTGGGCACCTCGCACCTGCGAGGCACCCAGGAAAGCCAGGGAAGGGGCGGGGATAGAACGCCCGCCCCTTCCCTCCCAGCGCCGGCAGGTGGCAGCACTGGCTTTTCTGGGCACCTTGCAGCTGCGAGGCACCCAGGAAAGCCAGCGCTGCCGGCACTGGGCGGGAAGAGGGGCTTTTCACGGGGGCGGGTGAGGGCATTTTGGCGCCCCTGCAGGGCCGGTGCCCTAGGCGAGCGCCTAGCTCGCCTAGTGGGTGAGCTGGCCCTGCTCACAGGGTATCTGTTGTGGGGAGAGGAAGGGAAGCTGCTCAGAGACTCCTTCAGGACCGGGGGCGGGGGTATAGAAACCAGTCCTTCTTCTGGGTTCCAGTCCAGCCGGCTGCAGCCAGATTCCGGGAGAAGGAAGCAGTGCAGTTTTCAGCTGGAGCGGGGAAAGGAGCTCCGCCTCTTGGAGGCTTGCGGGGTGGGGGGAGAGAGAGGAGGGGTCTGCGGGACTCCCAAACCCAGCCATTCCCCGGGCCCCCTTTCCCAGTTCTCCGCCAGCCGCCACCCTTTCTGTTAAATAGTGGAAAGCTGGCCCCGTCTCTGTTAGCACCGTCCTGCAGGGTTCCAGTCCCTCCCTGCCCGTAACGCGCCTTCCAAATGGAACCGGCGAGTCGACTGCTGCTGCTTCCGCCCAGAGGCTGCCGAGGCAGCACCGCGGGGGCGGCTCCTGTTCCCCCGTCTCTGGCCCTCGGGGACTCGTCAACCAGCTCGGCCTTTCTCCTCCCGCTCCCCGGCCCCGCAGCCGCCCACTTCCTGGCCCAGGGGAAGGGCGAGTGCCGCTTCGCCAACGGGACGCGCGGGGAGGTGCGGTTCCTGGCCAGGTACATCTACGGGCGGGAGGAGATCGCGCGCTTCGACAGCCGCCGCGGAGAGTTCGAGGCCCTCACCCCGCTGGGCGAGCCCACCGCCCGATACTGGAACAGCCAGAAGGAGATCCTGGACGACCGGCGGGCCCAGGTGGACGTCTTCTGCCGCAACAACTACGGGGTCAACGAGGAACGGGGCCTCCTCACGAGGAAGGGTGAGCGGCGGGGCAGATGCCCGGAGGGGGGGCGGTTCCCGTGGGGCGGGCGCAGGAGGAAGGGAGGGGCGGCAAGCAGGAGCTGGGGGGACGGAGAGCTGGCGGGGGGGGCTTTCCCTCCTCTGCCTGCCGCCCCCTGGAGGGGCTGGTAGAGCAGGGAAGGGAGATTCCCAGGCGGAGAGAAAAGGGGGGGGGGGAATCCAGGCAGGCAACAGCTGAGACAAAAAGTAACAGCCAGATCCTCTAGCTTTTTTATTTACTTTTATTTTATTTTAAACACAACTCCCTCCAACCCAGCCAGGAAGAAGGACCGACCTTAGCGATCCGGCGCTTCACCCGTGCTGCTGCAGCAGCAGCGACAGGAAGACACGCATCCCAGGCAGGGGCTCCTCATCAATACACCCGCTAAGCTGCCGAGAGTCTTGCCAGCAGAAATTCTACCCTGTGAACTGCTTGGCTACCGGCTGAATTAGTTGGCTCTGGAGCCGTCCTTCCTGGACTAAGACAGCAGTGTGTGAGCCGGAGGCTCAAAAAACGGTGAGCTAGCTCACACTAAATCAGCTTAGAGGGAACCAGTGTTCCCTCCAAGCTGAGATAGTGTGGGCTAGCTCACCGGTTTTTTAGCTCCCGGCTCACACATTTTTGTCTCAGCTCAGGAAGGGAGGGGTCCAGAGCACACTAATTTATGCAGCAGCCAGATTGCTGGTTGAGAAAGAAGTTGAGAAAGAAGTCCTTTTCTCCCTTTCTCACAATACAAGAACTCGTGGGCACTCTATGAAATTGCTGAGCAGTCGGGTTAGAACAGATAAAAGGAAATACTTCTTCACCCAAAGAGCGATTAACATGTGGAATTCACTGCCACAGGAGGTCGTGGCAGCTGCAAGCATGGACAGTTTCAAGAGGGAATGAGATAAACCTATGGAGCAGAAGTCCATCAGTGGCTATCAGCCACAGGGTACAGATGGGAACTCTCAGTCTGGGGCAGGTGATGCACTCTATTCCTGGTGCTGGAGGGGGCAGCAGTGGGAGGGCTTCTAGTGTCCCGGCCCCACTGCTGGACCTCCTGATGGCACCTGGTATATTTTGGCCACTGTGTGACAGAGTGTTGGACTAGATGGGCCATTGGCCTGATTCCACATTGGCTTCTCTTATGTTCTTATGTTCTTATGCTCGCTCACAACTTTCATGGCCAGTAGCTCACAAAGTAGAATTTGTGCTCACAAGACTCCACAGCTTAGAGGGAACACTGCTCCTCATATGTAATATATTTTTTAAAAAAACCCTGAAACAAAATAAAACCAGCATCATATTCAATGCTCCCTCTAAGCTGGAGTCTTGTGAGCAGAAATTCTGCTTTGTGAGCCACCGGCATTAAAACCGTGGGCGAGTGGTTTGGCCGCTGCATGGATTAGTTTGCTCCGGAGCCCTCCTTCCTGAGCCAAGACAACAAGGTGTGAGCCAGAGGCTAAAAGACTGTGGGCTACCTCTCACTCAGTCCGCTTAGAGGGAACACTGGTCATATGGTAGATCCCACTGTGGGGAGCAACGTGTTTTAAAAAAAATTAAATTCACCCAGCCTTTTAATTTTGAAATTATTTTATTCTGTGCTTTTAGCCCGAAATTGTTAAATGGCTTTTGAGCCGATTGACAATTCTTTAAAAAATTCTGTAGCTGGGTTTAATCACTGACTCATTAATCCTTGCTTTTTTTATTATGCCATTTAGCATGTTATGTCATTACTGGAAAGCTGACATTAACCCACCCCCTAAATAAATAAGTGAGCTGCGGTGGCTCAAGTGGTTAAGACACTGAACTGCAGGCTGTGGAAGGTCAGTAGTTCAGCAGTTTGAGACCCGGGTGCCGCAAGACGGAGTGAGCTCCCGTCTCTAGTTCCAGCTCCTGCCAACCTAGCAGTTTGAAAGCAAGAAATTGCAAGTAGATAAATAGGTACCACTTCGGTGGGAAGGTAACAGCGTTCCGTGCGCCTTGGTGTTTAGTCATGCCGGCCACATGACCACAGAAACGTCTTCGGACAGCGCTGGCTCTTCGGCTTTGAAACGGAGATGAGCACCGCATCCCTAGAGTCGGATTCGACTGGCTTTCGAGCAAGGGAACCTTTACCTTTAAATAAATAAGTAAGAGCTGGGTTGTTGGAGCAGAGTCCTGCTCGGGCTGGCTTTGCAGGGTAGGATCAGAGAGGACGGGATAGATGCTTGGGAGAAGCTTTGGGAGAGCAGGACAATGCACACACACCCCTCTCAGGTAAATGAGCCCCAAATGGGGTGAGCCCCAACCCCCTTGACGGAACCTTTGTTTGTTCGCTTGTTTATTTGAACTTTTCCGCCGCCCTCCTGACCAGTGTTCCCTCTAAGCTGAGTTAGTGTGAGCTAGCTCACAGTTTTTTAGCCTCCAGCTCACAGGTTTTTGTCTTAGCTCAGGAAGGAGGGCACTGCTGAATCGGCTTGCAGAATATGGCACTATTGCGTCAATGGATAAGATCACGGCGTATAAGAAAATCCAGGGAGGGAAAAGTAAGGTGCACAAGATGTTTATAGAGACATGGTATTCCTTTATTGTGTTCTGGAACATAAACAAATCTAATGGTGGATGAGAGAAACCGGGGGACTGTGTCTTCAGAAATATATCAGTTGCAGGGGTTTCGGTTTCGGCGTTGCGCATGGCGGCCGCGTCTCGGGACGATCCCGGAGGCGGCTAGCCCACACGCAGTCAGGGGGGTCTTCGCATGTGCGAAAGACCCTAGTGAGCCTTAGGTAAAGGCTCCGAACCGGGGGCGCTTTGGGGAGTAGCCTCTTTGCCGGCAGTTAGCCGGGAAATTGAGGCTTTCTCCCCGCCCCAATCGGCCCCGCTGCGTTGTGCCCGTAATGGGACTTAGCAGCGCCACCGACTTCCAGGAGTGAGGAACAGCGATATGAATTAAAGCAAAAGAAGAATCGGCGGTTAACCGTGAGTCGAAGGTCTAATTTTGAAGCGAAAACCCGAATCCTTTCCCTCGAGCGAATGAGCGTTTGGGAGGAGGGGGAAGCCCCCCCCAGTGAGAAGCGGGACTTTTAAAAGAAAGCGAAGGGGGTTATAAGGAAAGAAGGGTTGAAGAAAATACCTTCGGGGTGCTACTGAAGTTTGAGAGTAAGCGGGTCTCCTGAGGGACGTGTCGCGAACTTTTAAAAAGTAAACAAATAAAACAGATGTCGGCCATGAAGAAGGTCCCTCTTAAACCGGAAAAGAAGGGAGGCGGGACTTCCGGTCAGGGTAATCCCCCCCAGAGCCTGCTGTCAGTCAACAGACAAGCGAGTTACTGCACCCTCTGCTGGTCCAAATACAGAAAATCAGCGAAACTTTAACTAACATGGAAGGTGTCCTCAACAGCCAACAAAAGCAACTGACAGAAACGTCTAAGAAGATGGAGGACATTGCGCAAAAGTGCTTGGTCTCGACGGAAGACATCGGAAAAGTTAAGAAAAAGGTCAACAAACTAGAAAAACATCAGGATGAGCAAGAAAAAAGAATTTTGATGCTTCAAATGGAGAAATCGAACCTGACGCTTCGTTTTCAGGGCATTAAAGAAGAAGATAATGAAGATCTCAGATCTACACTAGCAAATGCCTTGGCACCAGTAACTGGCAGGGATCAGCGTGAATTAAAAGAAGAGATGGATAAGGTCTATAGGGCCTATTCCACCTTTACAAAGAAAAATAACCTGCCAGCAGAAGTGGTGGTCAAGTTTGTTAAACAGAGTACTAGAGATCAAATTCTGCGTGCAGTTTCAGCGGTGCCCTTGAAAATTGGAGAACAGACTATCAGAACTTTGAAAGATGTGCCATATGAAATCCGGATGAAGAGGAAAGCGTATAAAGGACTGACCATTTTTCTACAAAAACATCAGATTACGTATAGATGGACTTTCCCGGAAGGCCTAGTGTTTAAGTACAAGGATAAAAGAGAAAAGATTGACTCTATCTTCAAAGCACAAGAGTTCCTGAAGAGGCACGCCAGCTCAGAGGAAGATGCAGCTCTCGCAACTTGGACAAGTAGCGAAGATGACAGCGGTCCAGAGGAGGGAGGTGCCGGAGCGGGAGGTGTGAAAGCTAAAGAGGGCCCATCGTATAACTTGAGAGACGCCAAAGGAAGACAACCAAAGAAATGACTGTTCGGGAAACGTCTGAAAGGAGCTGATTAATAATTAACCCCAAAGGACATTACTAACCTGATTAACAGAGTTATTTTGGATTTTTGTTAATTTAAAAAGAAGACCTTTCGACCACGGTGACCGTCAAAAAAATGTATCTATACTAACTTAAACTAACCCCCATTAACAGGATACTCACTCTGCCCTTTTCTTAGTCCCTCTATATACCCTACCTCTTTCTATATATAAAAAGAATAAATTTCTCTCCTTTTTAGGAGGGTTTTGCAAAAAAAAAAAAAAAGAAATATATCAGTTGCAGATGACCTCTCCCTCTTAATAATCTGTCTGTGCTTGTCTGGTTCTCCTGGCTCTCTGAAGTTTTCTCCCTTTTTTCTCCCCCTCCAGTTCAGCCCACAGTGAAAATCTCCCACACCAAGGCCGGCCCCCTGGCCCACCACAGCCTCCTGATCTGCACCGCGGCAGGATATTACCCCTCGGGGGTTCGTTTCAGGTGGCTGAAGAATGGGCAGGAGCAGACGGAAGGAGTTGGATATGCTGAAGAGCTCCAGAACGGGGACTGGACCTTCCAGAACCAGGCGATGCTGGAGGCGGTGCCCGAGTGGGGAGACATCTACGCCTGCCAGGTGGAGCACAGCAGCCAGAAGGAACCCATCACCGTGCAGTGGGGTGAGAGACCGGAGGGCTTCTGCATTTCCTAGGGACCCACAATCCTGAACAGGGGATGGGAGTTCCAAGGTCCTTCGTCAACTCTGTTGAGCTCGGAGATTGAGTTGGCCCAGCAGATGGTACCCAGGGAGGATTCCAGATCAAGTCCTGATCCTGCAAAGAAATTCTGATGTGTTTGGCAAGGTAGACAGAACCAAAAGGGGGAGAGAGAAAGGCACAGGGAGATTTAAGGGGTATCTCTCAATCCCTGTGGCACGTCCTTGCCATTCACCAGGGATCCCTGACCAGGATTTGTACATTCTCATATCATTCTGAAGACACCTTGTGGTCCCTGCAGGCAAAATTGTAAAATCCCTCCATGCACTCAGCTCCTTTTCTGGGAGGTTCGTCATTTTCAGGAAAGGTGCCTTATTTCGGGAGGTGGCTATTTTGCAAAATGGGGCTCTTGGAAACTCGGTTAAGCCCCCTGGAGTCAGAAGCACTCGGGGTTGCTGAGATCCTCTCTGTATCCGCAGGCCGTGTGGAGCTGGTCCAAGGACCTCCTGATTTGTCTCCGTTTTCCACAGGAAGTCTCATATCCCCCAATTCTGCCCTTTTCCTCTGAATTATTTCTCCATCGCTGGAGTTCCATCTGGACATCTTCTTGTTCTCCCAGTTTAGGGCTTCCCTTTGGTGGTGGAAACACAGGAAATGCCCCGGGAACGGGGTCCCCCCCGTTCACTCTCTGGGCGTTGGTGTGGGATCTGAAAGGGAATCTAACCATGAAGAGGTCACAGCTCAGCCTTATCTCTGTCATCTCTGAGATCTGATCTAAACGTGGGCCACGTCTTTGTATAGCTCATGGACCGAATCTCCCTCGTGAAATCCAGCACGTGAGAGGCCAAACCTGGCCCCGATCCCTCTTCTCACACGAGGCTTCTTCTTTTTTCTCCCGCAGCGCCACGGATGTCGGACTCTTCCAAGAGCAAAATGTGGACGGGGGGCATGGGGGCCCTGCTGGGGATGGTCTTTGGGGCCGTGGCACTCTCCCTCTACCTGAAGAATAGGAAAGGTAAGGGGGGCTCTGATCTGGGTGGCCCAGGCTAGTCCGTTCCTGTCAGTGTTTGGAAGCGAAGCAGGGTTGGCCCCGGTTGGTGCTCGGACAGGAAACCACCGAGAAAATCCAGGGTTGAAAGGCAGAGGCAGGTCATGGCAACTCATCTTGGAGCGTCTCTTGTCTTGAAAAACCCATGGGGGATTGCTGACTTGATGACCCTTGCCACCGGAACCAAAAGGGATGGTGGTGGAGGTTGGCTCATAAGAACATAAGAAAAGCCAAATGTTGGATCAGGCCAATGACCCATCTAGTCCAACACTCTGTCACACAGTGGCCAAAAATACCAGGTGCCATCAGGAGGTCCAGCAGTGGGGCCAGGACACTAGAAGCCCTCCCACTGTTGACCCCCACCCCAAGCACCAAGAATACAGAGCATCCCTTGCCCCAGACCGAGAGTTCCTATCAATATACCTTGTGGCTCATAGCCACTGAGGGACCTCTGCTCCATATCTTTATCCATAAGAACATAAGAGAAGCCAATGTTGGATCAGGCCAATGGCCCATCTAGTCCAACACTCTGTCACACAGCGGCCAAAAATACCAGGTGCCATCAGGAGGTCCAGCAATGGAGCCAGGACACTAGAAGCCCTCCCACTGCTGCCCCCCCAGCACCAAGAATAGAGTGCATCACCTGCCCCAGACATAAGAACATAAGAGAAGCCAATGTTGGATCAGGCCAGTGGCTCATCTAGTCCAACACTCTGTGTCACACAGCGGCCAAAAATACCAGGTGCCATCAGGAGGTCCAGCAGTGGGGCCAGGACACTAGAAGCCCTCCCACTGCTGCCCCCCCAGCACCAAGAATAGAGTGCATCACCTGCCCCAGACTGAGAGTTCCCATCTATACCCTGTGGCTAATAGCCACTGATGGACTTCTGCTCCATATGTTTATCTAATTCCCTCTTGAAACTTCTCCATGCGTGTAGCTGCCGCCACCACCTCCTGTGGCAGTGAATTCCATGGCTCGTGAGAACCGAACCAAATGGGGAGGGGACGAACTGTACCCCCTCCCACTGCTGAGAACTCCTCCAGCTTCTGGTCCCGTCTGGAGTCCATTTGAATTAGACACCCCCCCATTAAGAACAAGAGACCTGCTGGTGGTGGGTGGGTGAATATTCTCTTTCTTTGCCAGGTAGTTCTGATTCGGGTCAACATACCAAGCTGCTCTCCTACTATTACACCAGTCTGGTATAGTGGTTAAGTGCGCGGACTCTAATCTGGGAGAACCGGGTTTGATTCCCCACTCCTCCCCATGCAGCTGCTGATGTGACCTTGGGACAGCCACAAGTTCTCTCAGAGCTGTCCTCTCAAGGGCAGTTCTTGAAAGAGCTCTCTCAGCCCCACCTCCCTCACAGGGTGTCTGTTATGGGGTGGAGAGAAGGGGGTTTGTAAGCTGCTCTGCAAGTGAAGGGCAGGGCATAAATCCAATTTCTTTTCCTTCTCTTCCTCTTCCTCCTCCCCCAAACCTGATAAAACCAAAAAGTGCACATAATGGGTGCCAAAGAGTGAACTGAGATGGAATATTTTATAGAGTTCTGGTCTCTTTTTTAAAAAAAATTAATCACAGAGAACCAGAATTCTGTTTTGGGGGAGTCCTTTTGCGAGTCTCCAGGGGACATCTTGAAGACTTCCTTGCTCGGTATGCTTTGACATGCCACCTAGATGAGGGGAGAGGCCCCTTCCCCAGCTCTGTTCTGTGGAGGGAAGAAGGAGCGGGGCTGGGCACGGGGTGGGCCGAGATCTCAGCAAAGACTGGAGTCTCCTGAGCAATACCGGCCAACTACCAATGCTCCCTCTGAGCTGTGGAGTCTTGTGAGCAGAAATTCTACTTTGTGAGCTACTGGCATTAAAGTTGTGAGCCAGCGATTTGGCTCCTGCATAAATTAGTTTGCTCTGGAGCCCCTCCCTTCCTGAGCTGAGGCAAAAATGTGTGAGCCGGAGGCTGAAAAACTGTGAGCTTGCTCATACTAACTCAGCTTAGAAGGAACACTGCCGACTCCTGGTCAAGAGCAGCCCCGAAGTCCCAGGCGGAGAGGGCATCAAAGGGCCCAGGAGAACGAGGAGCCTTTGCCAGCAAAGTTGGCCTTGTGGCACCAGCATTTACCCTGCCCAGACACCATCTTCCAGTCCTGAAGTCCTTTAAGACAGGGTTATTGTACTCTGGGACCTTGGGGGGTAGCTCAGTGAAAAATGTCAACCAAATGTGTTGCAGCCATGAAAAGGGCAAACTCCATGTTAGGGTTTATTAGGAAAGGGATTGAACCTAAAACAGCTGATATTAAGAACATAAGAACATAAGAGAAGCCAATGTTGAATCAGGCCAATGGCCCATCTAGTCCAACACTCTGTCACACAGGGGCCAAAATATACCAGGTGCCATCAGGAGGTCCAGCAGCAGGGCCAGGACACTAGAAGCCCTCCCACTGCTGCCCCTCCAGCACCAAGAATACAGAGCATCACTTGCCCCAGACCAAGAGTATATATAAGAACACAAGAGAAGCCAGTGTTGAATCAGGCCAATGGCCCATCTAGTCCAACACTCTGTCACACTGCGGCCAAAATATACCAGGTGCCATCAGGAGGTCCAGCAGTGGGGCCAGGACACTAGGAGCCCTCCCACTGCTGCCCCCTCCAGCACCAAGAATAGAGTGCATCGCCTGCCCCAGACTGAGAGTTCCCATCTATACCCTGCGGCTAATAGCCACTGATGGACTTCTGCTCCATATGTTTATCTAATTCCCTCTTGAAACTGTCCGTGCTTGCAGCTGCCACCACCTCCTGTGGCAGTGAATTCCATATGTTAATCACTCTTTGGGTGAAGAAGTACTTCCTTTTATCCGTTCTAACCCGACTGCTCAGCAATTTCATGGAGTGCCCACCAGTTCTTGCATTGTGAGAAAGGGAGAAAAGAATATTATAACGCCCCCTGTAGAGGTCTACAGAGTGGCTTCATCTGGAATACTGTGTGCAGGTCTGGTTACCACATCTCAAAAAGGACGTTGCAGAGCTGGGGAAAATTACAGAGGAGGGGAATGAAGTTATGATTATGGGCTTGGAGGACCTTCCCCCGGAGGAAAAGCTGAAGAGTCTGGAGCCTCTGGCACGAGCCGAAGGGCGAGAGCAAAAGGGCGAGGCTCTTTGCCTGTGGCTCTTGGCCTAGGGGCTCTGTAAGAAGCCCAGGAAGAGACAGAAAGCCAGGACCTTGGCTCCTTGGTAAGGTAAGTAGACTCCTACAGCAGGAGCCATATAAATACAAAGGGTTTTAAAAGGGGGGTTATAGAAAAGTATTTGTTTAAAAACAATTATGAAGCCAGAATGCCAGCAGGGGGTTGGGGGCTATCCAGTGTTTTGCATGGAGTGTCACATGTATGACTATCTGCCCACTGGTCAGAAGTCTTGGGTGTGTGCTCGGTGCAAGGAGCTCCTGGTTCTCAGGGAGTGAGTTTGCTCCCTTGAGGCCAAGGTGGCTGACCTGGAGAAGCAGGGACAGTCAGTTAGGTGCACGGGGAAGACTCTCGGGGACTTGTTAGATATGTCCCACTCTGGATCTGGCAGCCCGGCTGCTGCCAGGGAGCATGAGGGCCAAGGGGAAAAGGGGCACCATGCTGAGGATAAGGGGAATGTGCCCTCAGAAGGGACCTCTTCTTCAGCTGGTGAACGGGTATCCTTTCGTACCAAGGAACCGTCCCTGGGAAGGGTGGGAGGGGGGCTCTTGGTAGCTGGTGATTCAATCCTTAGGCAGGTAGACAGCTGGGTGGCGAACCCGCGTACTGACCGTATGGTGACTTGCCTGCCTGGTGCGAAGGTAGCGGACATTACGCGTGTTTTAGATAGGCTGGTAGATAGTGCTGGGGAGGAGCCAGTGGTCGTGGTGCACGTCGGCACCAACGATGTGGGGAAATGCAGTCGTGAGGTCCTGGAGGAGAAATTTAGGCTGCTGGGCAGGAAACTCAAGGCCAGGACCTCCAAGGTAGCCTTCTCGGAAGTGCTACCTGTTCCACGCGCAGGGCCGGAGAGACAGGCACAGATCAGGAGTCTCAATGCGTGGATGAGACGGTGGTGTAGGGGGAAGGGTTCAAGTTTGTTAGGCACTGGGATGCTTTTTGGGACAAGAGGGAGCTGTACAAAAGGGACGGTCTCCACTTGTCCCGACAAGGAACCAGGCTGCTGGCGCTCAAAATCAAAAAGGTGGCAGAGCAGTTTTTAAACTGAATAATGGGGGAAAGCCGACAGGAGATGAAAAGTCTCTGGTTCGGGATGGCTCATCTCAAAGAGATGAAGGGGTAGCTATTACTTTTGTACAAGGAAATGGATTACAATTGTCCACTGAGACTGTGGCTAATGATAGGAACTGCCTGGCAAGGTCTCGGGGCAGCAAGAGGAAGGCTGTGGGCTTAACAAACATGGGAAACTATAAGTGTTTATACACAAATGCTAGAAGTCTCCGAGGTAAAATCAGGGAGTTGGAATGCTTGGTGTTGGGGGGAAATAGACATTGTGGGTATTTCAGAAACTTGGTGGGATGAGGAAAATCAGTGGGATACGGTGATTCCTGGTTATAAATTATATCGGAAGGATAGGGGGGAAGGGTTGGAGGTGGGGTGGCTCTGTATGTCAGAGAGGGTATACCGTCCAGTAAGATTGAGAGGGTAAGAGAATTGGATTCACTTCTGGAAATGCTATGGGTTGAAATAGTGGGTCCAAAAGGAGGCTTAATAGTGGGAGTTTGTTATCACCCACCAGAACAAAAGATAGAGGAGGATTATAAAATTATGAATGAATTAAAGATAGCGGCTAGACGAAATAACTGTGTTGTAATAGACGACTTTAACTACCCACACATTGATTGGGTCAATATGAGTTCTAGTCGGGAAAAAGAGATTGCGTTCTTAGACACTCTCAATGACTGTGCTGTGGAACAGATGGTCACAGATCCTACCAGGGGAGAGGCGATCCTGGATTTGGTCCTAAGTAACACCCAAGACCTGGTGAGAGATGTAAAAGTGATTGCACCACTTGGGAACAGTGACCATAATGTCATTGAGTTTAACATTTGTACAGATAGGGAGTTGCCCAAAAAGACTGATGCAACCACTTTTAACTTTAAAAGGGGTAACTTCTCTGGTATGAGGGGACATGTGAGGAAGAAATTGAAAGGAAGAGTGGAGAAGGTCAAAACCATTGGGGAAGCTTGGAGACTATTTAAAAAGACAATCCTAGAAGCTCAGAAAAAATATATACCGCAGGTTAGGAAAGGTACAAATAGGTATAGAAAAAAGCCTGCATGGCTAACAAATAAAGTAATGGAAGCTGTAAAAGGTAAGAAGGATTCCTTTAAGCGGTGGAAAGCTAGTCTTAGTGAGGTTGATAAAAGGGAACACAGACTATGGCAAATAAAATGCAAGTCTGTGATCAGGCAAGCAAAAAGGGAATATGAGGAGCATATCGCAAAAAACATAAAGACCAACAATAAAACTTTCTTCAAATACATTAGAAGTAGGAAGCCAGCCAGGGAGGCAGTGGGGCCCTTGGATGACCAAGGGGTAAAAGGAGTAGTGAAGGATGATAGGGAAATGGCTGAGAAGCTGAATGCATTTTTTGCCTCTGTCTTCACTGTGGAAGAGGAGAAGTGTTTGCCCACTCCAGAAGCACCAATTTCGGGAGGGGGTTTGAAAGACCTGAATCAGATTGCGGTAACAAGAGAGGAAGTCCTCCGACTGATGGACAATTTAAAAACTAATAAATCACCAGGCCCGGATGGCATTCATCCGAGAGTTCTGAAAGAACTTAAATGTGAACTTGTGGATCTCCTGACAAAAATATGTAATCTTTCTTTAAAATCTGCCTCCATTCCTGATGACTGGAAGGTAGCTAATATCACTCCCATCTTTAAAAAGGACTCCAGGGGAGATCCGGGAAATTACAGGCCAGTCAGTCTGACATCGATACCGGGTAAGTTGGTGGAAACTGTTATTAAGGAAAGAATTAGTAGGCACATTGATGAACAAAAACTATTGAGGCAGACTCAGCATGGGTTCTGTAAGGGAAGATCTTGTCTCACTAACCTGTTAGTGTTTTTTGAGGGAGTGAACAAACATGTGGACAAGGGGGACCCAATAGATATTATTTACCTTGACTTCCAGAAAGCTTTTGATACAGTTCCTCATCAAAGGCTCCTAAGTAAGCTCAATAATCATGGGATAAAAGGACAAGTCCTCTTGTGGATCAAAAACTGGCTTATAAATAGGAAACAGAGAGTGAGTATAAATGGGAAACTTTCTCAGTGGAGGGTGGTAAGCAGTGGGGTACCACAGGGATCAGTACTCAGTCCGATGCTTTTTAACTTGTTTATTAACGATTTGGAATTGGGAGTAAGCAGTGATGTGGCTAAATTTGCAGATGACACAAAGTTGTTCAGGGTGGTGAAAACCAGGGAGGATTGTGAGGCACTCCAAAGGGATCTGTTGAGGATGGGTGAGTGGGCGTCAACGTGGCAAATGGGGTTCAATGTGGCCAAGTGCAAAGTGATGCACATTGGAGCCAAAAATCCTAAATATAAATACACGTTGATGGGGTCTGATCTGGCAGAGACGGACCAAGAGAGAGATCTTGGAGTCGTAGTGGATAACTCGCTGAAAATGTCTAGACAATGTGTAGCTGCAATAAAGAAGGCCAACGCTATGCTGGGGATTATTAGGAAGGGAATTGATAACAAATCAGCCAGTATCATCATGCCCCTGTATAAATCATTGGTGCGACCTCATTTGGAATACTGTGTACAGTTCTGGTCACCACATCTCAAAAAGGATATTATAGCATTGGAAAAAGTGCAGAGAAGGGCAACTAGAATGATAAAAGGGTTGGAACACCTTCCCTATGAAGAAAGGTTAAAATGCTTGGGGCTCTTTAGCTTGGAGAAACGACGGCTGAGAGGTGACATGATCGAGGTTTATAAGATTATGAATGAGATTGAGCAGGTTGAGAAAGAAGTACTTTTCTCCCTTTCTCACAATACAAGAACTCGTGGGCACTCTATGAAATTGCTGAGCAGTTGGGTTAGAACAGATAAAAGGAAATACTTCTTCACCCAAAGAGTGATTAACACATGGAATTCACTGCCACAGGAGGTCATGGCAGCTGCAAGCATGGACAGTTTCAAGAGGAAATTAGATAAACATATGGAGCAGAAGTCCACCAGTGGCTATTAGCCACAGGGTATAGATGGGAACTCTCAGTCTGGGGCAGGTGATGCACTCTATTCTTGGTGCTGGAGGGGGCAGCAGTGGGAGGGCTTCTGGTGCCCTGGTATATTTTGGCCGCTGTGTGACAGAGTGTTGGACTAGATGGGCCATTGGCCTGATCCAACATTGGCTTCTCTTATGTTCTTATGTTCTTATGACCACTCTGTTTAGAAAGGAGACCCGGGGGGGGGAGAGTTGACAAAGAGAACTTTTCTCCCCTCCTCCAAATACTAGACCTTGAAGCTGACGGGCAGTAGGTTCAGAATGGGCAAAGGGAAATACTTCTTTACAGGGAGTGACTCAAATGTGGACTTCTCTGCCAGAGGGGGTAGTGGTGGCCACAGAAATAGACAGCTTGGAAAGGAGATTAGATAGATTCATGGAGGTTAAGCCTATCAGTGGCCACTTGCCATGTTGACGGGAGGGAGTCTCCACATCCAGAGGCACTCATCCTCTGAATCCCAGAGCCAGGAGGCAACCTGAGGGGAAGGCCTCGGCCTCTCTGCCCTGTGGTTGGCCCTCCAGAGGAACTGGCTGGCCCCTGTGTGAGACTGGAGGCTGGACTAGAGGGACCCTCACTGGTCTGACCCAGCAGGGCTCTTCTGATGTTCTTATGAAGGCCTCGGCCTCTCTGCCCTGTTGTGGGCCCTCCAGAGGAACTGGCTGGCCCCTGTGTGAGACCGGAGACTGGATTAGATGGACCCTCACTGGTCTGATCCAGCAGGGCTCTTCATCTGTTATTATGGGGCAGGGCAGTTCATAATGCAGGAAACCCACAGAAATCCACACCCCTGCAAGGGCTTTGACACTCTCTCTCTCTCTTTCTCCCTAGCGGCCCCCACGGCACCTGCTGCAGGTAAGGCTCTCTGAACATCTCCCCCAATAACATTGTTTGCTTTTAATCCTGCCCAGTTTGAACGGCCTGGGGGGCATCTTCTCTCCCCCAACCAGCACAAGGCTATGTGTGTCACTCACGCACCTTCCCTCGTGGCTCGCCTGCCCTTTCCCAAAACAAGGGGTGGGGGAGGGGACCATCGAGGCCTCCCTCCCCCAGTGCCACCCCCCAAAACAGACAATGCCGAACCCTGAGCTGGTTATGGTGGGGGGGGATCTCTCTCAAGGTGAGAACGAGTGTGGTGCAGTGGTCAGAGTGTCAGGCTAGGGCCCAAGAGACCCTGGTTCGAATCCCCCACTCCACCCTGGAAGCTCGCTGGGTGAACTTGAGCCGGCCACAGACTCTGAGCCTCACCTCCCTCAGAGGGTTGTTGTGAGAATGAAATGAAGATTGTGGTAAGGCACTGTTAAGTCTGCACTGGGGAGAAACGTCAAGTATAAACTGGATAAATAAGTATCAATACAATAAACTCTCTCCCAGGATGCAATGGGGCCTTCCCCCAGCCTAGTAGAGGGGGGCTTGTTATAACATTCCCTCCGTACTCCACTGAGTCCCCCCCTTCACCACCAACGAACGGGAGAGGTTGAAATTCTGGCTTCATTCCAAGGTGGCTGAAATTTATTAAATATTGTTAAACATGTATTGGCTTACACTGGGACAGTTCAATTCAAGTCCAGGAGCCCCGGAGAGACCAAGAAGATGTTTGCGGTCGAAGCTTCCGAGAGTCAAAACTCCCTTCGCCAGAGACCTTCCTCACGTTGGGTTTCTTCTTTTCTGTGCCAGCAGATGGTGCTTTCATTGAAACACCAAGAAAATAAATTTGCTCCAGTGGAGGAGGCCCCATAACATTTCTGGCCTGGTGGGTGGTGGGTGGGAATCCTGCCAGACTGCCCAGTTGTGCTTTTTGTTTTGTGTCCTACTTCTTTACCTTCTTCTACAGCCCCTAACCATCTCTCTCCCCTCCTTCCTGACAGGGCTCATCAGTTAGTCCCAAAGGAACTCCAGACCTTCCATCTGGGAAATCGTTAGCAAACGGGATGTTCGCGTCGTTCTACTGATTCCGCCCCCTCCCCGGAATAATCTGTGTTCTGGAAGCATTTTGACCGACTGTCGCTAAAACTGCTCTCGGGTACCGCTGGGATGGCCAGAAAGTCAACGGTGGGGCACGATCCCCCGCTAACAGCCGCTGCAGCAAATAGGCTATAAAAAAGACATTGATTCATTTTCTTTGATGGCTTTAACTGGAGGGAATGTTCCCAGTTTGCATTTTGTCTAATTAAAGAACCTAGTTTGTAGAGAGTGGTCCACGTGAGTTTCAGCTGAGCCCTTCAAGTCAAGGCCTGGAAGCCTCACGGTTTAGATCAGGGGTGTCGAACAGGGGTGTCGATCAGGGGTGTATCATAATGCCCCTGTATAAATCACTGGTGCGACATCATTTGGAATACTGTGTACAGTTCTGGTCGCCACATCTCAAAAAGGATATTATGGCATTGGAAAAAGTGCAGAGAATGGCAACTAGAATGATAAAAGGGTTGGAACACCTTCTCTATGAAGAAAGGTTAAAATGCTTGGGGCTCTTCAGCTTGGAGAAACGACGGCTGAGGGGTGACATGACTGAGGTTTATAAGATTATGAATGGGATTGAGCAGGTTGAGAAAGAAGTACTTTTCTCCCTTTCTCACAATACAAGGACTCGTGGGCACTCCATGAAATTGCTGAGCAGTCGGGTTACAACAGATAAAAGGAAGTCCTTCTTTGCCCAAAGAGTGATTAACATATGGAATTCACTGCCACAGGAGGTGGTGGCAGCTACAAGCATGGACAGTTTCAAGGGGAAATTAGATAAACATATGGAGCAGAAGTCCATCAGTGGCTATTAGCCACAGGGTGTAGATGGGAACTCTCAGTCTGGGGCAAGGGATGCTCTGTCTTCCTGGTGCTTGTGGGGGTCAACAGCGGGAGGGCTTCAGGTGTCCTGGCCCCACTGCTGGACCTCCTGAGGGCACCTGGTGTATTTTGGCCGCTGTGTGACGGAGTGTTGGACTGGATGGGCCATTGGCCTGGTTCAACATTGGCTTCTCTTATGTTCTTATGTTCTCTTATGTTCTTATTTTTTATGAGGGGCAGATCTGACACAAATGTCACTTTGTCAGGCTGGGCCTACGTGTGCCATAAACGTAATGCCAGGTACCAGAGAATAAACGTTATAAAGGACACAGAGAAACCCAACAAACAATATCATTGTTTTACTCCACTGAGCTGCGGTTGGAGGAGGCAGGATGCCTCCTCTTTCCCGGCCTTCACTGCCATCCGTCCACCCCCACATTTTACCTCAGGGCAAAAAAGCTTAGAAGGGTGCTCAGGAGTGGCACCTTCAATACATCTCCAACACTCCCAGTTTGGTGTAGTGGTTAAGTGCGCGGACTCTTATCTGGGAGAACCGGGTTTGATTCCCCCACTCCTCCACTTGCACCTGCTGATGTGACTTTGGGTCAGTCACAAGCTCTGGCACAGCTGTCCTTGAAAAAGAGCAGTTTGTGTTAGAGTTCTCTCAGCCCCACCGACCTCACAGGGTGTCTGTTGTGGGGAGGGGAAGGGAAAAGGAGTTTGTAAGCCGCTCTGAGACGCCTTTGGGCTGTGAAGGGCGGGGTATGAATCCAATCTCTTCTTCTTCTTCTTCCCCCTGGGTTCAAGCTTCTTTGTCAGGACTGAGGTACAAAAGCGGGAAAGCCAATGTTCCCTCTAAGCCGCGGAGTCTCGTGAGCAAAAATTCTATTTTGTGAGCTGCCGGCATTGAAGTTGTGAGCGAGCGATTTGGCTGCTGCATAAACTAATTTGCTCTGGAGCCATCCTTCCTGAGCAAAGGCAAAAATGTGTGCGCTGGAGGTTTAAAAACTGTGAGCTAGCTCACACTAACTCTGCTTAGAGGGAACACCGAAAGCAACATACAACTGAAACCCCACATTCCACTCACAAACGTCAGCAACACTGTTCAGACCATGAGAGATATACGGCCCACCTCTAGCCAAACACAGACTTGTCTTCAAGGTCACTTCCCACGAGAAAAGCCATCCTTGAGGTGCCATGGAAGAGTTACCAAAGCTAGCCTCCCTAAATTCTACAGTCATTCACTCCCCACTCAGGAATGCGATGGCAGGTGAGGGCAGGTGATAAGGATGCCAGGTTAATTAGCAGCTGGAAGCAGAAGCAGGAAATGATAGGAACAAGCTAAGCCGACACTAGGTGGGTGTACAACAGTTGCAGTCACGCATACAGTGGGTTCAACGCCCGAGTCTGACACCATGTTTCCCAAAGGCTCATGGGAATGCTTTTGAAAGACTCACCATGACCTAGGTGGTATACAGCAGGGCAGGGTTAGCTGATGGTTCTCATTGTATTGAGTCAGACGTCAAGTTTGTGGTCATGGCGCACTGTTGAGCCACACTGAAGCACCGTATTCGGCAGTACTCTACACCAATTGCAAAGCTGAGCATCTAAATGTTGTAGCAGACACTCCCCAAGTTGTACCACATAATATTTGGAGAATGTTGTTTCACGAGCGTATTTTTGCTGCTACATTGGTAAGATGCTGTTTATAAATCAAGGTCCTCCTGTCCAGGGTAATGCCAAAGTACTTAGGTGCATGGTTGTGTGCAGGGCTTTTTTTGTAGAAGAAGCTCAGCAGGAACTCATTAGCATAATAGGCCACACCCAACAACAGAAACTCATTCGCATACCAGGCCGCACCCCTGACAGCACAGTTCATTAGCATATTAGGCCACACACCCCTGTTACCAGAAGTGTGGTCATCCAGCCACACCCACCTTTTGCTGCTTATTCTGTTTACCTTGTTTGTTGTCAAAACCCCAGGGCTTTTTTTCGTAGCAGGAACTCCTTTGCATGTTTTAGACTTGTAGAAAAAGCTCAGCAGGAACTCATTAGCATAATAGGCCACACCCAATAACAGAAACTCATTAGCATACCAGGCTGCACCCCTGACAGCACAGCTCATTAGCATATTAGGCCACACACACCCATGTGACCAGAAGTGTGGTCATCCAGCCACACCCACCTCTTGCTTGTTGACCTTGCTTGTTGTCAAAACCCAGGGCTTTTTTTGGAGCAGGAACTCCTTTGCATGCTAGGCCATGCACCCCTAATGCAGCCAATCCTATTATGCTAATGAGTTCCTGCTGGGGGTGGCCAACTTGGGAGCCAGCCAGAACTCCATTCTTGTGCGTTCCTGCTCAAAAATAGTCCTGGGTATAGTGGCAGAGAGAGAGAGAGAGAGAGAGAGAGCAGATGGTCCTGCTCTTTTATACATCATTTGAACTTGCAGGAGGTGGGCTCTTACCAGCCACTTCCCACTTCATGTCCTCAGGAAGTGGCTAAAAACCTGGCTGCAGATGATCATGTGATGACCAGGAGAAGGGGTTTAATGGTCGGGCAATTGACATAAGGGTTTCTCTAGAGTGACACCTTTCAGAGAGCGCGGGGGGGGGGTTTGAGACAAAAGGGGAAGAACAGAGTCATTCCCAGTGCTTGGCCAGCCATCAGCGTTAACAATCCGATGTTTGACAGCAACATTGTCTTGATGGGTGCAATGAGCTAATCCCGTCGCAACTTGGAGCTAACAAGTGCAGTACAGGGTGAAGTTGGACAAGAAGATGGGGGGAGTGCCTGTATGATGGAGACGACGCTTGTCACGGCGTTTTAACAGGAATGTTTATGTTGTCTTTGCAAAGCACGGCTTCTCTATTACTCTGGCTGCTGGTTCCAAGTGTCTGTGATTCT
Source organism: Gekko gecko (assembly GCA_029375565.1). NCBI lineage: Eukaryota > Metazoa > Chordata > Lepidosauria > Squamata > Gekkonidae > Gekko > Gekko gecko. The sequence goes on along the minus strand of JAPDNY010000002.1, from coordinate 575,520 downwards.
CAGGGAGGCTGGCATGCCATTGATTATTAGGGTGAGAATCGATTAAACAGGTATAAGGAATAAGTCTTACCCAAAAGTTCATAAACCATCATTTTCTAAAAGAAAAACTCGGTGTTGTGTGAACATAAGAACATAAGAGAAGCCAAGGCTGGATCAGGCCAGTGGCCCATCCAGCCCAACACTCTTTCACACAGTGGCCAAAAATACCAGGTGCCATCAGGAGGTCCAGCAGTGGGGCCAGGACACTAGAAGCCCTCCCACTGTTGACCCCCCAAGCACCAAGAATACAGAGCATCACTTGCCCCAGATTGAGAGTCCCTATCTATACCTTCTGGCTAATAGCCACTGATCGACTTCTGTTCCATATGTTTATCTAATTCCCTTTTGAAGGCGTCCATGCTTGTAGCCACCACCACCTCCTGTAGCAGTGAATTCCAGGTGTTAATCACTCTTTGGGTGAAGAAGAAGAAGAAGAAGAGATTGGATTTATACCCCGCCCTTCACTGCCCAAAGGCATCTCAGAGCGGCTTACAAACTCCTTTTCCCTTCCCCTCCCCACAACAGATACCTTGTGAGGTAGGTAGGGCTGAGAGAACTTCTGACAGAAACTGTCCTTGAGAGAACAGCTGTGCCAGAGCTTGTGACTGACCCAAGGTCACACCAGCAGGTGCAAGTGGAGGAGTGGGGAATCAAACACAGTTCTCCCAGATAAGAGTCCGCGCACTGAACCACTACACCAAACTGGCTCTCCCTTCACCAAGGGTGAAGAAGGACTTCCTTTTATCCGTCCTAACCCGACTACTCAGCAATTTCATGGAGTGCCCACCTGAGTTCTTGTATTGTGAGAAAGGGAGAAAAGTACCTCTTTCACTACCTGCTCTATCCCACACATAAGGGACAGGAAGGGACAAGGTAGCCAACAGCAATGGAGAAAAATCTCCTATCCCTCCAGCCAGGGCTCTTCTTGTAGCAGGAACTCCTTTGCATATTAGGCGACACACCCCTGTTGCAGCCAATCCTCCAAGAGCTTACAGTAGCCCCTGTAAGAAGAGCTCTGTAAGCTCTTGGAGGATTGGCTACATAGGGGTGTGTCACCTAATATGCAAAGGAGTTCCTGCTACAGAAAGAGCCCTGCCTCCAGCCAAGGAGTATTGGGATGTTATTCCACCCCCCATGCCGTGAAAACCTTCAGCTGGCAACTGAATAGCTCATCCTCTATTGAAGGGTCCGGGCATTCTTCTCTAGGCCTGTTGGCAACCCTTAGTAATCAAGCAGATTTAGGAAAGAGCATAGGTCCACTGTGCTGTGAACACTCTTTCATTTCCCCAAACACTGGGTTCCGCTTGGGAGGGGGCGTGGGGAAGCGAAACCTGAGCACTTCTGCTGCGTTCCTTCAGCTGCCAAGTGGGGGCTGCTGGCCGAGAGGAAGGCTTTTGGAGGGAGGGCAGAGGTTCTGACTCATCGAGGAAGGCCTTTCGTCACGGGAGCTTGGCTGGGGCGTGTGAGTGCTTCTTTCTGCCCCAGCTGTGCAAGTAAAGAGATCTCCAGAAAGCACTTCCAATGCTCCCTCTAAGATGTGGAGTCTTGTGAGCAAGAATCCTGCTTTGTGAGTTCCTGGCATGAAAGCTGTGAGCGAGTGATTCGGCTACTGCATAAAATAGTTTGCTCTGGAGCCCTGAGCTAACTCACTGCGGTGGCTCAAGTGCTTAAGATGCTGAACTGCAGGCTGTGGAAGGTCAGTAGTTCAGCAGTTCAAGACCCCAGAGTGCCGCATGACGCAGTGAGCTCCTGCCAACCTAGCAGTTTGAAAGCAAGAAATTGCAAGTCGATAAATAGGTACCACTTCGCTGGGAAGGTGACAGCGTTCCGTGCGCCTTGGCGTTTAGTCATGCCGGCCACATGACCACGGAAACGTCTTTGGACAGTGCTGGCTCTTCAGCTTGGAAACGGAGATGAGCACCGCAACCCTAGAGTCGGATTCGACTGGCTTTCAAGCATGGGAAACCTTTATCTTTACCTGGAGCCCTCCTTCCTGAGCGAAGACAAAAACCTGTGAGCTGGAGGCTAAAAAACTGTGAACTAGCTCACACAAACTCAGCTTAGAGGGAACACTGCTTTAACACCTCAGACCCCCCTTAGCCAGCAACCTGTGACCGCTCCTCTCCCTGAGGAGATGATGGACACAGCTCGGGTTTGGACTCAGAAGAACCTCAGAAGAAAAGTCCTGCTGGATCAGACCCCCATCGTCTTGTTCCAAACAGCAGCTAAACAGTTGCCCTGGAAGGCCAAACAAACCGGCCCACCCCAGATGTTGATTCCTGGCACTGAGATTGAGAGGCAGACTGCCTCTGTATTAGGAGGCTCTCTTTAGGCCTAATGGCTAATAGCCTTTGACAGAAGGCAGAGAAGAAATCATAAAAGGGTGGAGCCCAAAGGTCAGGGAACACAGCGGTTCTCGTTTCTTTATACTCGGGTGTAGATCGGCGCCTGTCTGCTGAGCCACGAGTTTCAGGCATCTGAGGAAGTGAGTTCTAATCCTGCCACAATGACAGTGCAATCCGGAGTGTATATAACTCCAAAGTAAAGCTCCCTGAGTTCAATAGGACCTACTCCCTCCCTGGCGAGCACGCTGAGGTTCGCAGCCTGTATCTGTCAGCCTCTTCCTTGTTTTTGCTAAAGCAGAGTTTTCAAAGCCACGATCCATAAAAACTAGGGATACCAGTGAAGGGATTCTTTTTAAGTAAGTAAGCAGAGTAAGTCTTGAGAGACTGAGTCCATGTGAGTTTAAAACATAAATGTTTACTATCAACCTAACATGGGAAAGGGAGCTGCGGTGGCTCAAGTGGTTAAGACACTGAACTGCAGGCTGTGGAAGGTCAGTAGTTCAGCAGTTCAAGACCCGGGTGCCGCAAGATGGAGTGAGCTCCCATCTCTGGTTCCAGCTCCTGCCAACCTAGCAGTTCAAAAGCAAGAAATTGCAAGTAGATAAATAGGTACCACTTCGCTGGGAAGGTAACAGAGTTCCGTGCACCTTGGTGTTTAGTCATGCCGGCCACATGACCACGGAAATGTCTTCGGACAGCGCTGGCTCTTCGGCTTGGAAACGGAGATGAGCACCGCAACCCTAGAGTCGGATTCGACTGCCTTTCGAGCAAGGGAACCTTTACCTTTACCTTTAACATGGGAAAAGGTACACGGGATATGAAAATAAGAGCTAAAATGGCTACATCCTTACAGCTAGAGAGATAAGACAGAAAAGATGTCTTCTTCTTCTTCTTCTTCTTCTTCTTCTTCTTCTTCTCCTTGAACAAAGAGCAGGAAGGAGAACCCCAATATGCTAAATACCTGATACATTGATTCCCAATCAGAGACCTAAGGTTCTTACAAGATTCCCGGGCATTCTATTGAGTAAATAGATTGGTTACAAACAAACATGTGACTTCCTGTTTACCAACACTAACAACATTAACCCTGTAAATACCGGAGTGTTGTAAACTTGTTATATCCAGCAACCAGCTTTGGCCTTGGAAATTCCTGGAGAATCGGGGGTGGGGGGCGAGGCAATGCTCCCTCTAAGCAACGGAGTCTTGTGAGCAAAAATTCTACATTGTGAGCTACTGCCATTGAAGCTGTGAGTGAGCAATTTGGCTACTGCATAAATTAGTTTGCTCTGGAGCCATCCTTCCTGAGCGGAGACAAAAATCTATGAGCTGGAGGCTAAAAAAACTGTGAGCTAGCTCACACTAACTCAGCTTAGAGGGAACACTGGGGGGGGTGGCAGGCAGTGCCTGTAGAGGGGGAACTGGGGAGGGATTTCGCCTCGTGTGCCACAGGATTTGCCCTCTGAGGCTGCCGTCTTCTCCAGGAGAACTGACCTTCTTAGCCTGGAGATCAGTTGTAATTCTGGGGGGGGACTCCAGGCCCCGCCTGGAAGGTGGCAGCAACCCTAAAAAGAGGGCGGGTTGTTGCTTTGAGGCTGATTTGCACAGTTCCTGGACGGCGAGGAGGAGGAAGCTTCTCTCCCCGCCTGCGGGACGGACGGGAGGCCCAGAGTCCAGCATAAGACGACAAGGGACGATTCGCCCAGAAGCAGCAGCTCCACTCCCCGGCAACTGATGACTCGCCTCCTCTCGGAGCCGGTGATTGGCTGAAAAAGCTCGAATTCTATCTCAAGGGAAGTCCCGGCCAAAACCCCAAGCCAAACCCTGCTCGGGTGACAAGCCAGCCCTGGAAAGTCCCTAGCCTGCTTCCACCCGGCGCAGGGAGGTGAAGGGTGGCTGCAAGGCACGGCCAGCGTCCGCATACCAGCCTCCCTTGCCAGGTGTATTGCTGCCTCCTGCAAAGGCCAGCTTGGCCCCCCCCCCCACAACCAGGTCTTTTCCTCCCAGGCGCCAGAACCCTGAGGGCAACCAGGATGGTGAGAGAGTTGGAATCCAAGTCTTAGGAGGAAAGGCTGAAAGAGTTGGGTCTGTTTAGCCTGGCTTAGAAGGCTTAGAGGGGACACGATTGCAGTCTTCAAGTATCTGAAGGGCTGTCATGTAGAAGATGGAGCAGATCTATTCTCTCTTGCTCCGGATTGCAAGACTAGATCTATGGGTGGAAATTACAGGGGAGTCGTTACCGGCTAGATATCAGGAGAAACTTCCTAACTGTAAGAGTGGTTGAGCAGTGGGACCGTCTGCCTCGGGAGGTGGTGGATGCTCCTTCGCTGGACGTTTTCAAGCAGAGACTGGACGACCATCTTTCGGGTATGTTGTAGGTATGCAGGGCTAACTTTCGGCTCTGCTCCTGCAGAGTGCAGGGGGTTGGACTAGATGATCAGCAAGGTCCCTTCCCACTCTAACATTCTATGATTCTATGAACCCTGGCACATGTGCAGGTCCAGACAGGTCGCCGTATTAGTCTGTCTGCAGGTGCAGAAAAGAGCCAGAGTCCGGAATGAGGAGAGCAGGCGAATGGCAACCAGTGTCCCCTCTAAGCTGAGCTAGTGTGAGCCAGCTCACCATTTTTTAGCCTCCAGCTCACACATTTTTGTCTTCGCTCAGGAAGAAGAAGAAGAAGAAGAAGAAGAAGAAGAAGAAGAAGAAGAAGAAGAAGAAGAAGAAGAAGAAGAAGAAGAAGAAGAAGAAGAAGAAGAAGAAGAAGAAGAAGAAGAAGAAGAAGAAGATTTCTTGGGGCTCTTTAGCTTGGAGAAACGACAGCTGAGGGGTGACATGATCAAGGTTTATAAGATTATGCATGGGATAGAGCAGGTTGAGAAAGAAGTACTTTTCTGCCTTTCTTACAATACAAGGACTCGTGGGCTCTCCATGAAATTGCTGAGCAGTCGGGTTAGAACAGATAAAAGGAAGTCCTTCTTCTCCCAAAGAGTGATTAACACATGGAATTCACTGTCACAGGAGGTGGTGGCAGCTACAAGCATGGACAGTTTCAAGAGGGAATTAGATAAACATCTGGAGCAGAAGTCCATCAGTGGCTATTAGCCACAGGGTATAGATGGGAACTCTCAGTCTGGGGCAGGTGATGCACTCTATTCTTGGTGCTGGAGGGGGCAGCAGTGGGAGGGCTTCTAGTGTCCTGGCCCCACTGCTGGACCTCCTGAGGGCACCTGGTATATTTTGGCCGCTGTGTGACAGAGTGTTGGACTAGATGGGCCATTGGCCTGATTCAACATTGGCTTCTCTTATGTTCTTATGCGAAGAAGAAGAAGAAGAAGAAGAAGAAGGAGGAGGAGGAGGAGGAGGAGGAGGAGGAGGAGGAGGGCTCCATAGCAAACTAACTGACGCAGCGGCCAAATCGCTTGCTCACCCATGACTTTAATGCCAGTGGCTCACAAAGTGGAGTTTTTGCTCACAAGACTCCACAGCTTAGAGGGGGCATCACTGACCACAGCCTCGTGGCACCCCCCCTCTATATTTTTGGTTTTGCAACATCCAGGCTGCAACACACGGCAATAAGACTCAGGAGCCTCCCGACAATACAAAGGTCCCGTTTATTGCTTTTCCAGAAAAGTGATTGTACAGAAAAGCTGGGGAGGGCTATCTCAGAGCACATTCATGGACCCAAATCACTTCCCCTCCCCAGCCAGGAATCAAGGATCATGGAAGAGCTTGAACTGAGTGCAGATTGGAGGAGGGATTTACTCTAAAGGAGCTCCGGCTTCCTGCTGCAGTCTGCGGAAGAGCTCGTTCCCAGGGCCGAGCTCAATATTACGGGATGGAGGCTGCAGGGTTCATGGTGAGCTCTGAACCTCTGCGGACGGTCTTCTGATAGGTTCACTGCCTGTCCACCCCTCCCTGACAGTGACTTCCTGAGATCTCTCCAGGTCTCCTTCCTTTTCTAATGGCCCTCCTCCTGTGTCATTGACAGCAGAGAAAATGGTGGACTTCTCAACTCCACTTTTCCTCCATGCCAAGAAAAGATTCACCTGAATGCCTTCTGCCTGCCAGGCGGCTTCTACAGTCACAGGAGAGGAGCCATTCCAAAGGAGGCCCAGTCAGCTCTCCTTCCTCACTAACAGACTGCTAACAGTGAGACCAAAGACATCTTAATAGTATAATGCCCAGAACCACAACAGGCTCTCTCCAGATCCCTGACATGGTAGAAATCACATGGCCGACATGGTCTACTCTGCAGTCCCAGCAGTCTCTCTCAGAGATTCTTTGGGACCAGAAGTGGGCTGAGGGAACCTCCCCCTCTACAAACACAAAGGAAGTGGGCTGAGGGAACCTCCCCCTCTACAAACACAAAGGAAGTGGGATGAGACAGGCAGCATCTCACCGCAAATCCTCGACTGCACACCCAGTCTGGAGGATTTCAAGGACTGGAGGGGGGGGGTGCCCTCTCCCAGAAGCATCGGGAATGGAAATTACTTGGGACATGAACGGCAAGTCAAGAGAAGGGGTTTCAAGGGATCGTAGTAAAAATGGAAGGGATTCCTGTGGGCCCACTGGAGGCTGGAGCTAGCGGCCCCTGGGGGGGGATCTGTCTTTGAGGGGGAAGCACGGCTGGGGGGGTACAGTCTCACTCATTCTCCGGCTACCACCTGCAGGGCCCTTTCAGTGTGGGCCCCATATGGGCAGGAGAGGCCACACTGAAGGCTGCTGAGGATCAGGAAATCTACCCTCCCCAGTTCTCTGAGCTGAGCTTGTCTAAGAAGAAAGGCTTTGCCAAGAGAGGAGCAGCAAAGGACGCAGGTCGGGAAGGAGGCAGGCGCAGATCTGGCCAGGAAGGGAGCAGCACACCCGCCCTCGATTACCTGAAACAGGAAGGAGAACGGACCATATGTGAGAATACGCCTGGCCAAAGACATTCTCCAAAGAGGAGCCCCCCACCCCAAGCTTCTCAGACAACCAGATATCCCCCCAACGCTTCCGCCATAGCTTTGCAAGCTCCCCCTTCCCCTCCCTCAAAGACAACACAGAGGTCATCTTTCCTGCTCCTCCCCTTCCTACCCACGTTCCTCACCCATTTCTGGCACCCCCTCCGTCACAGGAGATGGCAGCACGAAACCCCCCATGATCTTTGGGCCTGGCAGCTGCAGGCGGAACTTACATGGGCCTCCGGCGGAAGTTGGCCTCATTGTTCCGCCGGCCCTTTATGAAGAAGACGGTGCCCACGACAATGCCCACAATGCCCACAGCCAGGCCCAGGCCACACACCACGCTCTCCGTCGTCTCCGGGAGGGGCTTGGCCATGTTGGGATCTGAGAGAGGAAGGCGGCTTAGCAGAAGCTGAGACTTGATCCAGGGCCTCCCCGGCGATTTCCGCCCCTTGGACTCTGCACCCTCTGCGGGCATCACTAAACACTGTGTCCCCCTAACCCTGACCCCAAAACCCTTCCTGGAGGCATTCCAGAGCCGTGATCCCAGCACCGACCCCGACAGGACTGCCCCTTTGAGAAATGCTGGTTTCACCGGCCTCAAGAAGCACAGCCGGGGCAGCAGGAGCCTCTAGGGCCGGCCCCCTTTGGCCTGAAGTCTCCCCCAGAAAAAATCCAAGGACCCCAGGCTCGACTCCTCCACCTTCAAGAGAAGGTGCTCGTGGCACCCCTGGACGACTCTGTGGACTGAATGATGTGTGAATTGCCTTCCCTGGAGAGTCCTAAATTGGAGGGCTGGTCCCCTAACAGAAATCTCCTTCTCCCTGTTTCAGACACAGGGGTCACCAAGTGAGGGTGCCGAGGTCTACTACTGAGGCCCCCCCTCCCAGGTGCACACTGGCCCCAAATCCCACCCTCAGCCTCAGCCCCGATGCTTACTCCACTCCTTGGTGAGGGGCTGAGCCAGGCCCCAGTGCTCCACCCGGCAGTAGTAGATGTCCTCGGCATTGGGGACGAAGGCCAGGTAGGAGAACTTGCGGAAGGAGTGGTCCTTATTGGGGTAGAAGTCGGTCTCCTCCGTGGCCTTCACCTCCTGCCCGTTCTTCACCCAGGTCAGGTTGATCACGGGGGGCAGGAAGCTGTCGGCCAGGCAGACGAGCACGTTGGGCTCCCCCAGCTCCACCGGCCTCTCCGGGTACAGCGTCATCTTCGGGGGGACTACGAGGGGAGGGGAGGGAGACGGAGGAGGGGTTTTGTTGCAGGCCTGAGTCCCAGATCAAGGTCCCCCTTCCCAGCTCCTGAAGGGTCCCAGAATAGACTCTTCACTCACTAAAAGGGGAAGATGCCCCCTCTCCTTGCCTGGAATTTGGGGTCCACATCAGTATGAGGAGGATCAGCTCTGGAGACCCACCAGCCCTGCACCAAGAGGGGCAACAGGCAGCCTCCTCTGGGGAGGATCTCTCAGGAGGATGAGAAGAGGTTGGGGGGTTCCCAGCATTGTGATCCTTCGGGACAGTGGGAGGGGGAATGAGGAGCACCATCACTGGACAGCAGGCCGAGGGGAGAATCTTGCCCTCTTTGAGCCATTAGCAGACCCTGACTGTTGAAAGCTGGTGGGACATAATGGTGGAAGTGTCCTACAAGGCTCTGAGAGATCCAGGTTCGAATCTCCAGTCTGCCAAGGACCCTTACTGGGTGACTTTGGATGAGTCACTCCCAGTCTAACCTACCTCATGGGGTTGTTGTGTGGAGGCAATGAAAGAAGCCACTTTGACTACCCTTGGGGGGAAAGGTGGGGTATACGTGGATTAAATCAGCTGTTTGGACCCTCTGGATGAGTCCTGGGAGAGTGTCCCGCTTGAGGCAGGCTGCTTGGAAGCAGGGTCAGGTCAGGGGGAGCATCTACATCTGGCCCCAAACCAGGATTTTCTTGACCCCAGGAAACACAGGGCCCTTTCTCCGCCTGAGGCCAGGGAGGGCAGAGGGGCAGGTGCCAGGCCAGGCTGGGGGTGGGAGGGGGTGACTGAGGCTCCTCCTGCCCCAGAGGGCCCAAGGGGTCCCGCGGACAGTACCATTCTCGACGGGGGTGTTGTTGGAGCGGCGCATGAGGATGTCGAGGTTGGAGCGGAGGACGGCGATGTTGCGCAGGGCGCTCTCGGCCGGGTAGGTGGAGAGGTCCCGGAACTGGGGCAGCCGCCAGACGATGTCCTTGCGCTCCAGGTCCACGTGGAAGAGCTCGTCGGCGTTGATGTTGTAGGAGTACTCGCCGGGCCCCTTCTCCGAGGTCAGGCTCCGCTGCACGAAGGCCACCTGGGAGATCATGTCCTCCCCTGCCCCACCCCCGAGACAAGGAGGGTGAAGGTCAGGCCAAAGGGGGGGGCCTGCTGCCGGGCTCACCCCCCCCATTCACACTTTTGGGATATGGGAGAATGGGGGCTCCAGGCCAGGCCTCTCTCGGCAGCAGGAGTGACCCCTCCCCTCAATGTTCCAAGAGAGGTGATGTATCTCTCCTCGCATCCTGTAGATGGAGGCCGTCCCCCTCCCTCAGGCAGCCCCGCCCCTCCCTGTACTCTTCCTTAGGCTCTAGGAGGAGGTGAAGGGGCTTGGGGGCAAGCTCCCCATCCAGGGGAACTGGCATTCAGGGCTCAGATCCGAGTGTGAGAGAAGAGAGAGGAGGGAGAGAGTGGGGGGAGAGAGGGAGGAGAGGGGGAAAGAGAGGGAGATGGAGATGGAGGGAGGGGAGAGGGAGAGAGATGGGGGAGAGGGAGGGAGGGGAAAGAGAGAGGGAGGGAGAGGAGAGAGATGGGGGAGAGAGGGAGGGGAGAGGGAGAGAGATGGGGGAGAGAGAGGGAGAGAGGGAGGGGAGAGGGAGATGGGGGAGAGAGAGGGAGGGGAGAGAGAGGGGGAGAGACAGGGAGGGAGGGAGAGGGAGAGAGATGGGGGAAAGAGAGGGAGGGGAGAGGGGGAGAGAGGGAGATGGAGGGGGAGAGAGGGAGGGAGATGGGGGAGAGGGAGGGAGGGGAGAGGGAGAGAGATGGGGAGAGAGGGGGAGAGAGGGAGATGGAGGGGAGAGAGAGAGAGGGAGATGGGGGAGAGGGAGGGAGGGGAAAGAGAGAGGGAGGGAGAGGAGAGAGATGGGGGAGAGAGGGAGGGGAGAGGAAGAAAGATGGGGGAGAGAGAGGGAGAGAGGGAGGGGAGAGGGAGATGGGGGAGAGAGAGGGAGGGGAGAGAGAGGGGGAGAGACAGGGAGGGAGGGAGAGGGAGAGAGATGGGGGAAAGAGAGGGAGGGGAGAGGGAGAGAGGGAGATGGAGGGGGAGAGAGGGAGGGAGATGGGGGAGAGGGAGGGAGGGGAGAGGGAGGGAGGGAGAGGGAGAGAGATGGGGGAGAGAGGGGGAGATGGAGGGGGAGAGAGGGAGGGGAAAGAGAGGGAGGGGAGAGGGGGAGAGAGGGAGATGGAGGGGGAGAGAGGGAGGGAGATGGGGGAGAGGGAGGGAGGGGAAAGAGAGAGGGAGGGAGAGGAGAGAGATGGGGGAGAGAGGGAGGGGAGAGGGAGAGAGATGGGGAGAGAGAGAGGGAGAGAGGGAGGGAGGGGAGAGGAAGAAAGATGGGGGAGAGAGAGGGAGAGAGGGAGGGGAGAGGGAGATGGGGGAGAGAGAGGGAGGGGAGAGAGAGGGGGAGAGACAGGGAGGGAGGGAGAGGGAGAGAGATGGGGGAAAGAGAGGGAGGGGAGAGGGGGAGAGGGGGAGATGGAGGGGGAGAGAGGGAGGGAGATGGGGGAGAGGGAGGGGAGAGGGAGGGAGGGGAGAGGGAGAGAGAGGGGGAGATGGAGGGGGAGAGAGGGAGGGAGATGGGGAGAGGGATGGAGGGGAGAGAGAGATGGGGGAGAGGGAGGGAGGGGAGAGGGAGAGAGATGGGGGAGAGAGGGGGAGATGGAGGGGGAGAGAGGGAGGGAGATGGGGAGAGGGATGGAGGGGAGAGAGAGATGGGGGAGAGGGAGGGAGGGGAGAGGGAGAGAGATGTGGGAGAGAGAGGAAGAGAGGGAGGGAGAGGAGAGGTAGAGAGATGGGGAGAGAGAGAGGAGAGGGAGAGAGATGGGGGAGAGAGAGGGAGAGAGGGGAGGGAGGTGAAAGGGAGAGAGATGGGGGGAGAGAGAGGGAGATGGAGGGGGAGAGAGGGAGAGAGGCAAAGCCTTGTGTGGGGGGGAGCCCAAACTGGGGCCAAGGGGAAGCTTGCAGGGAGAGGGGGCTGCAGCTGGTGAGGGACAAAAAAGAGGGAGACAGGGGGAGTGGGAGGGAGAAAGAGAAGGAAAGAGAGTGGGGAGAGGGGGAGAGAGAGGAAGAGAAGGGTGGCAGGAGGAGAGAGGGGGGGAAAGAGGGGGAGAGTCAAAGGGCTTGTGGGGGAGCCCAGACTGGGGCCAAGGGGAACCCCATAGGTGGTGGGGGCTGCAGCTGGCGAGGGAGAAAAAGAGGGAGGGGAGAAAGAAAGAGAGGGGGGCAGAGAGGGAGAGAGAGAGAAGGAGGGGGGGGAGAAAGAGAGAGGGAGGGAGGCAAAGGGCTTGTGGTGGGGAACCCAAACTGCGACCAAGGGGAAGCCCGCAGGGGGAGGGGGCCGCAGCTGGCAGGCCTGGGCTCCCCCCCCCTTTGGCATCCGCCAGCCAGGTCTTTTATTCTGCTTCCTATGAAACCCCGGACGGGCGGACAGACAGACGGAGCACTGTCGCTGGGAGCGGGGGGGGCAGTTGGAGGCCCTCCCCCCCCACCGAGACTGAGCCCCGGAGCCAGCACAGAAGTCAGGACGGGGAAGGAGGAGGGGGGAGAAGAGGCTCCCCCGCTCCTCCCGGCGGACTTTTCGTAGCGAAGCCACCCGCCCATGGCCGAGGAGGAGGGGGAGGAGACCCCTCCCCCACTCGCCCCGGAGAATCGGGCCCCTGGGCTGCTCCTTGGTGGGTGGGGACCCAGAGCGCGGGCCTGGAGTGGGGGGGGGGCGAGAGGAAGAACTCCAGCCCGCAGGGGGCTTTTCTAACGGGAGGGGGTTCCGAGCTCCCAACTCCCCCCCACCCCAGAGAGCCTGGACCTCCCCCCCCGCAGTAAGCCCCGTCCTTCCAGCCCCCCCCCTCCGATCCATTCTCCCCGCAAACTCCTCCCCCCGCCAGCCTGCCCCCACCAGGGAGGGGTGTGGGGCTCTCACCTGCCACCATGAGCCCCCCAGCAGGGACAGCAAGAGCCACACGCCCCCCACCAGGCCCCCCATTCCCGCTGCCATAGCTGAGGCCGGAGGTGCGTCCAGTGCGGAGAGAGGTCCGGGCAGCAATGGGGGGGGGGTTCAGCAACGCTTCAGAGGCGCAGGATCGAGCCCGGTCCTGCCCCCTCGAGAGGGGGCTGGAAGAGGACGGGGCCGGGTCAGCCAATGAGAAACGGGTCCGCGTGCTGACCTGGCTGTTGCCGGGTAGAAGAGCCCCAGAAAGCAGCCCGAGCGGCAGATAGACGGAGACCGAATCCCTCCGGCCGCCTCTCGTTCCTTCTGCTGCTACGAGTTGGACCCCCCAACGGGGACTCTCCAACCACCAATGTTCCCTCTAAGCTGTGGAGTCTTGTGAGCAAAAATTCTACTTTGTGAGCTGCTGGCATTAAAGCTGCGAGCGAGCAATCTGGCTACTGCATGATACATTCGTTTGCTCTGGAGCCCTCCTTCCTGAGCTAAGGCAAGAAACGTGTGATCCGGAGGCTAAAGAACTCTGAGCTAGCTCACACTAGCTCAGCTTAGAGGGAACACTGCCAACCAACCACCCCCCGGGCCCCGGCCCTGCAGGGGAGGACGCTGGGAATGGTCCAGCTAGGACACCACCACCACCCCAGCACCCCCTGGAACACTGCTTCCAGATGACCTTCCCGCGGGCTCCGTCTAGGAACATCAGGAGAGCGTCCGTCTGGCCCAGCCTCCCCTCTCACCCGGTGGCCAACCGGTTCCTCTGGAGGGCCCGAAAGCTGAGGTCTCTCCCCCAGTGTTGCCTCCTGGCTCTGGGATTCAGAGGTTGACTGCCTCTGACTGTGGAGGTTCCCCTCAGTCACCAGGGCTGGTAGCCACTCATACACCCAGCCTCCGTGAATCTCTCTCGCCCCCCCCTTTCAAGCTGGCCATCACTACACCCTCTGGCAGCAAATGCCACCTCTGAATCATTCCCCGTGCAAAGGGGTATTTCTCCTCCCTGAAGTCCCTGTGGCAGGGCAGAGGACTGGTGGGGCAGAAGGGGGCAGGGGGGGAAGAGGAGGCTGCCTCCTCAGACCTTACAGGTGCCCTGTGGGGGGGGGGAGCACATCAACTCCATGGGGCCATCCTGCCTGCCTGCGGTGGGCTCTGCCCCATGGCCCACTCTCCACCTAGGTTCTGGGTGCGAAATACACAGACTGAGCCCGAGGGATGGACGGGAGCCTGCCTTGGCGGGGAGGGCAGGGTCTAAATCAAAGAAATAAATTAAAATACCGGAGCGTGTCCTTCCCGGGAGCGCCTCTCTCTGGCCCTGCTCTCTCACCTCTTCTCGGAGGCAGTCTCCAAGGGCAGACCCAGAGCGTGGCCTCCGCGGCCTCCTCTCCTCCATTTGGCTCCCCAGGTGCTCTGTAGCCAGAGAGAGGGGCCCACCCCTCGCAGGAAAAGCTTCCCTTGTCTCCTCCTCTTCCTCCGGACCGGAGGGCACAAAGAGAGCCCCAGGGGGAGGTGACGGGGGCAGAAAAGGGGGCTCCCAGGAGCCCGTGGGGCAGAAAGGCTAAGGGATGGCGAGCCCTGCCTGAGATGGGGCTTTGTTTGTGTGTCCCCCCCTTACAAAAAGGGCAAGAGGTCCCCCCAGGCCTGCTAAATATCCCAGTTGTACCCCTACAGAGCAGAGAAACCGAATTGTCCACTTGGAGAAAGCAGAGGAGATGGGGGGGGGGCACTTTGGGGGCAACTGGCCGAGGAGAAAGAAGAGAAGGGAGGGAGCTCTTAACCCCCCCCCATTCTTTGCCTTCTCTTTGTTGTCGTTCAGTCGCACAGTCAAGTCCGACTCTTTGCGACCCCATGGACCAGATCATGCCAGGCCCTCCTGTCTTCTGCTGTCCGCTGAAGTTTGCTCAGTTTCATGTTCGTTGCATTGATGACGTTGTCTAACCATCTCCATCCTTTGCCATCTCCTTCTTCTTCTTCTTTGACCTTCAATCTTTCCCAGCATCAGGGTCTTCTCCAGGGAGTCCTCCCTTCTCATTTGGTGGCCAAAGTATTCGAGCTTCAACTTCAGGATCTGGCCTTCCAGGGAACAATCAGGGTTGATTTCTTTTAGGATTGAATGATTCAATCTCCTTGCCGTCCAAGGGACTCTCAAGAGTCTTCTCCTGCACCACAGGTCAAAAGAATCTATTCTTCGGCGCTCGGCCTTCCTTATAGTCCAACTCTCGCAGCCATACATTACTATGGGGAATACCATTGCTACTTTGCAGCATCGGACTTTCCTTTCACCGTCAGACACATCCACAGCTGAGCGTCCTTTCAGCTTTGGCCCAGCCGCTTCACTCTTTCTGGGGTTACTTGTACTTTCCCTCTGCTCTTCCCTAGTCCATGGGGTTTTCTTGGCAAAGATACTGGAGTGGGTTGCCATTGCCTTCTCCAGTGGATCACATTCTGTCTGAATTCTCTGCTGTGCCGTCGTCAAAAAACCATCTCCCTGAAGACGAGCAGCCGCTGATCCTTCTACCTGGAGACTGATGACGCTCCCTCAGGCGGAATTCTCATTGGTCGTCCTTGGCGCCCGGCCCGGCCCCCTCCCCAGAACTTCAGAGGCAAAAGTCTCCTTCCCCTCGCCCCGCCCCCAACACAGTGAGCAAAGTTTCCCCCGGGTGCTGGACAGGGTCTTCCGTGGTGGGGCAGCCATGGGGTCTGGCCTGATCCTGCCGGGGACTCTGGCACTGATGGTGCTTCTGGGTCCCTCCGTGGTCCACGGAAGGGGAGGACGGATCGAGCCCCCTCCAGGTAAGCAGAGCTCCTGGGAGGGGGGGACGACGGAGGAAAGATTGGGGAGGGGGGCTTGGAGACACACTCCCGGTATTATTATTGCGCAGAGGGAACAATGGGGACCACGCTTGCCCAGAGGGAACAATGGGGTCCACGCTCACCCAGAGGGAATAATGGAGACCACGCTTGCCCATAGGGTATAATGGGGTCCACGCTTTCCCATAGGGAACAATGGGGACCACGCTTGCCTAGGGGGAACAATGGGGACCAGGCTTACACAGAGGGAACAATGGGGACCACACTTGCCCAGAGGGAACAATGGGGTCCACGCTTGCCCAGAGGGAACAATGGGGTCCACGCTTGCCCAGAGGGAACAATGGGGACCACGCTTGCCCAGAGGGAACAATGGGGTCCACGCTTGCCCAGAGGGAACAATGGGGACCACGCTTGCCCAGAGGGAACAATGGGGTCCACGCTTGCCCAGAGGGAACAATGGGGACCACGCTTGCCCAGAGGGAACAATGGGGTCCACGCTTGCCCAGAGGGAACAATGGGGACCACGCTTGCCCAGAGGGAACAATGGGGACCACGCTTGCCCAGAGGGAACAATGGGGACCACGCTTGCCCAGAGGGAACAATGGGGTCCACGCTTGCCCAGAGGGAACAATGGGGTCCACGCTTGCCCAGAGGGAACAATGGGGACCACGCTTGCCCAGAGGGAACAATGGGGTCCACGCTTGCACAGAGGGAACAATGGGGTCCACGCTTGCCCAGAGGGAACAATGGGGTCCACGCTTGCCCAGAGGGAACAATGGGGTCCACGCTTGCCCAGAGGGAACAATGGGGACCACGCTTGCACAGAGGGAACAATGGGGTCCACGCTTGCCCAGAGGGAACAATGGGGACCACGCTTGCCCAGAGGGAACAATGGGGACCACGCTTGCCCAGAGGGAACAATGGGAACCACGCTTGCCCAGAGGGAACAATGGGGACCACGCTTGCCCAGAGGGAACAATGGGGTCCACGCTTGCCCAGAGGGAACAATGGGGTCCACGCTTGCCCAGAGGGAAAAATGGGGTCCACGCTTGCCCAGAGGGAACAATGGGGTCCACGCTTGCACAGAGGGAACAATGGGGTCCACGCTTGCCCAGAGGGAACAATGGGGTCCACGCTTGCACAGAGGGAACAATGGGGTCCACGCTTGCCCAGAGGGAACAATGGGGTCCACGCTTGCACAGAGGGAACAATGGGGACCACGCTTGCCCAGAGGGAACAATGGGGACCACGCTTGCCCAGAGGGAACAATGGGGTCCACGCTTGCCCAGAGGGAACAATGGGGACCACGCTTGCCCAGAGGGAACAATGGGGACCACGCTTGCCCAGAGGGAACAATGGGGACCACGCTTGCCCAGAGGGAACAATGGGGACCACGCTTGCCCAGAGGGAACAATGGGGACCACGCTTGCCCAGAGGGAACAATGGGGACCACGCTTGCCCAGAGGTAACAATGGGGTCCACGCTTGCCCAGAGGGAACAATGGGGACCACGCTTGCCCAGAGGGAACAATGGGGTCCACGCTTGCACAGAGGGAACAATGGGGTCCACGCTTGCCCAGAGGGAACAATGGGGACCACGCTTGCCCAGAGGGAACAATGGGGTCCACGCTTGCCCAGAGGGAACAATGGGGTCCACGCTTGCCCAGAGGGAACAATGGGGTCCACGCTTGCCCAGAGGGAACAATGGGGTCCACGCTTGCCCAGAGGGAACAATGGGGTCCACGCTTGCCCAGAGGGAACAATGGGGTCCACGCTTGCCCAGAGGGAACAATGGGGACCACGCTTGCCCAGAGGGAACAATGGGGTCCACGCTTGCCCAGAGGGAACAATGGGGTCCACGCTTGCCCAGAGGGAACAATGGGGTCCACGCTTGCCCAGAGGGAACAATGGGGTCCACGCTTGCCCAGAGGGAACAATGGGGTCCACGCTTGCCCAGAGGGAACAATGGGGTCCACGCTTGCCCAGAGGGAACAATGGGGTCCACGCTTGCCCAGAGGGAACAATGGGGTCCACGCTTGCCCAGAGGGAACAATGGGGACCACGCTTGCCCAGAGGGAACAATGGGGTCCACGCTTGCCCAGAGGGAACAATGGGGACCACGCTTGCCCAGAGGGAACAATGGGGACCACGCTTGCCCAGAGGGAACAATGGGGTCCACGCTTGCCCAGAGGGAACAATGGGGTCCACGCTTGCCCAGAGGGAACAATGGGGACCACGCTTGCCCAGAGGGAACAATGGGGACCACGCTTGCCCAGAGGGAACAATGGGGTCCACGCTTGCACAGAGGGAACAATGGGGACCACGCTTACCCAGAGGGAACAATGGGGTCCACGCTTCCACAGAGGGAACAATGGGGTCCACGCTTGCCCAGAGGGAACAATGGGGTCCACGCTTGCCCAGAGGGAACAATGGGGACCACGCTTGCCCAGAGGGAACAATGGGGACCACGCTTGCCCAGAGGGAACAATGGGGACCACGCTTGCCCAGAGGGAACAATGGGGTCCACGCTTGCCCAGAGGGAACAATGGGGTCCACGCTTGCCCAGAGGGAAAAATGGGGTCCACGCTTGCCCAGAGGGAACAATGGGGTCCACGCTTGCACAGAGGGAACAATGGGGTCCACGCTTGCCCAGAGGGAACAATGGGGTCCACGCTTGCACAGAGGGAACAATGGGGTCCACGCTTGCCCAGAGGGAACAATGGGGTCCACGCTTGCACAGAGGGAACAATGGGGACCACGCTTGCCCAGAGGGAACAATGGGGACCACGCTTGCCCAGAGGTAACAATGGGGTCCACGCTTGCCCAGAGGGAACAATGGGGACCACGCTTGCCCAGAGGGAACAATGGGGTCCACGCTTGCCCAGAGGGAACAATGGGGTCCACGCTTGCCCAGAGGGAACAATGGGGACCACGCTTGCCCAGAGGGAACAATGGGGTCCACGCTTGCCCAGAGGGAACAATGGGGACCACGCTTGCCCAGAGGGAACAATGGGGTCCACGCTTGCCCAGAGGGAACAATGGGGTCCACGCTTGCCCAGAGGGAACAATGGGGTCCACGCTTGCCCAGAGGGAACAATGGGGTCCACGCTTGCCCAGAGGGAACAATGGGGACCACGCTTGCCCAGAGGGAACAATGGGGACCACGCTTGCCCAGAGGGAACAATGGGGACCACGCTTGCCCAGAGGGAACAATGGGGTCCACGCTTGCCCAGAGGGAACAATGGGGTCCACGCTTGCCCAGAGGGAACAATGGGGTCCACGCTTGCCCAGAGGGAACAATGGGGTCCACGCTTGCCCAGAGGGAACAATGGGGTCCACGCTTGCCCAGAGGGAACAATGGGGTCCACGCTTGCCCAGAGGGAACAATGGGGTCCACGCTTGCCCAGAGGGAACAATGGGGACCACGCTTGCCCAAAGGGAACAATGGGGTCCACGCTTGCCCAGAGGGAACAATGGGGTCCACGCTTGCCCAGAGGGAACAATGGGGTCCACGCTTGCCCAGAGGGAACAATGGGGTCCACGCTTGCCCAGAGGGAACAATGGGGTCCACGCTTGCCCAGAGGGAACAATGGGGACCACGCTTGCCCAGAGGGAACAATGGGGACCACGCTTGCCCAGAGGGAACAATGGGGTCCACGCTTGCCCAGAGGGAACAATGGGGACCACGCTTGCCCAGAGGGAACAATGGGGACCACGCTTGCCCAGAGGGAACAATGGGGTCCACGCTTGCACAGAGGGAACAATGGGGACCACGCTTGCCCAGAGGGAACAATGGGGTCCACGCTTGCACAGAGGGAACAATGGGGTCCACGCTTGCCCAGAGGGAACAATGGGGACCACGCTTGCCCAGAGGGAACAATGGGGACCACGCTTGCCCAGAGGGAACAATGGGGTCCACGCTTGCCCAGAGGGAACAATGGGGACCACGCTTGCCCAGAGGGAACAATGGGGTCCACGCTTGCCCAGAGGGAACAATGGGGTCCACGCTTGCCCAGAGGGAAAAATGGGGTCCACGCTTGCCCAGAGGGAACAATGGGGTCCACGCTTGCCCAGAGGGAACAATGGGGTCCACGCTTGCCCAGAGGGAACAATGGGGTCCACGCTTGCACAGAGGGAACAATGGGGTCCACGCTTGCCCAGAGGGAACAATGGGGTCCACGCTTGCACAGAGGGAACAATGGGGACCACGCTTGCCCAGAGGGAACAATGGGGACCACGCTTGCCCAGAGGTAACAATGGGGTCCACGCTTGCCCAGAGGGAACAATGGGGACCACGCTTGCCCAGAGGGAACAATGGGGTCCACGCTTGCACAGAGGGAACAATGGGGTCCACGCTTGCCCAGAGGGAACAATGGGGACCACGCTTGCCCAGAGGGAACAATGGGGTCCACGCTTGACCAGAGGGAACAATGGGGACCACGCTTGCCCAGAGGGAACAATGGGGTCCACGCTTGCCCAGGGGGAACAATGGGGTCCACGCTTGCCCAGGGGGAACAATGGGGTCCACGCTTGCCCAGAGGGAACAATGGGGTCCACGCTTGCCCAGAGGGAACAATGGGGACCACGCTTGCCCAGAGGGAACAATGGGGACCACGCTTGCCCAGAGGGAACAATGGGGACCACGCTTGCCCAGAGGGAACAATGGGGTCCACGCTTGCCCAGAGGGAACAATGGGGTCCACGCTTGCCCAGAGGGAACATTGGGGTCCACGCTTGCACAGAGGGAACAATGGGGTCCACGCTTGCCCAGAGGGAACAATGGGGTCCACGCTTGCACAGAGGGAACAATGGGGTCCACGCTTGCACAGAGGGAACAATGGGGTCCACGCTTGCACAGAGGGAACAATGGGGTCCACGCTTGCACAGAGGGAACAATGGGGTCCACGCTTGCCCAGGGGGAACAATGGGGACCACGCTTGCCCAGAGGGAACAATGGGGTCCACGCTTGCCCAGAGGGAACAATGGGGACCACGCTTGCCCAGAGGGAACAATGGGGTCCACGCTTGCCCAGAGGGAACAATGGGGTCCACGCTTGCCCAGAGGGAACAATGGGGTCCACGCTTGCCCAGAGGGAACAATGGGGTCCACGCTTGCCCAGAGGGAACAATGGGGTCCACGCTTGCCCAGAGGGAACAATGGGGTCCACGCTTGCCCAGAGGGAACAATGGGGTCCACGCTTGCCCAGAGGGAACAATGGGGTCCACGCTTGCCCAGAGGGAACAATGGGGACCACGCTTGCCCAGAGGGAACAATGGGGACCACGCTTGCCCAGAGGGAACAATGGGGACCACGCTTGCCCAGAGGGAACAATGGGGACCACGCTTGCCCAGAGGGAACAATGGGGACCACGCTTGCCCAGAGGGAACAATGGGGACCACGCTTGCACAGAGGGAACAATGGGGACCACGCTTGCCCAGAGGGAACAATGGGGACCACGCTTGCCCAGAGGGAACAATGGGGACCACGCTTGCCCAGAGGGAACAATGGGGACCACGCTTGCCCAGAGGGAACAATGGGGTCCACGCTTGCCCAGAGGGAACAATGGGGACCACGCTTGCCCAGAGGGAACAATGGGGACCACGCTTGCCCAGAGGGAACAATGGGGACCACGCTTGCCCAGAGGGAACAATGGGGACCACGCTTGCCCAGAGGGAACAATGGGGACCACGCTTGCCCAGAGGGAACAATGGGGTACACGCTTGCCCAGAGGGAACAATGGGGACCACGCTTGCCCAGAGGGAACAATGGGGTCCACGCTTGCCCAGAGGGAACAATGGGGTCCACGCTTGCCCAGAGGGAACAATGGGGACCACGCTTGCCCAGAGGGAACAATGGGGACCACGCTTGCCCAGAGGGAACAATGGGGACCACGCTTGCACAGAGGGAACAATGGGGACCACGCTTGCCCAGAGGGAACAATGGGGACCACGCTTGCCCAGAGGGAACAATGGGGTCCACGCTTGCCCAGAGGGAACAATGGGGTCCACGCTTGCCCAGAGGGAACAATGGGGTCCACGCTTGCCCAGAGGGAACAATGGGGACCACGCTTGCCCAGAGGGAACAATGGGGACCACGCTTGCACAGAGGGAACAATGGGGACCACGCTTGCCCAGAGGGAACAATGGGGACCACGCTTGCCCAGAGGGAACAATGGGGACCACGCTTGCACAGAGGGAACAATGGGGACCACGCTTGCCCAGAGGGAACAATGGGGACCACGCTTGCCCAGAGGGAACAATGGGGACCACGCTTGCCCAGAGGGAACAATGGGGACCACGCTTGCCCAGAGGGAACAATGGGGTCCACGCTTGCCCAGAGGGAACAATGGGGACCACGCTTGCCCAGAGGGAACAATGGGGACCACGCTTGCCCAGAGGGAACAATGGGGACCACGCTTGCCCAGAGGGAACAATGGGGACCACGCTTGCCCAGAGGGAACAATGGGGACCACGCTTGCCCAGAGGGAACAATGGGGTACACGCTTGCCCAGAGGGAACAATGGGGACCACGCTTGCCCAGAGGGAACAATGGGGTCCACGCTTGCCCAGAGGGAACAATGGGGTCCACGCTTGCCCAGAGGGAACAATGGGGACCACGCTTGCCCAGAGGGAACAATGGGGACCACGCTTGCCCAGAGGGAACAATGGGGACCACGCTTGCACAGAGGGAACAATGGGGACCACGCTTGCCCAGAGGGAACAATGGGGACCACGCTTGCACAGAGGGAACAATGGGGTCCACGCTTGCCCAGAGGGAACAATGGGGTCCACGCTTGCCCAGAGGGAACAATGGGGACCACGCTTGCCCAGAGGGAACAATGGGGACCACGCTTGCCCAGAGGGAACAATGGGGACCACGCTTGCACAGAGGGAACAATGGGGACCACGCTTGCCCAGAGGGAACAATGGGGACCACGCTTGCCCAGAGGGAACAATGGGGACCACGCTTGCCTAGTGGGAACACTGGGGTCCATGCTTGCCCAGAGGGAACAATGGGGACCACACTTGTCCAGAGGGAACAATGGGGACCACGCTTGTCCAGAGGGAATAACGGGGACCACGCTTGCCCATCGGGAACAATGGGGACCACGCTCGCCCAGAGGGAATAATGGAGACCACGCTTGCCCATAGGGTATAATGGGGTCCACGCTTTCCCATAGGGAACAATGGGGACCACGCTTGCCCAGAGGGAACAATGGGGACCACGCTTGCCCAGAGGGAACAATGGGGACCACGCTTGCCCATAGGGAATATTGGGGACCAGGCTTGCCCATAGGGAATATTGGGGACCAGGCTTGCCCATAGGGAATCCTGTGCACGTTTGCCCATAAGGAATAAGGGAGACGACGCTTGCCCAGGTGGGCTCTGAGTGGCCCCCCTAATGGCTGCCCCCTCGCCCTCTTTTTTCTTGTAACTCGCTTTTGAGTGTTCCTTCCCATTTGTCTGAAGAAGCCTGCTTTGCGCAGGACAGCTCACACTTGGAATGAAACTTTTTGGGCCTTAAAGGGGCCTGACTGGACTCCAACTTGATTCTTTAGCGCAGGGTGACTGGGGCGCCCGAAAGCTTCTCCCCAGGATGAAACGGGGCTGGTTCCCGAGGCGCCTGCCCGCCCCAGGGACTCCAGCTTCGACGTGCCGCTCCCGACCCACCCGGCTGCCCCTTCTTGAGTTGCCCCAGAAGCTTCCCCGAGGGGGACCGGCGGTGGCGCTGCTGCCACCACTGCTGCTTCAGAGGCAGCGGAGCGGGGACCTGTCAGGGGCCAGCGAGCGTCTCCCTTTCCCCGACGGCTCCCCTAGACTGATCGGGAACCAGCTCAGGCCTCGGGGGGGGTGAGGGGGTGCGCTGGCGAAGGGCCAGGGGGCAGCCGCGGCCTCTTCTTGGGCCTGGAGTGACTCGCTTCTCCCCCCCCCCCGCAGCTGCCCACTTCCTGTACCAGGAGAAGGTCGAGTGCCGCTTCGCCGACGGGACTCGCGGGGAGGTCCGGTTCCTGGAGAGGCTCGTCTACGGGCGGCAGGAGTTCGTGCGCTTCGACAGCCGCCGCAGAGAGTACGAGGCCCTCACCCCGCTGGGCGAGCCTGAAGCCCGCGACTGGAACAGCCAGAAGGAGGTCCTGGACGACGCGCGGGCCCAGGTGGACGCCTTCTGCCGCTACAACTACAGGGTTGAAGAGGAATCGGACACCGTCACCAGGAAGGGTGAGCGCGAAGCGGGGGAGGAGGGACGTCCAGCAGGAGCCGGGGGGCGCGTTCCCCTCCTTTTCCTCCCCATCCACACCGGCAACCCGGGGAGGGGGAGAAGTAAAAGCTGGGTCCTGGTCAGGGCTGGCCCCAGGTGTCTGGGCACTCTAGGCAGGACAGCCTGGGGTGCCCACTCCACCAGGGATGCCAACCTCCAGGTGAGGCC
Organism: Gekko gecko; assembly: GCA_029375565.1. Classification (NCBI taxonomy): domain Eukaryota; kingdom Metazoa; phylum Chordata; class Lepidosauria; order Squamata; family Gekkonidae; genus Gekko; species Gekko gecko. The sequence continues at coordinate 551,763 of JAPDNY010000002.1, read as the reverse complement.
TGGAGATGGCAGTGCCGGCTTTTCTGGCCGCCTCGCAGCTGCGAGGCACCCAGAAAAGCCAGGGAAGGGGCGGGGCGGGGTTAGAATGCCCGCTCCTTCCCTCCCAGCGCCGGCAGCGCCCAGGCAGGAAAGGGGGCTTTTCACGGGGGCATTTTGGCACCCCTGCAGGTGAGCCGGCCCTGGTCCTGGTACAACCTCCCCCACCCCCTTTTTCTTTTAAAAACCACACCGCTCAGGGAGGGACAAAAGGAAGGGGCATGATTTCCTGGGGGGTGGGCGCATGGCTGTCAGGGGATGGGGCGGTGGCATGGGGAGGCAACACCCCGCCCCCCCACACACATGCTTCCCTTCCCCAGAGGTGGATTCCCCCTCCCACATTTTGTTCCCTTCCGTGAATGAGCCTCCCCCAGCCCCAGCAGCCTAGTTTTCACCTTTGTCCAGAAGATGACCCTGGAGGTCCCTTCCAACTCTATGCTTCTGTGGTTCTATGATCTCTGTTCCCTAGAGACAGCTCTCTCTCTTTAACTGGGCAGGGAGGCTTCTTATTTCCCTGGAAGAGGTCTCCCCTTTGGCCTGAATGGGAGGGGAGTCTCTCTCATCCTGGCCAAGTCCCATTCCCAGTTCTCCTGTCTGTGTGAAATCACTTTCAGCCCAGGCTGAGGCTCAGATTTTTTTCTGTTCTTTGACTGAATTCTTCCTCAGAGCGGGTATTCAGCAGTGAAGGTACAGAATCGTCTCTCCACTCAAATCAGTGGAGAGATTTTGTTAGCCTGGTGTGCTGAAAGGGAAACAGAACATTTGGGCAGATTCCTAGCTGGAGCGGCCCGATCACAATGCTCGGAGCAGCCTGTCACTCAGAGCTCTCCATTTTGGTGGACATTTAACTCTTCACCTCTTGAGTTCTGCTGTAAGTAAGTAAAATCTACTCTCAAAAGGGATGTCACTCATGCCAGAAGAGAAATATTTCTTTGAAGTGTCTCCAGTGGTTCCTCACATTCCCCTTTTCCATTGGGGGAAAAAGATTGAAACCAGAAGAGACCTTGAATAATTGTTCTTTTTCATGCATTTTCTGTGCCTTCTCTTCTCTAGTCAGGCCTTTGGTTCCTTGCAGGGGTCATTCGGAGCAGGAGCGCGCAGGAGCGGAGCTCCGGCAGTTAGAAGCACAGGCGGTGGCAAGCCCCCCCCCCCAGCTCCCAGCAGGAGCACGAAGCAGCACGTGTAGCATTCCTCCTGGGCCCAGATAGGCTATTCTGGGACTGGAATGACAGCCCCCAGAGTGGAAAGACAGTCCCCAGGGGTGGAGCCTGAGTGGTGGGTGTTGCCTTCTGACACACTTCTGGTGATGCAAAGGGCGATATGCAAATAAGTTATGCTAATGAGTTATGCTCATTATGCTCTTTTTCTATGAAATGACCCCTGGTTCCTTGTCCAGGCAGTCCCTCACTGAGTCTCTCAAGAAATCCGGCCCCAATATCGTTCCTAAACCCTGGATCTGCTCTGCAGGGAAAAACAGGCTATAAACATTTGAAAAATCCAAAGGTACTTCTGGAAGTCTTACACATCTTGTTAGTGGTATTTCCAAGTCCTTTATTATTTTGCCATTTTACGGCCTTCATGGATCAATCTAAACAAACCCAGATTACTATTTTTCTAATTAAATTAGGCGTATCTTATGTCAAACTGAGCCTCAGAAGTGATCAGTGGCAACACTCTATGGCTTTCTGGCAGATACTGAAGGCAGGGGCACACGATATATAAAAACAGATGGGGAAAATAGATCTGTAGATAATTATTTCAGAAGCTGTTTGGCTAAAATTGCAGAAGGACATTTGGGAAGTATCAGTCAATGTAGGTATAAGGGAAAACATTTTTTAAATCGTATATAGGTGGTACCTTAGGTCTTTCAGAATTGCAAAAAATATCACCAGGAGCTTTTAAAAAATGTTGGTGCTGCAGTAAATGCACTCTTTCTTCACATCTGGTGGCACTGTCCACTAGCATACAGATTCTGGACCAACGTATTTAAAGAGATAAAGAATATTAGCGTGTGAGCCTCAGGTAGCTCTCCTGAGCATTCTGCCTGAAGAGAAAAAAAGTATGTGCTTAAAAATCTTTTGGCTGTGGCAAGACAACTTTTAGCACAAGCCAAGCCTGCCGAGCACTGCTGAAGGGGCTGGAAGAATATGGCATCGTTGTGTCAATGGATAAGATCACCATATATAAGAAAACTTGAGAAATGAGTGCATGAGACGTTTATAGAGACCGGGAATAGAAACAAATCTAACAGAGCGGGCAAAAGATAGCATTTTGAGATATATCTGATCAAAACACTATTAGGGGAGAAAAGGTTTCGATTTATATTGGACAGCAGCAAGTGCAAAGTTTGTTGTTGTTCAGTCGCACAGTCGAGTCCGACTCTTCGCGACCCCATGGACCAGATCATGCCAGGCCCTCCTGTCTTCCGCTGAAGTTTGCTCAGTTTCATGTTCGTTGCATCGATGACACTTTCTAACCATCTCATCCTTTGCTCGTCCCCTTCTTCTTCTTTGACCTTCCGTCTTTCCCAGCATCATCAGGGTCTTCTCCAGGGAGGGCTCCCTTCTCATTTGGTGGCCAAAGTATTTGAGCTCCGGCTTCAGTCTCTGGCCTTCCAGGGAACAGTCAGGGTTGATTTCTTTTAGGACTGACTGATTTGATCTCCTTGCAGTCCAAGGGACTCTCAAGAGTCTTCTCCAGCACCATAGTTCAAAAGAATCTATTCTTCGTCGCTCGGCCTTCCTTATAGTCCAACTCTCGCAGCCATACATTACTACGGGGAATACCATTGCTTTGACCATGCGGACTTTTGTTGGCAGGGTGATGTCTCTGCTTTTTATCATGCTGTTTAGGTTGGCCATCGCTTTCCTCCCAAGGAGCAGGCGTCTTTTAATTTCATGGCTGCAGTCACCCTCTGCAGTGATCTGGGATCCCAGGAACGTGAAGTCCGTCACTACTTCTACGACTTCCCCTTCTATTTGCCAAGAAGTGATGGGGCCGGATGCCATGATCTTAGTTTTTTTGATGTTGAGCTTCAAGCCCACTTTTGCGCTCTCCTCTTTCACCTGAGCAAGAGGCTCTTGAGGTCCTCTTCACTTTCTGCCATCAGAGTGGTATCGTCTGCATATCTGAGGTTATTGATCTTTTCCCCAGTGCAAAGTTATGACTTTATAATTATGAGTGGTAAATGTTGCGGCCTGTCGGGATATTTTTTTTTCTTTAACTGAATTGGTTAAATGATATATGATGCAGGTAATACTTTCTATGTTTTGTTCACCGGTGCACTGAAAATTAAAAATTTATACACACACATACACATGTGTGTGTGTGTATATAGATATAGTGTCCCGGTCCCGGCCAGGACTGCTCCGACGGCCGCGGCAACAGCCAGGGACCATCGCCGGTGTCCCCCCCACCTCGGAGGCTGCAGCAGCAGCCCGGGAACATCGCCGGCCTTCCCCCCCGCCCCGGAGGCCACGGGCAGCCGCGACGGGAGGCGGGCCCGGCTTCTCCCCCGAGCCCCAGGGAAGCACTTACCGGCGGCGGCGAAGCCCAACGGGGGGAGGAGGGGCCACGGCGCGCAGGGACGGTGGCGGCAGAGAAGACGGCGGCTGATGGGCTGAGGGAGGGGAGAGCAAGGCCTGGGCTGCTGGGCAAGCTGCGCCCCACCCCTACAGCCGCGGGGCGAAGGCAGGAGCGCGAGGAGGCTGTCGCTCGGCCAGCCCGCGCACCAGAGGAAGATCCAGGAGCCGGAAGGGAGGGGGCTTGGTCGGCGTCCTCGGCTTTACAAGGGGGCGGGGCGCAGAGGGAGGAGCCAGGAGGGCGTGCGGGGGTAATAAAAGATGGAACGGGCGAGACGGCCGGGGAGGAGGACAACTGGGCTGGCTGGGACTGGCTAGAGAGAGTGAGAGTGTCCCAGTAAGCGGTGAGCTTGAGAAGCCAGACCCAGGACAGGCAAGAGGGTGACAGCAACCCTCTGACGTGACCTGTCTTCTGAGGCCGCTCTCTCTCCAGACCATCCCTTACCCTGCACCAGGCCCTCCTGGCCCATCACTCCAACCTGGGAGAGCTAGCAGGACCGCGGGACCTGGGATTACCCGTGGCCGGCCGCATCCTACAGGGGGCGCCGTCCTACCGCCCAGGGAGGGCGTCACATATAGATATAGATATAGATATAGATATAGATATAGATATAGATATAGATATAGATATAGATATAGATATAGATAGATAGATAGATAGATAGATAGATAGATAGATAGATAGATAGATAGATAGATAGATCTCCGCCCTTAATAAACACGTAAGAGGCTGTTAATGTGGCAGGTCTGTACAATCATCCCCACATGGCTGGGGGGTGTCTCCGAGAAGAGCTGAACAAGACTTCGGGGAAGACCCTGCAGATGTCTGTCTGGGGGAGGACAAGTGGGGCTACAAACACTGTGGCACCCCCAGGGCCCTTTGGGAAAGACCATTCAGCAAGGCCCTCTTCTCTCACCCTGAGTCCCACCAACCTCCCTTCGAAGGAAGGTACACTGGGATCCAATCTAAATGTTATATATATGTTAGAGTTACAAAAAAGCTTTTGAGGGACTTCCTTCCCAAAGGGAATCCTGGGAGATGAAGACCGGTCCTTCGATAGTTCATGGATCTGAACCTGATTACTCAGGTGATCTAATGACCGTATGATACTGAAGAGGAGATCTGTGAGCAGCTATGAGCCACGGTAGTAAACTGGGATCTCCGTGTCTAGAGGTGGTCTCTTCTGAGCACCAAGTTCCCCCCTATCAATAAGGCCTTCCAGGGAGTTCACATTGACCCCACAGGTCAATTCTGGGAGGCTTAGGCCCATTGTTATCAGAGAGAGATGGATGGATGGATGGATGGGGGTCCGATCCTGCAAAACAACTCTTAGTGTTTGCGAAGGAGGAGGAGGACAGAGAGACGCGTATGCGTTTCTGTCTACAGATTTTATACAGGGCCTGGAAGGTGGATTAGTGGATCATCGGTTGGTGGGTGAGAGAACCCAGGGGGGATTGTGTCTTCCGAAATATAGCAGCTGCAGATATGATAACCCCTCCCTCTTCTTGAGCTATGGGTGCTTTTCTGGTTCTCCCATTGTGTCTGAAGTTTCCCCTCTTTTCCTCCCTCCTCCAGATCAGCCCACGGTGAGAATCTCCCACACCAGGGCCGGCCCCCTGGCCCACCACAGCCTCCTGATCTGCACCGCGACAGGATATTACCCCTCGGGGGTTCGTTTCAAGTGGCTGAAGAACGGGCAGGAGCAGACGGAAGGGGCGGGGTACGCCGATGAGGTCCACAATGGGGACTGGACCTTCCTGAACCAGGCGATGCTGGAGACGGTGCCTAAGCGGGGAGACATCTACGCCTGCCAGGTGGAGCACAGCAGCCTGAAGGAACCCATCACCGTGCAGTGGGGTGAGAGACTGGAGGGCTTCCCCATTTCCCCAGTGGATGGGAGTTCCAAAGTCTTCCATCAACTCTGTTGAGCTCGGAGTTTCACTTGGCCCAGCAGATGCTTCTCAGGGATAGTTTTGCCTGGATGGCATGGTCTCAGATCAAGTCCTGATCCTGCAAAGAAGTTCTTATGTCTTTGGCGAGATAGACGGAACCAAAAGAGGAGGGGGAGAGAAAGGTGAAGGTAGATGTCTGAGGCATCCCTCAGTCCCTCTGGCATGTACTTGCTGTTCACCAGGCATCCCTGATCCAGATTCATCCTCACATGACTCTGAAGACAGCTTGCGGTCCCTGCAAGCCTAACTGTAAAGTCCCTTCAGGTTCTTTTTCTGGGAGGTTCATCGTGGTCAGGAAAGGTGCCTTCTTTTGGGGAAAGTGGTTGTTCTGCAGAATGGGGGCTCCTGACAGCCCCCTGTAAAGCCCCCCAGAATCAGTCGCACTCAGGGCTCTTCTCGATGACACCTGGGCCAGCTGGACTTCTTTAGTTTCCACAAAGCATGCCAGGCCGAATGGCTTTGGAAGGTAATCCACATGTTTGGTCTTTTTTTGTTAGTGGTATGGTGCTACTAAGCCCATAGCGACAGTGGGGCATCTCAGGGCCTGGCCAATCCACATGCAAAAGAACCTCCTCAGGAAATAGGAAACCTCCTCAGGAAACCATACGCAAAAGAACCTCCTCAGGAAACAGCTAATCCATATGCAAAAGAACCTCCTCAGGAAAGCTCCTTCATTAGCATGTTCACCGCCTGGGGAACTCCTACAAGACAATTGACTCAGCCCTACCCCACCTTCCTGAGTAGATATAAATCACCTGCCTACCATTTTTTTCTTCTCACATTGACACAGAGGGTACCCCCATCTTTCTGTGTTAAACCTCTGAGGATGCCAGTCACAGCTGCTGGCGAAACGTCAGGTCCTACAATGCCAAGAACATGGCCACACAACCAGGAAAATCCGCAACAGCTAATGCTATTTTAATGTTAATATTTTATATTTGTTAGCTGCTTTTATATTGTTTTTACCTTATTTATGTGGCTTTAATGTTCTAAGTTGCCGTGAGACCCACTGGGTGAGCGGCAACTAAAAAATCTTAGAGACAAACAAGCGTGTGGACCTCACTGTGACCTGTAAGATGAGATTGAGGGGTGGGCCCTGCCTTTGCGTAGTTCATGGACCAAACCCCCTTGTGAAATCCAGAATCTGAGAAACCCGACCTGACCCTGAGCCATCTTTTCACACATGGTCCCTTCTCTTTCCTCAGAGCCGCGGTCATCAAACTCTGCCAAGAGCAAAGTCTGGACGGGGTCCTTGGGGGCCCTGCTGGGGGTGGTCTTTGGGGCCGCGGGAGTCTCCTTCTACCTGAAGACCAGGCCAGGTAAGGAGGAGGAGGGAATGGATGGCTGGTGAGAGAGGGACATGGCAGGGAAGGTGCTGAAGGGAACTGGGGGGGCCCCTACAACCTCCCTCCCATTGCCCACAACTTTTCCAGCTTCTGGTCCCCACTGGGGCCCATTGGAAGCAGACTCCCTCCAGCCCTGTAGCTAGGGAATATTTTGGGAGGGGGCTTCGGGGGGAGCTAATTAAATCAAAACATGGTGCAGGCAGCAAGTTGAGGCACTTTGGGGGCAGCCCAGGAGGGAAGGGGCCTCTCTGCCCTGTTGTTGGCCCTCCAGAGGAACTGGTTGGCCCCTGTGTGAGGCAGGATGCTGGACTAGATGGGCCCTCACTTGTCTGATCCAGCAGGGCTCTTCTGATGTTCTTATCAAGGCCTCGGCCTCTCTGCCCTGCTGTTGGCCCTCCAGAGGAACTGGTTGGCCCCTGTGTGAGGCAGGATGCTGGACTAGATGGGCCCTCACTGGTCTGATCCAGGAGGGCTCTTCTGATGTTCTTATGAAGGCCTCGGCCTCTCTGCCCTGTTGTTGGGCCTCCAGAGGAACTGGTTGGCCACTGGGTGAGACAGGAGGCTGGACTAGATGGACCCTCACTGGTCTGATCCAGCAGCGCTCTTCTGATGTTCTTATGAAGGCCTCGGTCTCTCTGCCCTGTTGTTGGCCCTCCAGAGGAACTGGTTGGCCATGTGTGAGAGAGGAGGCTGGACTAGATGGACCCTCACTGGTGAACGGGAGATGTTGAGATTGTGGCTTCGTTCCGAGATGGCTGAAATGGACTCAATCTCATTCAGAGTGGATTGGCTTTCACTGGGACAGTCCCATCTGAGGGACCAAGAAGATTTCCACCGTCTTTCGAGAGTCCAGGCTTCCTTGGTCACATACTCTCGTCATGTTGGGTTTCTTCTTTTCTGTGCCAGCAGATGGTGCTTTAGTTGAAACGCTAAGGAAATACTTTGCTCCAATGGAGGAGGCCCATAACCATTTCTGGCCTGGTAGGGGGGTGGGGGTGGGAATCCCGCCAGACTGCCCAGTTGAGATTTTTGTTTTGAGACCTATTTTGTTACCTTCTCCAGCCTCCAACCCTCTTCCCCCCTCTTTTCTGACAGGCCTCATCAGTTAGTCCCAGCGGCTCCAGACCTCACATCTCGGAAATAATTTTCTTTAGCAAACACGTCGTTGTACTGATTCCACCCCCTCCCCAGAATTAATTGGTCTTGGTGCAGCACTTTGACTGACTGTTGTTAAAACTGCTTTGGGGTACCGCTGAGATTGCTGGAACGTTCACAGTTTGCCAAGATCACGTGCTAACAGCTGCTACAGCAAACAGGCTACAAAAAAAGCATTTGTTAATCTTCACTGATGACCAGTGTTCCCTCTAAGCTGAGTTGGTGTGAGCCAGCTCACAGTTTTTTAGCCTCCAGCGCACACATTTTTGCCATGGCTCAGGAAGGATGACTCCAGAGCAAATTGACGTATGCAGTAGCCATATCGCTCACTCACCACTTTGATGCCAGAAGCTCACAAAGTAGAATTTTTGCTCACATGACTCCACAGCTTAGAGGGAACATTGCTGATGACTTTAACTGGTGGGACTGTTCCCAGTTTGCATTTGGTCTAATTTTAAATATATATATACTTTATAGAGAGCTGTCTACATGAGTCTCAGCAAGCCAAGGTCTGCGGAAGGCTCTTGGTTTAGATTCCATTGCACCCTTCGTCTGAGGAGTTCCGAGCAGCTTCTGGGGTTATCTCCCCTCTCACCCTCTTATTTTCCCCCACAACAACTCTATAGGGTAGGGCTGACCTGATTCAGATGTCCCAGGCTACGGTCAGGCCTCACCTGGAGTACTGTGTCCAGTTTTGGGCACCACATTTTAGGAAGGATGCTGACAAGCTCGAGCGTGTCCAGAAGAGGGCGACCAGGATGGTGAGTGGGTTGGAATCCAAGTCTTACAAGGAAAGGCTGAAAGAGTTGGGTATGTTTAGCCAGGGAAAGAGAAGACTTCGAGGGGACATGATTGCAGTCTTCAAATATCTGAAGGGCTGTCATCTAGAAGATGGAGCAGACCTCTCTTGCTCCGGATTGCAAGACTAGATCTAATGGGTGGAAATTACAAGGGAGTCAATACCCGCTAAATATCAGGAGAAATTTCCTGACTGTAAGAGTGGTTGTACAGTGGAACAGTCTGCCTCGGGAGGTGGTGGATGCTCCTTCCCTGGATGTTTTCAAGCGGAGGCTGGCCGACCATCTTTCGGGTATGTTGTAGGGCTATCTTTCGGCTCTGCTCCTGCAGAGTGCAGGGGGTTGGACTAGATGACCTGCAAGGTCCCTTCCAGCTCTAACATTCTGTGATTCTATGACCTCAGAAGCTAAGCAGGGTCAGCCCTGGCTAGTATTTGGAAGGGAGACCACCCAAGAAGTCCAGGGTTGTTACGCAGAGGCAGGCAAGGGCAAACAACTTCTGATGACTTTGTCACATCTCTTGCCTTCAAAAACCTTCGGGGGTCTCTCTAAGTCAATTGCAGATTTACATATCAGCCTCCAGTTTTGACATATTTCTTTGCTTCACTGTTTCCCCCCAAAACCGAAGCCAAATAAATGGTGACCATATAAACTTAGTTGCTGTAGATTTTCCGGATTGTGTGGCCGTGGTCTTGGCATTGTAGGGCCTGACGTTTCACCAGTAGCTGTGACAGGACACAGTATCTTATTCCAAGACACTGAAAGGCTGGACAACACTTCCAATTACCATGTCAGATTACACAGGGAAGCCATTAGAATTCATAAACATAAACACAATTTCAACAGGAAAGAAGAGAGTTTAAAAATAAATGGCATGGTTTCCTGTCCTGAAAAACACAAAATGCTCTACAGCTGGCAATAGCACTACAGGTAAGATTAGAGCTTCAATAGCCATTCCACACACAAAAGAACCTCCTCAGGAAACTCAGGAAACAATCCATAGACAAAAGATAAACCTCTATCATAAGAACGAGGGTGGCCAATTCTAGCCTTGGAAATTCCTGGAGAATTGGGGGTGGGGGGCCAGCAGGCAGTGCCTGTATAGGGGGCGAATTGTGGAGGGATTCTGCCCAGCGCCCCACAGAATTTGCCCTCTGAAGTTGCCATATTCTCCAGGAGAACTGACCTTCCTTGCCTGGAGATCAGTTGTAGTTTTGGGGGGAACTCCAGGCCCCGCCTGGAAGGTGGCAACGATAAGATAAACAGAGAGGGCGCGTGGCTGCCATTGAGGCTGTTTTGCGCAGCCCCCCCGACGGCCCCCAGAGGAAGCTTCTCTCCGAGGCAGCCTGCAGGATGGGCGGGCGGTTCAGAGCAGAGCCCAAGACGACAAGGGACGATTCGCCCAGAAGCAGCCGCTCCGCTACCCGGCAACTGATGACTCAACTGCTCTCCGAGCCCGTGATTGGCAGGAAAAGCTCGACTTCTGTCTCAAGGGAAATCCCGGCCAGAGCCCCCAGCCAAACCCGCCTCGGGCGCAGCAGCAGGTGACTCTCGAGCGGGAGGCGATTCTCTGAGCTCCAGCTTCTCCCCCCCCCTCCCCGCATTAAGCCAAGTACCTGCCGCCTCCCTGCCGTCGATTCGATTCAGTCCTCCCCCCAGCTCCACCCCCTGCCAGGCTGCCCCATCGCCCCCATCCCACAGGCACCTAGGAAGGGGCGGGGCTCTCACCTGCTGCCACCACGAGCCCACCCAGGAGGGGAGGCGGCAGCAGCCGCGGACACCCGGCAGTGTTCCCTCTAAGCTGAGTTAGGGTGCGCTAGCTCACAGTTTTTTAGCCTACAGCTCACACATTTTTGTCTTCGCTGGGGAAGGAGGGCTCCAGTGCAAACTACTTTATGTATGCAGTCGCCCAATCGCTCACTCACAACTTTAACGCCAGCAGCTCACAAAGTAGAATTTTTGCTCACAAGACTTCCACAGCTTAGGGGGAGGCCAAGCCCCCATTCCCGTTGCCATCCCCGAGGCGGGAGCCAGGTGCCCAGTGGGGGAGGGAGGGCCGGCCAGCAATGCGGGCAGCGGCGCCGGACTGAGCCCGGTCCTGCCCCTTCGGAGGGGGGTGGGAGAAGGAGGGGCAGGCCCCAAGGGCAGACCCAGAGCGTGGCCTCCGTGGCCTGGTCTCCATTGGGCTCCCCAGAGCTCTGTAGCCTGAGAGAAGCCCACCCCCAGGCAGGAAAAGCCTCCCTTTCCTCCTCCTCCTCCTCCGGTGGGCACAAAGAGAGTCCGAGGGGGAGGTGACGGGGGCAGAAAAGGGGATCCTCTTGGGAGGCCCTGGGGCCGAAAGGCGAAGGGAGGCCGGGCCCTTCCTGCCTGGGATGGGGCTTTGTGCATCTCCCCCCACACACACACACAAAAAGAGCAAGAGGCCCGTCCGAGGCCCGCTCAGTTTCCCAGCCTCTCCAACAGGGCGGAGAAACCGGGCTGCCCACTTGGAGACAGCAGAGGAGATGGGGGGCGGCACTTTGGGGGCAACTGGCCGAGGAGAAAGAAGAGGGGAGAGAGCCTAGGAGGGAGCTCTTAACTTCTCCCCGCTCCCGGTTGTCCTCTCTGCCTTCTCTGTTTGTAAGTAAAGGTAAAGGTTCTCTTGCTCGAAAGCCAGTCGAATCCGACTCTAGGGTTGCGGTGCTCATCTCCGTTTCCAAGCCGAAGAGCCAGCGCTGTCCGAAGACGTTTCCGTGGTCATGTGGCCGGCATGACTAAACACCAAGGCTCACAGAACGCTGTTACCTTCCCACTGAAGTGGTACCTATTTATCTACTTGCAATTTCTTGCTTTCGAACTGCTAGGTTGGCAGGAGCTGGAACTAGAGACGGGAGCTCACCCCGTCATGCGGCACTCACGGGTCTTGAACTGCTGAACTACTGACCTTCCACAGCCTGCAGTTCAGCGTCTTAACCACATGAGCCGGCAAAAACCCATCTCCCTCCAAAGGAGCCGCGGCTGATCCTTCTACCCGGAGACTGATGACGCTCCCTCAGGCGGAATTCTCATTGGTGCTTCTGCGGGCCGGCCCACTCACCACTGAACTTCAGAGGCAAAAGTCTCCTTCCCCCCCCCTCCAACGCAGTGAACAAAGTTTCCCTCGGAAGCGGGGCAGCAGCCATGGGGTCTGGCCTGATCCTGCCGGGGACTCTGGTGGTGCTGACGGTACTTCTGGGTCCCTCCATGGTCCACGGAAGGGGAGGACAGATCGAGCCCCCCGGTAAGCTGCAGAGCCCCCGGGGGGGGGGAGGAAAGACGGGGCAGGGGGGCTTGGAGACGCACCCCCGTTATTGTTTTATGCATCTAGTTTGTCTGCATCCTGCATGGGGGTCCCAGCACAGCTTATAGCATTCTCCTCTCTTGTATTTCATAGTCACGACAGCCCTGTGAGGTAGGCCGCCGGGCCAAGGAGAACCTAAAGAAGCTTGAATTCCCCCCCAGGAGGGTTGCCCCCCCCCGAGCGGCTGGTTCTGTGCCCCACCCGCTCCTCCTCTACCTCCTGTGCCTCCTCCTCCTCCTCCTACAGGGGAAAGCAGGACCGTCCGTCCCCTCGTGGCTGGAGAGGGTCAGAGGCCAGGCGAGCCACCCGCTTGTCTTGCGCGCGCCCCCCCCCCTCCACGCCCGAGCCCTTGTTAAGATGAAAATTCCCGGGGGCGGGGTCGGAGGCAGTGTTCCCTCTAGGCTGAGTTAGTGCGAGCTAGCTCATAGTTCTTAAGCCTCTGGCTCGCACATTTTGTCTTCGCTCGGGAAGGACGGCTCCAGAGCAAACTAGTTTATGCAGTAGCCCAATGGCTCGCTCACAACTTTAATGCCAGGAGTTCCCAAAGAAGAATTTTTGCTCACAAGACTTCACAGCTTAGAGGGAACTTTGGCGGAGGGTCTCTCCCGCTCTGTCCAGGCGGTGGGAGGTGCCTGCGACAGGAAAAGCAGCCAAAGGAGCAAAGGCCCCGGATTCCTCCGGCCCTTCTGAGAAGGGGGGGGGCACCTTCGGCTCCTCCGCCAGCCCTTCTCCAGCTGTGATGCCCGGCCCCTGCCCAGCCTGTCTGGTGGGGGCTCCTGTGCCCGGCCGGTGCCCTCTGGCTTTGGGTGCCCCCCCTGCGCAGACTCAGCCTGAAAGACCCCACCAGACCCGAGCCCCTTTCCTGGAGCACCCCCGGGTGAAGAGTCAGGGGCCAGCCGGTGTCTCCCCTTCCCCGGCCGGCGGCCCAGAGGGATCGTGTGAACCAGCTCCTCCCTCCCCCCCCGTGCTAAGGGCGGGGGCAGCCGCGGCCTCTTGGGGAGGGAGGGGGGCCCGGAGTGACCCGCTTCTCCCCCCCCGCCCCGGTGTCTGTCCCCGCAGCCGCCCACGTCCTGCTGCAGTGGAAGGCCGAGTGCTACTTCGCCAACGGGACGGCCGGGGAGGTCTGGTACCTGGACAGGGACATCTACGGCCGGCAGGAGGTCTCCCACTTCGACAGCCGCCGCGGGGTCTACGAGGCCGTCACCCCGCTGGGCGAGCCCTCCGCCCGCTACTTCAACAGCCAGAAGGACTACATGGACTTCCTGCGGGGCGCGGTGGACTCCTTCTGCCGCCCCAACTACGGGGTGGAAGAGGAAAGAGGCATCACCCTCTCCAGGAAGGGTGAGAGCGAGGGGGGGGCGTCCAGCAGGAGGGGGAGGGGGGCTTCTCCTCCCCATCCACACCAGGGAGGTGGTGGGAAAAGTAAAATCTGGACCCTCGTAGAGCCACACCCAGGGAGAGACTTTTAAAAACAAAATAAAACACACCACTCAGGGAGGGACAAAAGGAGGTGCAACTTGACACAAGAAGTAATTTCCAAGGGGGACTGGCTGCTCCAGGATGGAGCCCTGGCATGGCGACCCCCCCACCCCCCACCCACTGGCAACCCCCCCCTCCCCAATCTTCCCTCCCTCCGAGACTGGATGGCCACCTGACAGCAATGCAGATTCTGGGCGACGCTTAGGCAGGTCACCAGAGGAAGAGCAGGGAGGGTTGCCTCAGGGCTCGGTTCTCCTGGCCCTGTCTGACACGCCCAGGGAAATGCTGATCGCCACTCCGGGGGTCAGGAAGCCCTTCTTCTCCAAGCCAGTTTGGCCAGAGATCCTGGAGGGGTTTTTTCCGTCTTCTTGGCAAGGAACAAGGGGTCACTGCAGGTGTCGGAAGGAGGTATTTGTGAATTTCCTGCCTTGTGCAGGGGGTTGGACTAGATGACCCTGGAGACCCCCTTCCAACTCTATGATTCTATGAGGTAGGTTTTCCCCCCAACTTTTGTTCTGTTTCATGAATGAGCCACTCCAAGTAATGTGTTTTTCTTCTTTGTCTTTAAAAACCTGTCTGTCCACCCTGTCCCGGAGAGATAGTTTGGCTTCTAGCCCAGCCCTGGAACCTGAGGGACGAATAAGGAGCCCTCTTGGGTTGAACCCCTTGCAATGGCACTTTTAGACTAGGTAAAAGTCAACCAGAAACAAAGATCAAGTGTCATCGGGAGTTGTTAACTTTGAGGCAAAATCAATGGTTGTACAGATGGTAATTCTTTCTACAGGAAAATGAGAATTACTGAAGATTATTTTCTTACTTATTGAGATCTTAATATCGAGAGGCTTTCCTCCCCTGTGTTTCCTAAACACTACAGTGCTTCTTGTTAGAGATTCCTGTTCCTCATTTCCCTGAGGCTGGTACCTTCCTTCAGTACCCAACACCCTTCTTTTTAATCCCTAATTGCTATCTAGCTCTTGAGGTGTCCCCCAAGCAGTTTCCTTTCACAAGGGACCGGGATACAGGATGATCTTGACAGGCTGGAAAACTAGGCTAAAACAAATAAAATGACTTTCAACAGGGATAAATGTAAAGTCCTGGCAGTAGTATGTGCAGAAAGGATCTAGGGATCTTAGTAGACCATACACGGAACATAAGTCAGAAATGTGATGCGGCAGCTAAAAAGGCAAATGCAATTTGGGACTGTATCAACAGAAGTATAGTAGCCAGACCACGCAAAGGGATGGTATCTCTTTGCTCTGGTCAGACCTAACCTGGAGTACTGTGTTCAGTTTTGGGCACCACAATTTAAGAAGGATGTAGACAAGCTGGAACGTGTCCAGAGGAGAGTGGTAAAGATGGTGAGAGGTCTGGAGACCAAGTCCTATGAGGAAAGGTTGAAGGAGGTGGGTATGTTTAGCCTGGAGAGGAGACGACTGAGAGGTGATATGATCACCATCTATAAGTACTTGACGGGCTGTCATCTAGTGGATGGCGCGGAGTTGTTTTCTGTCGACCCAGAAGGTCAGACCAGAACCAGTGGTTTGAAATGAAATCCGAAGAGTTTTCGGCTAAACATTAGGAAGAACCTCCTGACAGTTGCAGCAGTTCCTCAGAGGAACAGGCTTCCTCGGGAGGTGGTGGGCTCTCCTTCTCGGGAGGTTTTCAAACAGAGGCTAGATGGCCATCAGACAGGAATGCTGATTCTGTGAACTTAGGCAGATCATGAGAGGGAGGGCAGGAAGGGTTGCCTCCGTGCTTAGTTCTTGTGGGCCTTTCTTACACACCCAGGGAAATGCTGACTGCCACTTTGGGGTCAGGAAACAATTTTTCTCCAGGCCACTTTGGCCAGAGATCCTGGAGGTTTTCTGTCATCTTCTGGGTGTGAGACAGCCATCACCGGGGGTGTGGAGGGGAAGGTATTTGTGAATTTCCTGAATTGTGCAGGGGGTTGGGCTACATGACTCTGGAGCTCCCTTCCGATTCTATGATTCTATGATCTCTATGCCTTAGAGATAAAAAACCCTCCCTGTTTCACTGGGCAGGGATTCTTCTTAGTTCCCTAGAAGAGGTCTCCCCTTTCCTTTGGCCTGAACGGGAGTCGCATCTTACTAACAACCCTGCCAAGTCACCTCCCCGGTTCTTTTTGTCTGTGTGAAACCGCTTTCAGCATAGGCTGAGACTCAGACTCTTTCTGTTCCTCAGCTGAATTCTTCCTCAGAGCAGATATTCAACAGTGAAAGTACAGAATCGTCTCTCTTCACTCGAATCAGGGGAGGAATTTTATTAGGTGGGCGCTGAGGGGGAAATGGAATGTTTGGAAAGATCCCTAGCTGGAGCAGCCCAATCAGAATGCTCGGAGCAGCCTGTCACTCAAAGCTCTCCAATCCTGTCAACGTTTAACTCTTCACCTCTCGAGTTCTGTTTTAAGGTGTCCACAGGAATTAATAGCTTTAAAGGGGGATTAGATGGGTTCACAGAGAATAAGTCTATCAATGGCTACTAGCTATAATGATTGAGGGGAACCTCCACATTCAGAGGCAGTCATCTGCTTAATCTCAGAGCTCAGGGGCAAAATCGGGGGAAGGCCTCGGCCTCTCTGCCCTGTTGCTGGCCCTCCAGAGGAACTGGCTGGCCCCTGTGTGAGACGGGAGGCTGGACTGGATGGACCCTCACTGGTCTGACCCAGCAGGGCTCTTCTCATGGTCTTCTCAGGGGAAGGCCTCGGCCTCTTTGCCCTGTTGCTGGCCCTCCAGAGGAACTGGCTGGCCCCTGTGTGAGACGGGAGGCTGGACTGGATGGACCCTCACTGGTCTGACCCAGCAGGGCTCTTCTCATGGTCTTCTCAGGGGAAGGCCTCGGCCTCTTTGCCCTGTTGCTGGCCCTCCAGGGGAACTGGCTGGCCCCTGTGTGAGATGGAGGCTGGACTGGATGGACCCTCCCTGGTCTGACCCAGCAGGGCTCTCCTTGTGTTCTTATCAAGGGAAGGCCTCAGCCTCTGTGCCCTGTGTTTGGCTCTCTGGAGGAACCGGCTGGGCACCGGGTGAGACAAGATGCTGGACTAGAAGGGCCTTCACTAGTCTGATCCAGCAGGGGTTCTTCTTATGTGGGCCTCAACCTCTATGCCCAATTGTTTGTTTTATTAATTTGTTTACCTATTATTCAAATCCACATCCTGCCCTCCCCGCAACGGGGCTTAGGGCGGATCACAACACAATATCAAAGAGATCTCAACATTTTGATCATATAAAATTACATATAAACAGTTTAAGACAACTTAAACTAGCATAAATTAAAACAGAGCATGCTATTTATCCTCATACAGAGGATTTCAGCTGGCGCCACTGGTCTCTCAAATTCCTTCACCTGGGCCACGTGAGATGGTCATCCAGAGGAGCTGGTTGGCCCCTGTGTGAGATGGGAGGCTGGACTAGGTGGAACCTCTCTGGTCTGATCCAGCAGCGCTCTTCTGAGGTTCTTTTGAAGAGCTCAGCCTCTTTGCTATGTCAGTTGGTTTGTAATGCTGGCTAGGAGGGCAGAGGTCTTGAAGGACATTGTGCTTCCCACATTCCGTACAGTTCCAGTGACCCTTGGAGACTCAGTTACAAGCCTGGGTCCAACTTTACTACTGGAGAAATGAATTAATGTAGCTGGCAAAAACGCCTTCTTCCATCTCAGCCTGGCCCATAAGACGGCCCCTTCCCTGGATATGGCTGATCTAGCTACCTGGGTCTACACCACAGTAACGTCAAGACTGGAGTACCGTAATGCATTTTATATAGGTTTCCCCTCCCCTCAAAGTGAATTCAGAGACTCTAGTTGGTACAGAACACCACAGCTTGGTTATTATTGGGACCTCAGTGGAGCACGCATATGACTCCAGATCTGCCAACTGCTGGGCTCAGTTCAAGGGTTTGGCAGTCACATACAAAGCCCTTCATGGCCTTGGTCCCTCATACCTGCCTATTCTGAGTAAGTAAAATCTTCTCTCAGAAAGGATTTCACCCTTGCCAGGAGAGAAATCTTTCCAGGGGTTCCTCAAATTCCCAATTTTTCCATTGGGGAACAAAAATGAAAACAAAGAAGTCCTTGGATAATTGTCCTTTTTCATGCATTTTCTGTGCCTTCCCATATCTAGTCAGGCCTTAAGTTACTTATCCAGGAAGTCCTTCATTGAGTCTCTCAAGATGTCAGCCCCCAGCATAGTTCCTAACCCTGGATCCTCTCTCCAGGGAAAAACAGGCTATGAACAGTTTAGAAATCCTAAGGTATTTCTGAAAGTCTTATATGTCTTGTTAGTGATATTTCCAACTCCTTTATTTTGCCATTTTATAGCCTTCATGGATCAATCTAAGCAAACCTAGGCCGAGGACAGACTGGCAGTTTGCCCCGGTAGCCAGTCATAGCAAAAAAAACCCGGATTAAACTATACCGGGTTTTCCCGTCCACACAGCTGGAAGATACGGGACAGAGTCGCGCGGGAGCGTTCAGACTGGAGGCATGCTATATTCGCCGTTTCCCCATTAATTCGGCTGTGGGTGTATGGGTGTATGTGCACCGCATTGGGCAGTGGAGCGGAGTGCAGCCAATCACACCGCTGCTGCCTCGTGCCCAATGCGGGTTGCTCCCGGCTTTTTGCCTGCACGTTCAGCCTCCCCGGAAGCGGAGAAACGCGCAACGAACGCGGGCTTTCAGATTTGCGACGGCTTTTATCAGGTGTTTTTTTAATCTGGCAGTGAAGCGCAAGAGCACCGGTAGGCTACGGGTGGGGGACGCCAGGCAGATGTGCCTGTGTGAACGTTCCATTTACTCCGGTATTGAATCGTTGTCGGCCCGGGGCCCTTCCCGGGGCAAATTGCCAGTCTGTCCTCGGCCCTAGATTACTATTTTTCACCCTCTAAATAGATCTGAGCACATCTTATGTCAAGCTGAGCCTCCAAAGTGATTGGCTGAAACACTTTATGGCTTACTTGCAGATACTGAAGGTGGGGTCACATAATATATAAAAATAGATGGGGGAAAGATCAGCAGGTAATTATTCCAGAAGCTGTTTGGCTAAAATTGCAGAATGACCCTTTGGAAATATCAACCAGCATAGGTATAAGGGAAAACATTTTAAAAAGCATATATAGGTGGTACCTTACACCCGTCAGAGTTACAAAAATATTGCCAGAAGCTTTTAAAATAATGTTGGTGCTGCAATAAGCACACTCTTCTTCACATCTGGTGGCACTGTCCACTAGCATACAGATTTTGGACCAACATATTTAAGGAGATAAATAATATTTTAGACTGTGAGTTAGCGTGTGAGACTCAGGTAGCTCTCCTAAGCATTCCACCTGAAGAGAAAAAGGTATGTGCTTAAAAATGTTTTGGCTGTGGCAAGACAACTTTAAGCGCAAACTCAGCCTGCTGAGCAGTGCTGAAGGCGCTGGCAGAATATTTATTTATTTTATATTATTTATTTATTTTTGGATTTGTATCCCGCCCTCCCCTGAGGCTCAGGGCGGCTAACAAAGAGGCGTGAATGCCACAGTTAAAACAAATAGAACAGAATAAAACAATATAATACAATATGCTAAAATGTTGGTGCTCTCAATGTCTACGCTCTCAAGATGGGTTTCTAAAGAAATAATTAAGTTCAGTGGACTTTCGGTTCATGGAGACTTGCTAGCAGACGTGCCTCCCGGTCGATCCGGGGGCCCAATCTGTGTGCTAGTGGTTTGGGGAGCGATGGTCCGCTACCTCCCAGGAGCCTTGGCATAAAGGTTCCTAGCCATGGGGCTTTTGAGGGTTCACCTCTTTGCCAGTGTCATGCTGGGGAATTGAGGTGCTCCTCCGCCCCGACGGTCCGGCTGCTATGCGTCCATACGGATTTAGAGCTGCTGACTGGGACAAGCAATGGAGTTCGAGCGAGAAACTGAATTGAAGTGAGGTCGCAAGACTGGCAATGAGCAGTGAGTTGAGTAAAGGCAAGAAAATGGCACACTGAAAAGAAAGCACCCCCCTTGGGACTGGCGTGGGAAGCGTGCGGGGGAGGGGCCCCTCCCAGACACAGAGATCTAAAAGCATTACAGCAAGGGGGGAGTGGAGAGAAAAGCTAAGAATCCTGTTTTAAGAACCTCACCAGTGCACATCTAAGCAGTTTGGAAACTTTCAGAGACCTTAACAACTTTCAGTAAAAGTAAACAATCCAGAAAGATGGCGGGGAGAAAGCCTGAGAAAGGACTGAAACCGAAACCAGCAGGCAGCATGAGTCCGAGGGCGGAAGAGACCATAGAGTTCCCTAAATTCTTAGCAGACTCCCTACTCCCTCTACTGGACCAGATGACCAACATTAACCAGCAATTAACAACTTTAAACCAGAACTTTGCGGCACAGCAACTCCAACTCGCAGATAATACAAAAAAACCAGAGCAGGTGGCTGAGAAAGTTTTGGAATTGGACGCCAACTCGAAAAAAGCAGGGAAAAAGATGCAAATGCTGGAAAAGAAGCAAGCTTCTGAAGAATTTCAACTGCTACAACTACAAATGGACAGAGCAAACTTGGTGCTCCAGTTTCAAGGGATTACTGAAGCCAAAAATGAGAATCTAAAGCAATTACTGAGCGATGCATTAGCCCCAGTGACAGATATAAAAGCAGAATATATATTAAGTGAAATGGATGTGGTCTATAGAGCCTGCTCTACATACATTAAGAAGAATAATGTGCCTGGGGAGAATGTGGTGAGATTCTCGAAGAGGCATATAAGGGATTTAATCCTAAAAGTGACTGCAAGTATACCCTTGAAAATCAGTGGTAACAATATTAGAATTCTAGAAGACATTCCATTTGAAATAAGGAAGAAGAGGAAGAAGTATAAGGACTTGATTCTTTTTTTACAAACAAACAGCATTGCATACCGGTGGTTGATTCCTGAAGGCGTCATCTTCAAAATAAAGGGCAAAAAGAAAAAAATTTGACTCTGTTCTTAAAGCACGAGAGTTTTTGAGGCTGCAACTGGGACCAGAAGAGGACGCAAAGAAAGAAGAGGATAGCAAATCCACTGGTGAACTGAATACTGTGTCTTCTGATGAGGACTCTGACGCAGAAGAGGGGGCGGCTGCACCCAAACAAAGCTATCAACTGAGAGACCGTAAAGCCAAATGAAGACCGAGACTCTGAAAGCTTGTGTAAAGCATTTGATTTTAAGATGATCTGGGGTGGGTTGTTGAACAGGGAAAGTGGTTAATAAGGTGTTTAATCGTGAATATCCGATCATGCTCAATGTTTTTAAGCATTTTTTGACTAACATGTGTATAAGCTATACTGACGATCTCCAACCCTTGGGGTTTTAGTTAGTTGTGGTTCTCTTTTCTTTCTCCATAGATGTAGTTGTTTCCCTCCCCCCTTTTTTTCATTGTAGTTTGTAGTTTATAGAAAAATGCAAATAAAAAATCCCCTTTGGGGGGCCAAATAAATAAATAATTAAGTTGAGTCCAGCAACATTCCACCCCATGGCTCAGCCCTCCCATCTTCATCTTCATCCAGGAACGTCTCACACCCCAACAGAGGCCACACAATGGTGGTAGGGGAGCGATGGTGGAAAATAACAATGGTGGAAAGTGGTGGCAGTGGCTCCTACTTAAAAGCCTGGCAGAAGAGCTCCATCATACAGGCCCTGCGGAACTGCCCAAGGTCCTGCAGGGCCTGGATCTCCTCCAGGAGCTCATTCCGCCAGGTAGGAGCCACCACCGAGAATGCCGTGGCCCTCGTAACAGCAAGTTCAATGTTCCTGGGGCCGGGAATTACCAGGAGATTTTGACTCCACAACCGTAGTGCCCTTTGGGGAACGTGTGGGGAAATTAGAATTTTAAAAAGGCTTCCAAGGGACTCCCTCCCCAAAGGGAGTCCTGGGAGAAGAAGACCGGTCCTTCGATAGTTCATGGATTGAAGAACCTGGGTCTGTTTACTCAGGTGACCTAATGACTGCATGATACTGAAGAGGAGATTTGTCGGCAGCTCTGAGCCACGGTGGTGAACTGGGACCTCCGTGTCCGGAGGCAGTCTCTTCTGAGCACCAAATGCTTGGGAGAAAGGAAGTTCCTTCTTGTGAGCTTCCCAGAGGCCAAAACAGAAGAAAGCCTCTGAGAGGTGACCCTCAATCAGGAGCCCAAGGAGAATTTAGGGGTCCTCTTGAGTGGTCCAAGGCATTTCCAGAAGTGTCTGCAGTAGCAGAAACTGTGCAAGTTCTCCCCTATCAACAGGGCCTTCCAGAGAGTTCGCATTGACCTTGCAGGTCAGTTCTGGGAGGCTTGAAGCCCATTGTTATCAGAGAGAGAATGGAGGCCTGGATGGAGGGGGTCTGATCCTGCAAAGCAAACCTTAGTGTTTGGGAAGAAGGAAGGGGGAGAGAGGTATTGCTGTGTTTGTGTCTACTGGTTTTAAGCAGGTACTGGAAGGTGGATTAGTGGATCATGGGCTGTGCTGGTGGGTGAGAGAACCCTGGGGGAGTGTGCCTTTCAAAATATAGCACCTGGAGACATGATAACCTCTCCCTCTTCTTGACCTGTGGGTGCTTTTCTGATTCTCCCGTGGTCTCTGAAGTTTCTCCCCTTTTTCTCCCTCCTCCAGATCAGCCCACGGTGAGAATCTCCCACACCAAGGCCGGCCCCCTGGCCCACCACAGCCTCCTGATCTGCACCGCGACAGGATATTACCCCTCGGGGGTTACTTTCAAGTGGCTGAAGAACGGGCAGGAGCAGACGGAAGGGGCGGGGTACGCGGACGAGGTCCACAACGGAGACTGGACCTTCCTGAACCAGGCAATGCTGGAGACGGTGCCCCAGCGGGGAGACCTCTACGCCTGCCAGGTGGAGCACAGCAGCCTGAAGGAACCCATCACCGTGCAGTGGGGTGAGAGACTGGCGGGCTCCCCCGTTTCCCCTGGACACAGAATACTGCACAGTGGGTGGGAGTTCTGTCTTACTCCGAGGACAGCTTGTGGTCCCTGCAGGCATAACTGTATAGTCCATTCAGGTTCTCCTCTCCTTTTCTGGGAGGTTCATCGTGGTCAGGAAAGCTGCCTCCTCTGGAGAAGTGGCTTTTCTGCAGAACGGGGGGCTCCTGACAGCCCCCTGTAAAGCCCCCTGGAGTCAGAAGAAGCACGTGGGGCTCTCCTTGGTGACACCTGGGCCCTGCTGGACTTCTTTAGTTTCCACAGGGCATGCCAGGCCAAATGGCTTTGGAGGGTCACCCACTGTTTTTGTTTGTGGTACGGTGCCACATATTTTAATAGCTTGACATTTTAATGTGAACATTTTATATTTGTTACGTGCTTTTATATTGTTTTTACCATTTATGTGGCTTCCATGTTCTAAGTCGCTGTGAGACCCTCTGGGTGAACAGTGACTAAACAATCTAACAAATGAACAAGCATGTGGACCTTGCAGCCCAACTTGGGCTCTGTGGTCTGTGAGATCCGATGGAGGGGTGGGCCGTGCCGTTGCGTAGTTCATGAACCAAAATCAGTCTTGTGGAATCTAGAATCTGAGAGGCCCAACCTGGCCCTGAGCCGTCTTTCCTTCTCTTTCCTCAGAGCCGCGGTCATCGAACTCTGCCAAGAGCAAAGTCTGGACAGGGGCTTTGGGGGCCCTGCTAGGGGTGGTCTTTGGGGCCGCGGGAGTCTCCTTCTACCTGAAGACCAGGCCAGGTAAGGAGGGGGGCGTGGGTGGCCGGTGAGAGAGGGACACGGCAGGGAAGGCGCTGAAGGGAACTGGGGGGACCCCTGCAACCTCTCTCCCCCCGCCCAGGACTTTTCCAGCTTCTGATCCTGACTGGGGTCTATCTGAACTGGAGCCCCCCTCCCTTAAGAGCAAGGGACCTGGGGGTGTGGGGGTGGTCAGTATTCTCTTTCTTCCCCAGGCTGGTCTGGCTTGGGTTCTGCATACTGAGCTGGTCTCTGACTGTTAAGTCAAGGCCTCTCCCCCAACCTTGTAAAAACAAGAAGTGTGCTTCAATCGGTACAAAAGAGTGAACGGAGGTGAAACATGTCGTAGAGTGCAGGCCTTCCTTTTAAAAAAAAATATCACAGAGGACTGGGGTCTGTGTGGGAGCCGGGGATCTTTTTGCAAGTCCCCAGGGTCCATCTTGAGGTACTGCCCTGTTGTTGGCCCTCCAGAGGAACTGGTTGGCCCCTGTGTGAGATGGGAGGCAGGACCACATAGACCGTCACTGGTCTGATCCAGCCAGACTCTTCTGATGTTGTTATGAAGAGCTCCACCTCTTTTACCTGGTTTGTTGGCCCTCCAGAGGAACTGGTTGGCCACATGTGTGAGAGAGAGAGAGGAGGCTGGACTAGGTAGACCCTCACTGGTCTGTTCCAGCAGGGCTCGTCTTCTTTTCAATGTTTTATTATTATTTATTCTTACATAATCTCAGAACAGAACTAGAAAGTGGTGACTAATCAAATTAATCGAACGACAATGAGAATTGCTACAAGGAGCGTGCAAGATGAAGCTAGAAACAACCCGGGGGAGGGAAGAAAATGGGAGCCGTGCAGGAGCCTCGAGCGATTTGATTTTACATTTAAAAATCCCAGCAATTCAGTTGGGGCTGGAGGAGCAGGGCTCTTCTCATGTTCTTATAGGGTGGGGCAGTTCATGGTGCGGGAAACCCACAGAAATCCACAGCCCTGCAAGGGCTTTGATACTCTCTCTCTCTCTTTCTCCCTAGCGGCCCCCACGGCACCTGCTGCAGGTAAGGCTGTCCGTACATCTCCCCCAATAACATTATTTGTTTTTAATCCTGCCTGGCAGGAAGGAACTGCCCAAAGTTTAAACTGGTTGTACACAGACAGGGCGACTTTGCATTTACTTGTGAGCATTCCCGAACACTTCCCGTACAGTGTCCCTGTCCTCCTTCCAGCAGCCCTGTGAGGTAGGCTGGTCACGTTATCCCCTGCCTTGTAGATGGAAGGATTGGGTGAGAAACTTCCACGAGGCTGCTTTGGGAGCTCAGGACAGAGTTCAGATTCAGACTGGCAACATCCCCCTGGCCCCTATGTGAAGGTCAAGTAGAAGAGCTTGTGGAAGGAGCTGTCCGTCTCAGGGTAGAGGTCCATCTCGTCCCTGCGGTCCTTCACCTCCTGCCCCTTCTTCAGCCAGGTGATGTTCTGGAAGGAGGGGGAGGAATTCATTTGCTAGGCCGATGGGCACCGTGGGCTCTCCCTGCTCCTCCGGCTTCTCCGGGCACACCGTCACCCTTGAGGGGACTCTAAGGGAGGGGAGGGAGAGACACAGAGAAGAGTTTCTCTTCCAGGTCTGGATCCCAGACGGAGGCCCCCCTTCTCAGCTCCTGAAGGGCCCCAGAATGGAATCTTCACTCACTGAAGGGAGAAGCTGCCCCACTCCCTGGGTGGACTTTGGGGTCCATGTCAGCGCTCAGAGGGGTGCCTGTCTGGACCCGCCTGGCATGGGATCAGCTCTGGAGACCCACCAGCCCCATAGCAAGAGGGGCAACAGGCAGCCTCCTCTGGGGAGGATCTCTCGGGAGGATGGGGAGGGGGAAGGAGACTGGGTTGGGGGGCTGGGTTCCCAGTATTGTCAGGGGAGATACCATCATTTGGCAGCAGGCAGAGGGGGAGTCTTCCCCTAACTGCTTGAGACATCAGTTGACCAGACTGATGAAACCCAACGTGGTGTAGTGGTTAAAGGGTCAGGCTAGGAGCCGGGAGACCCTGACTCGAATCCCTGCTTCATCCCGGAAGCTCCCTTGGGCCGGCCACACATACTCTGAGCTTGGCCTACCTTGCAGGGTTGTTCTGAGGATGAAAACGGAGGATGAGGGAAGGGTGCTTCGAATCTGCATTGGGGAGAAAGGGGGGGGATAGAGAAATGTCTCCCAGGGTGCCGTTGGGACCTTTCCCCAGCCCAGTCGAGGGGGGGGCTTGTGACAACATTCCCTCCGTACTCCATGAAGCCCCCCCTCACCACCAGTGAATGGGAAGATGTTGAAACTCTGGCTTCATTCAGAGACGGTTGAAATGGAGTAAATATCACTCCGTGTGGAGTGGCTTTCACTGGGACAGTCCCATTCGAGTCCAGGAGCCCCTGAGAGACCAAGATCTTCATGGCCGAAGCTTTCGAGAGTCTGAGCTCCCTTCCTCAGACACCTCCGTCACGTTGGGTTTCATCTTTTATGTGACAGCAGACGGTGCTTTCATTGAAACACTAAGAAAATACTTTGCTCCAGTGGAGGAGGCCTGTAACGCTTCTGGCCTGGTGGGTAGTGGGTGGGAATCCCGCCAGACTGCCCAGGTGTGCTTTTGATTTTGTGTCCTCTTTATTTTACCTTCTCCAGCCTCTAACCCTCTTCCCCCCTTCTTTCCTGACAGGCCTCATTGGTTAGTCCCAGCGGCTCCAGACCTCACATATCTGGGAGACCGTTTTCTTGAGCAAAGGAGATGTTCATGTCCTTCTACTGATCCCGCCCCCTCCCCAGAGTTCATCCGTGTCCAGGCAGCATTTAGACCGACTGTTGCTTAAAGCTGCTCTGGGGTACTGCTGGGATTGCGGGGAGGTTCACGATTGGGCAGGACGACTGGAGGAAGTGTTCCCAGCTGGCATTTTGTCTAACTGAGACACTAGAGTTTATGGAGAGTTGTCTACATGTGAGTCTCAGCTGAGCCCCACGAGCCAAGGTCCGTGGAAGCCTCTTGGTTTAGATTTTATCACACCCTTCCTCTGAGGAGCTCTGAGTGGATTACAGGGTTATTACCACCCCTCTCGCCCTATTATTCCCCCTACAACAACCCTGTATGGTAGGGCTGACCTGACCCAGAGAACCTAAGCCGGCCAGATCTCATCAGACCTTGGAAGCCAAGCAAGGGTCACCATTACCCAGGCCAGTCATTGGAAGGGAGACCGCCGAGGAATACCAGGGTTGGGATGTGGAGGCAGGAAGCAGCAAACCTCCTCTGAATGTACCTCTTGCCTTCAAAACCCTCCAGGGGTCTCCGTACATCCGCTGCAGCTTTGCACATCCGTCTCCAATTTGACATATTTATCTGCTTCACTGTTTTCCCACTAGAATCGAATCCAAACAAATGGTGACCATATCAACTGAGCTTGTCCTTCCTGTTTGGTTCTCATATCTGTTAAAACACCTTCATTAAGTGTCTGCTAATTTGTGGTTCGCCCTCTTGTCTCTATGTATGGACTGATAACTTCCATTTCAGTGTGTCTGAGGAAGTGTGCATGCAGACAAAAGATCACACCTTGGATAAAACTTTGTTGGTCTTAAAGTTGCCCCTGGACTCAGGCTTTGTTTTGAAGAAGAAGAGAAGAAGAGAAGAGATTGGATTTATACCCCGCCCTTCACTTGGAGTCTCAGAGCGGCTTACAAACTCCTTTCCCTTCCCCACCCCACAACAGACACCCTGTGAGGCAGAAGAAGAGAAGAGATTGGATTTATACCCCGCCCTTCACTTGGAGTCTCAGAGCGGCTTACAAACTCCTTTCCCTTCCCCACCCCACAACAGACACCCTGTGAAGTAGGTGGGGCTGAGAGAACTTCTGACAGAAACTGTCCTTGAGAGAACAGCTGTGCCAGAGCTTGTGACTGGCGCAAGGTCACATCAGCAGGTGCAAGTGGAGGAGTGGGGGAATCAAACCCGGTTCTCCCAGATTAGAGTCCACACACTTAACCACTACACCAAACTGGCTCTCTGGATATTTGCTCAACTGGATATCCGCTCTGAAAGAGGAGAAATGGTGGTGGCAGGTGGGGGGGGGGTCTTCAACCCTACAAGGCGCAGTTTCTGGTCAGAGATCTGCGAGGCACAATTTGACCAGTGGGTGCTTATTTGAAAGGGCCGACGTCCTGCGCTCATTCTTGTCGATAATTGTTGGCTGCAGAATGGAGAGAAATGGATGTCTGGGGCCACTTCTTTGTTGTGGTGTTTATTGATTGAAATGCTCAGCCCCTCCCCTGCTCGCTTCACTGGCCAATCCCGTCGCTCGCTGCAGTCTTCTAGAGGGGATCTGCCCCTGCACGTTCCACAGGCTCACCCCTGGAAGTGACGCTTGGCTCTCTTTTTCCCCTATTAAGTATTTTCAGCACAGATAACTTCCTCTAGAAAGTCATCCTCAAGGAGACCTCTGAATTGGCAAAGTGTTTGGACTTTTATTTGGGAAAGGAGGGGATCTATTTCGCCCTTCCTGTTTGTGCTGCCCGAACCTTCCCGGCTTCTCACGAGCAAACCTCTGCTTCCATTTCAAAGAGCGGAGGGGTATTCTGGGGCTCATCCCGGCCAGAAGGGTCAGAGTCCTTTCATTTTAACCCCGTAACTGCCACAATCTTCCTGAAGCTGGGGGCCAGTTTTGAAACTAGTAGCTTTGTGTTCATAAAACACAAGAGAAGCCAACACTGGATCAGGCTTTATATTGCTAAGGACACAAGAGAAGCCAGTGTTGGGTCAGGCCAATGACCCATCCAGTCCCACCCTCTGTGTCACACCGTGGCCAAAACCCAGGGGCCACCGCCAGAAGATAGAGACAGTGCCTTATTTGGGGGAAAGGGGTGCTGGAAATGGGAAATGAAGTTTTCAATCTGTATACTGAAAACCCATGAACTTATAAACATTTTTAAAAGAATTTTGTCGAAGAGGTTCTGGAATTCTGTTCCGGCATGTTCCCCCAGAAAAAAAACCCTGAAGATAGAATTCAATGAGATCTGAACACGCTGGAAAAGTGGGCAGATGGGAACAAGATGCAATGAAACAAGGATGAGTGCTGAGCTCTACGTCTGGGTAACAAAAATGAGGAACACACATACGGGATGGGGGATACACTTCTGGGTAGCAGGGTGTGTGTGAGCCAGATCTTGGGGTCCGAGTGGAATGTAAGTGAAACATGAGCAGCCAGTGTGAAGCAGCGTCAAAAAGGGCTAATGCAATCTTGGGACGTATCAACAGAGGCATCACATCCAAATCGCAAGATGTCCCAGTCCCTCAGTACACTGCTTTCGTCAGGCCACACCTGGAGTTTTGTGTGCAGTTCGGGAGGCCTCATTTCAAAAAGGGTGTGGACAGAATGGAGCGGGTGCAGAGGAGAGCCACGAGGAGGATCGGGGGGGCTGGAGACCGAGCCCTGTGAGGGTGCTCTGGGCTGATCCTGCCCTGAGCAGGGGGTTGGACTACATGGCCTCTGTGTGGCCCCTTCCAACTCTGCGTGATTCTCGGACTCCCCAGCAAATCTCCCACCAGGAATTTCCCAGCCTGGAACCCTGGGAAGCCTCGTCAGGCCTGGCCCCAGTGGGTTCGGGAAGGAGCCGGGGTTCACAGCACAATGAGCACAGCAGGTCTCCTGGATCAGAGCCAGCTCCTCTCTTTCATTTCCCCACACCCCGGGTTCTGCTGGGGGTGGGGGGCGTGGGGAAGCGAAACCTGAGCGCTTCTGCCGCATTCCACTGCCAAGCAGGGGCTGCTGGCCAAGAGGAAGCCTCTTCTTCTGGTGGGGGCGCCAGAGGTTCTGACTCATTGCCCGGGGAGCTTGCTGCTGTGTTTGTTTCTCTCCAGCGAGATCTCCAGAAAGGAGGTGGTGGGTTATCTTTTGCACTCAGACCCCCCCTCAGCCAGCCACTGGCAGCCCCTCCTCTCCCTGAGGCCATGGCAGGCACAGCTCAGAGCTGTACTCACAAGAACCTCAGAAGAAAAGCCCGGCTGGATCAGACCACCATCCTCCAGTTTTCATGCAGCAACGAAACAGTTGCCCTGGAAGGCCAAACAAGCCGGCCCGCCCCTGATGTTGCCTCCTGGCACTGAGATTTAGAGGTAGATTGCCTCTGTATGTGGAGGCTCTCTTTAGTCCCCAAGGCCAGTGGTCACTGACACAAGGCAGAGAAGAAGTCGTACAGGGTGGAGCCCAAAGGCCAGGGAAGACAGCGATTCTCATCTCTTTGTAGTCAGGTATAGATCGGTGCCTGTCTGCTGAGGACTACATTTCAGGCGCTTGATGAAAGGAGTTCTAATCCTGCCACAACAACAGTGCAATCCTGAGCGTGTGTACTCCAAGGTAAAGCTCACTGAGTTCAATGGGACCTACTCCCCCCCACCCCCGGGTAAGAATGCTTAAGTTCGCAGCTTGTATCTGTCAGACTCTTCCGTGTTTTGGCTAAAGCAGATTTCTCAAAGCACCGGTCCGTAAGAACATAAGAGAATACAAGAGAAGCCATAAGAACGAGGGTGGCCAATTCTAGCCTTGGAAATTCCTGGAGAATTGGGGGGGGGGGCAGCAGGCAGTGCCCGTATGGGGGAGGGGATCGGGGAAGGATTGCGCCCAGTGCCCTACAGAATTTGCCCTCTGAAGTTGCCATGTTCCCCAGGAGAAGTGATCTTCCTAGACTGGAGATCAGTTGTAGTTTTTTGGGGGGAGACTCCAGGCCCCGCCTGGACGGTGGCAACCATAAGATAAGCAGAGAGGGTGTGTTGCTGCCATTGAGGCTGTTTTGCGCAGCCCCCGACGGCCCCCCGAGGAAGCTTCTCTCCGAGGCTGCAGGACGAGCGGGCAGCTCAGAGTCGAGCCCAAGACGACAAGGGACGATTTGCCCAGAAGCGGCCACTCGGCTACCCGGCAACTGATGACTCGACTGCTCTCCGAGCCGGCGATTGGCAGGGAAAAGCTGGACTCCTGTCTCAGGGGAGATCCCGGCCAAAGCTCCAAGCCAAACCCGCCTCGGGGGCAGCTGGTGACTCTCCGACGGGGGGGCGATTCTCTGCGCTCCAACTTCTCTCCCCCGCCGCCCCGCCCGCATTCAGCCAAGTGCCTCCCGCCTCCCTGCCGTCGATTCAATCCTCCCTCCAGCTGCGCCCCCTGCCGGGCTGCCCCATCGCCCCCACCCCGCAGGCACCGAGGAAGGGGCGGGGCTCTCACCTGCTGCCACCACGAGCCCACCCAGGAGGGGCGGCGGCGGCAGCCGCGGGTACCCGGCCAAGCCCGCCACTCCCGTTGCCATCTCCGAGGCGGGAGGCGCCCAGTGGCGGAGGGAGGGCCGGGCAGCTTCGGAGGGGGGTGGGAGAGGGCGGGGCCGAGGCAGCCAATGAGAAAGGGGTCCGCGTGCTGACCTGGCAGTTGCCGGGTAGAAGAGCCCCAGAACGCCGCCCAAGTGGCGGGGTACAAATTTGAATAAATCCATCCAACCACCTGTCTCACCCAGTGGCCAGCCAGTTCCTCTGGACAACCACAACAGGGCAGAGAGGCCGAGGCCTTCCCCTGAGGTCTACTCCTGGCTCTGGGATTCAGAGGCTCCGTGCCCCTGAAGGTGGAGGTTCCCCCGGTCACCAGGGCTCGGAGCCATTCATCGACCCAGCCTCCACAGACCTCTCTAACCCCCCTTTTCACGCTGTCTGTTCCCGTGGCCATCGCTACACCCCACCTTTGGATCACTCGTCGCTGTTTAAAGACGCGTTTCGACTCTCTCCGGGCCTGGCAGAGCAGAAGACTGGGGGAGTGAGCGGATGGGGGCACTGGGGCAGGATCGCTCCCTTTGCCCTGGGTGGGGCGGGGGGGGCAGGAGGAAGAGGAGGCTGCCTCGGGTCTTCCAGGGCCCTGTGGGAAAGGGGGGCATCGACTCCATGGGGCCAGCCTGCCTGAGGTGGGCTCCGCTCCATGGCCCACCTAGGTTCTGGGTGTGGAATACACAGATTGAGCCCAAGGGACTGTAGTAGTAATAGGGTATACACTTCTTTTATTCAGAGACCGGAAACGTTTGACAGCTGCCCCCCCATCCCCCTGCAGAAGCCACGCTTCCACTAAGGAGGGGGCTATGCTTCAAAAACAGGGATGGGCAAGATGGCCGCCAGTGTCAGCCCAGAAGGGAATGGAGGAGGCTGTGCTATGGGGCTGTTAGCAGCAGGGGGTTTGCAGTGGGGAGAATGAGTCTGGTACAATGGCAGCCATTTGTGTTGTTGTGCTTGGTGCAAAAACTTCAGGCTGTGGGGGCAGTAAAGCAGAGAGAATATCCAGAGGGGAGCATGTGTACAAGTTTGTTTTTTTAACAAAGTGTTGTTGAAAAAGTGTGTTTGGTGTAAGTTTTCAAAACATCCCCCCAGTTCTCTCTCACTGGAAACTCAGACAGGCAAGAAAGGGGGAGATTTCCACTCCCTGCTTGAAAAAAGGGAGAGCTGAAATCACTATGCCCCCCCCTATTGTTGTGCTTGGTGCAAAAACTTCAGGCGATAGGGACAGTAAAGCAGAGAGAATTTCCAAGGGAAGCATGTGTGCAGTTTATTTATTTATTTATTTTTAACATGTGCTGAAATGTGTGTTTGGTGTAGGTTTCAAACTTTGCCGGCGCTCTCACGCTGGAGGCTCAGGCTGGCAAGAAAAGAAGAAAAAAGTTTTCCTCCTCTGCTTGAAAAAGGAGAGCTGAAATCACCATGCCCCCCACCCACCCCCCCTGAGAAAAGGAAAGACTATTGATTCTAACGTATATCTACTAACAAAAAAAAAGCACATTTTGCAGACTGTGAAAATTGGGCACAACAACACCCCTTTTTCCTTTGGGTTGTGTGTATCTCTGTGTTTAGTGCAGACTCCCCAGGGTCTGAGAAGTCTCACACACACACACACACACACACACACACACACAGCCAGCTGATTTCCACTCTTTGCAAGCCCCCCCCCCGAGAGCAAAGGCAACCAGTTTGCTGCAAAGGGGGAAAAGTGTCCTTTTTAAAAAGTGAAATGGCTGCTGCATATCACAGGAATAGGTAAAGAACAAATAAAGAGAGAGAGAGAATCTCTAAAGCCTGCTCTCTCTCTCTTTCTGCAAACGTCCCCCCCCCCCCCAAGGTACACACATCGCAAAAAACAGCTTGATTGAAGCAAAGGGAAAGAACAAATAAAGAGCAGACATCCCCTTTAACATCTCAGCAACAATTTTAACCCATAGAAAGTAGTGTTAATTTGAAAGCAAGCAGAGAGAGATTGCACTAGAGAATCTCAAGCCATGAAAAAAAAAAAAAAGACAACCAGCTCACTTACCCAGAAAAACATAGGGAATGCCAGTCTCCAGTTCCCCCCCGTGCCCCCAACTCAAGTTAAAGCATGCAAGCAGGAAATTCCCCCCACACCCCGGTTTCAATCCTTTTTAAAAAGAAATACAGTGTGCAAAACCAGAGAAAATTCTTCTGGGCAAAAATGCCCTTAAAAGCAAAAAGTTTTTCCAGGCAGTTGTGTATTGGAGGGAAGACAGCAAGCTTCTGTACTTCCGACAGAACAAACAGCTCCAAGGGGGGCGGAGCGAAGATTCCTAGCCCAATCCTAGGCTGTTTTCAGCCCCGGGAAGTTTTGAGCTGTGGCAGTCAGCCAATCCAAAAACTACTCAAGCACTTGTCAAAACTCTGAATGGGTGGAGGTTTTTCCCCAGGAGTTCCGTACACACCCCACCCCCAGCCAAAGTTGGGGTGTTTGGTTTATCTATGAAGATATCTGGCGTTAGAGCTAGCGGTCAACAGGAAGATGACATCATTGCTGCTCCAACCTAAAAACAGGATATGCCTAGTGCGAAAAACAGGAAAATTGCATCATTTTAAAAAGATTGGAGGGGGGATTTTTATATCTCTCCACTGATTTCACTCAAAATGTGTGTCACAGTTTTAAAAACCTGTTTTATTTAAGATATGAGAATGTTTAAGCACACTGACCATTTATAGCAATATTCTGTGTCTCTGGTGAAAAAAGGTTAATCACATATGATTGTGGCATAATAGCACGAGGCATTTTAGGGTCCTGTTTGATCACAATGTGTGAAGGAGAGAATGACATTGATACTGCACACACACCCCAAATACCAGCACATGTGTTTTGAGACAGGGGCAATATAAGGAGAAAGCGCGGCCTTCCCTTGAAACTAAAAGGCCACCATTGTGTTTGTGCCCACCCTCTTTCCCTTCTGTGTGAAGTGAAATAAATCATAGGGGAATTGCAATAAACAAAACGCAGGTCCTGCAGTGTGCGCCGTGGGTATAGGGAACCCAGCCTTCTAGGAGAGGTCAGGGGGAGTGTCCCGAGGCGGCACGTGCGATTTGGGGGCTGTAGGAGCTGTTTTGGCTATTTTAGCCTACGCCGACCCTGCGAGGTAGAACACCCAAGCGGCACATGATTTCATTTTGGGGGTATCGAGTGACCCCTCAGCAGACTCGCCTCGATGAGGGGGACCTCTGGGCACTATTATTGGGGTGATTGGGGGTACCCCCAAAATTTCGATTTTGGGGCGCCCTCCTCCATCACGCGGTGGAGTGTCTGGCGACATTTAAACGCACCAATGAGCAGCGGAAGGGGGTGGTTCCAGGGGTAACAGAGATAAAAGGGGCAGGCCACGCTGCACACCTCTCCATGCTATCTTTAAAAAGCTACCAGCTTTCACATTCCTCTCTGCCAGAAGCAAAGAATGGATTATTAGGATCTGAACACACACCCGCAGCATTCCAGCTTCCTAAAAGGCACACAGATTAAAACTACAATCACTTTAAAACAAGTATTTATAACACAGGCGTTATCATTATGCAGGGGAATGAATGTGATCTGTGCAAAATTAAGGGAAACTTCTGACAAAGTTAATACAGCTGCCCCCACCCCCCCAAAAAAAAAAAACAACAACTGAAAGAAGACATATTGCTTTGCAGCACATGAACGTTGGTTTTATGAAAATGTATTTTATCTGCTGTAGCAGGAGATCCCGACAGCTCATGTTAATTTTTATATCACAGCAAAATGCTTATGTAAAATACTCTCATGCTAATTCTAAAAAGAAACAGCTGCAACAGTTTGCTTGTAATCCTATGCCATCATGACCATTCCCATGTTCTGTTGCCTCCAGTATGACTGGAGGTTTTGTATCATCTTCTGGGTGTGGAACAGGGGTCATCAGGGTGGTGTGGGGGAGGCATTTGTGAATTTCCTGCATTGTGCAGGGGATTGGACTAGACGACCCTGGTGGATCCTTCCGGCTCTATGATTCTATGATTCTGTGTCATGGTTTGGGGAACGCCAATACAGGCTGCCTATGAACGTGTACATAGGGCTGAGTTTCCCGAGTACTTCACCCCCCCACCCCCCACGCACGCATGTTAGCATGAGCAAAGACCCTGATGCGCAGGCAGGAGTTTGAAACACAGGCATCTCTCTTAAACAGGAAAAACTTTTATCTGCTACAAGTTATTAAACTAGAGCACAAGATAAAGGGAAATGACAGTTGTGTCTACTAGCTACACAGATTTGAGGAAAGAAACAGCAAAATCATATCACCCAAGCTAAACTTAACAGTATAGTAGTTATCAATACACCTTGCTACAGATGTTCATGGAGCAAATACATGCAGGGTAACCCGGATCCTAGCATTTGGTCAAAGAATACATTCAAATGACTTATCCTGAAATTAGTGGGATTTTTAAAAGTTGAACCGTGGCCCCTTCAGCTTATGCCTATCAGACTGATTTAATATCTAGAAATGGCATTCTTCTAGACATAGATGTATTCCATACAAACCCATGATAGTCTGTATGGTTTTGGCCTGAATTATTATATACAGAATTTCACACAAATCATCAATAATATATTTTTGTTTTAAAAGAGTAATAGGATATAGAAAGAAATAATTGTATAAAATTCATATTATGTATAAGACAAAAAAGAGATAGTCCAGTTTCTTTTTGCATAGCTCTCTAGATTACTATTTCCTTAAACTGAAGTTCTACACACGCACACACATAAATTTAGGCCCACCCCACTTTACTTATAGTATGAATCAATTATCTAAGAGCAATCATTTAGCGTATGCATTTTTATTTTCTACTAGTGGAATAGTTTAAAAAAGAACCGCAGCAGATCTTCACTAAGAATCTAGGCATTACCGTTTGGATCAGGTGGGAAAGTAACTTGTTGCAAGATATATTATGATTTACTAATATTTCTAATCTTTTGCACGGGGCCTGTAATCTATGGGGCGCATACGTTCTTTACAAAAATAGCGTTCGTACACAATGTATGTTACACATACCATGAATAAATGGAAGCAGTTCTAGAAAATAGCTTGTTTGAAGTTCCAGTTTTAATACACAGGTGTTCAAATGGTTCCTTAGCGGTAGTCTCTAAAGCATCATTGCAAATCAGTGTTTTGCAACGGACCCCGATTGTTTTTGATTTTGCCTTCTGAGCAAGCGTCACGGCCAGTCACAGTACTCATCACTGAAAGAAAATATAATATGTGGTCATGCTGTAGAAAACTAGATAGCCTTGTTACTCTATGATTTGCCAATTGGTAGTATGCTTAATGGATTAACAACAGAATGCATTGCGGAGGTGCTAAATAATACAATCTATTCCTGCAATTACATAGTTTTGGTTTGTTTTCAGTTAGGGTGTCGTCGTTTGCTGTACAAATGTGCAGGTGGGAGCATCATATGTGTTTCTGTTCAACGCAATGGGTAGTCTTTACTTTAATGATCTATATCCACGGTTTAAAAATTATAACTGGATATAAATACCACCGGCACGCCGGTATGTTTGTAACTCCGGCATGGGTCTACGGAATTATTTTATACTGACTTTTTAATTTGAGCGTATAAAAATAGCACGGTATTTTACTTATTTTATACCGTTCTCCAAAGCCGACCCCTCTACGAATTCATCTCGACGTGCCACGGCCAATAAGAGAGTTGTTGCTGTTCAAACGCACCAATGAGCGCCCACGGGCTTGGCAGGGGATTCTCTTTAAAATGGGAGAGACGGGCGCCGTGCTGCAGGTCACCTGCCGCTGCTGCTGCTGGTTTCCCCGCACCATGCAGAGCACACCAGCAAGTGTTTTTAAACCTGTGGCCCCCAGAGCACCGATGAAGAGGAAAACTACCGCCAGAAGGCGAAAGGTTAGCAGCGATTCAAACAAGGAAAATGAATTAGATTGTCTTCCAAAGCGGCTTTTTACTTCACCAGAGAAAAAGAAAGGAGAAGGGACTGAAATCTGTACCCCTGTGAAGGGGCAACTTTTCCAGGGTGGGGAGAGCTCTGCTTTGAATCAACAACCAGAGGTGCTATTCCAGGTGTGTATAGCTGAATGGAAAATACGTGTGAAGGCTGTTGGGGATGTGGTATGGAGCTTTTCCCTCATTTTTTCATGTTTGTTTTTAGAAATGCCGCCTTGTGGATTTGGTTGAGAATCATGGTCCGGTTCACAGAGTCCTACAAGAATATGTGGGAATGACCGCTGATGACATCCCACCTGTGGAGAGACAAATGTCACATTCAGCAATGTACAAACTGATTACAGCGGCAGCTTATTCAGTTATCAATTACTGTGCCAATGACCTCTCTTACTCCAAATGTGAAGGTTGCAT
Source organism: Gekko gecko (assembly GCA_029375565.1). Lineage (NCBI taxonomy): Eukaryota > Metazoa > Chordata > Lepidosauria > Squamata > Gekkonidae > Gekko > Gekko gecko. Next base: position 514,728 of record JAPDNY010000002.1, on the reverse strand, counting down.
GCTAGATGAACCAGCTCAGCTGGCACACGAATGTTTGACATGGCCGTCGGCTTTTTATGAAGAGAACTTAAAATATGTGTGTTGCAATCTGAACATGGGTCCCGTGCTGTATGTGATCACTGTGGTATCATGTTCCCTGGATTTTTTCAGTATGAACGAAAATTACGTCTTAGCACTGGCCAACCTTGTGGAAGGCATACGTTCTGCACCCAGACCCTGTGAACATTTGAGAGCATTGTTTCAGAAATGCCACCAACCCTATGTGAAACTTGTTGAAAAATTTCTGTGTAATACATTTCAGAATCGCATGTCTTTGACAACCTTTCTATAATAAAATGTAAAAAGTATTTGCACACTGCTAAAAAATCTGTAACTATTGTCTCTTGTATAAAAATAAAAAAATCAAAGTGTTTTTGTGAAAAAAGAACCTGTCTCATCAATGTTGCGGGGAAAAATCAAACACGTGATACTAAAAACACATTCAGGGGCAGAAGAGAAAGGAGGAAGAGTAGAATATCACGCTAATATGGTCTTAGCCATTTTATATGTAATATCACGCATTGTCTAATTTTGGCCATTTTTTTTTATTTTTATTTTTTTTTGTAGAGGTCAAGATGCAGGGATTTGGGTAGAGAAAAAGCCAAAATCAAGTGTGTGAGGTATCAGTTTTGGCTGGGGTAGTGAGAGAAAGATTGTTGTTTTGGAGCACCGATTGGAGTAAGGGTGGGTTAAGAACTGGGTGGGAAGGTTTGGCATAAGGACTGTAAAAAGGAAGATGGAAATATACTGGGGGTGGTGCTATGGTGATAACCGGATCCTAATCTTTTCCACAATTGGCCTGCAAATTGAGCAGAACGCGGCCCCTATTCTGCTCACCCCATGTCCCCTCTTAGAAGCTGTACAAAAAAGAGATTCAACCCCTCCAAAACTTCTAGTCTCCCCGAGGCGAGCCATGACGCTTCACTCTCTTTTACCACAATAAAAGAATTTTTTTATTAGACAACAAATATACAGTCTCAGCCCCTCCCCCATCTTCACTCCGTCTTTTCCCGCTTTTCATCTTCTCCGCATTGGTTCTGCTTTTCGGCACGGTCCATCAGTTTCCCTTGCAGGAATTCACACAGGTCTTTCCCCTCTATCTCAATCACTGTAACCTTCGGCAAACCTAGATCAGCTCCAAACTCTCCATCTCTGAGCTTATGGGACAGTTCGATCAAACCACAGCGATAGCAGCATTCGGGGTTTATCTTCTCACTGATGCAACTGGCCAGAAGTGTAAAATCGACAGGACCATCCCACACCTGTTTAAAGAAAAACAATTTTTAGCTCATATGTTGTTTTGTTACATTCACACAGTGGGCTCTTTTTGGACACACTTACATTTGGAAATAAAGCCTGAACACACGGACACTTCTCTTCTTCATCCTTGGCAGGATCAGCATCCTCAGGCTCAGGGGTTTGTGGTCGAGAAGGTGTCAGTTCTTTTACTTCACCCACAGCATCGGGCTCCGTATCAACCCCAGAATCTCCCGAGGTCTCACGCTCTGAATCTGCCCCGGAATCTTCCTCATCATCATTTTCAGAGTCTGAATCTTGAAGGAGAGCTAGACTCTCACAGTATGAGCAACAACGCGGATCAGCTTTCCCAGGAAAGGCCTTTGCCACATCAGAAAACTTCTGAACCCTTCCTATCTGCCATGGAAAAAGAAACACACGCCTAAGTTTCCCCATTTCACCTCTAGACATCCACAGACCCCTCTTTAAAAAACTTACATCGGGATATAATTCTTGTACACAGGGAGGCCGCCGCCTTTTGCATCCACTCTCACCCAACTGTGGTCCTGGTAATACGCTATATCTTCACAGTAACAACAACAGGACGGTTTCATTTTTTGAAAAGCAAGTTCCACAATTTGTATAAACAGGTTCCAAGGCACTTCATCATAACAGAGCTGCAAGACAGATGACACAGCCTGTTATTTCCTGTCAACAGCTCTCCCCACACTCCCCATTTCTCCCTCCTTGCTACTTACCTCCTCAATGAAATTTTCGGCACACACTCTTGGTTCTACATCCTCCTCCTCCTCCTCTTCCTCGTCAGGTCCAGATTTCTTGCGTGCTGCCTCTTTTACGGCCGCCTCTCTCAACCAATTGCACTCTTGGTAATATGCTATTAGTCCACAGTGGGCACAGCAATTTTCCTGCACCGGCTTGTGACAAATCTCAATTAAATCCGCAATCAGCCTCCAATACAATCCTTCATCCTCCAGCTGCAAGACAGACAATTCTGTTATTCTACACCCACACACACACCCTTCTTCCCAACATCCCATTCCTCACCTCAGCCCCATGCTACTTACATCCTCTTTTAAATTCTGAACACAGCCCTCCCATTCTTCTTCTTCTTCAATATCCGCCTCTTTCACGGGTTCAGATCCTTCAGGTGCCACAGGATTCATTTCTTCATAAATTGGCTCTTCCATGGTGTGAGGAAACCAGCAGCAGCAGCGGCAGGTGACCTGCAGCACGGCGCCCGTCTCTCCCATTTTAAAGAGAATCCCCTGCCAAGCCCGTGGGCGCTCATTGGTGCGTTTGAACAGCAACAACTCTCTTATTGCATAAGAGAAGGCTCCACAGTAACGCAAGGCTCAAGGGAGATTAGGGAGGCCTTTGCAAGATTTTATCAGGACTTATATAAAGAGAAAGAAACGACAAAATTTGAAGAATACAGCTCACAATAACATTAGAGGACAGACAGAAGCTAGGGAAGGAGATAACAGTACAGGAAATAGAAGAGGTAATTAAGAAATTAAAAAAAGGAAATCCCCAGGACTAGATGGGTTTACTGCAGAATTCTATAAAGAACTGGCAGAAGTCTTAGCACCAGAACTCCAGATAATGTTTAACGCGATATTGAAAGGAGAACAGGCCCCAGAGTCATGGAGGAAAGCAGAAATAGTGGTCATCCCCAAACCTCAAAAGGATCCAGAAATGGTCGGCTCATACAGACCGATTAGTCTACTTAATCAGGACTATAAGATCTTTCTTAAAATTTTAGCAAATAGACTAAAGGAGGTGATACCGAAAATAGTTAAAGGGGATCAATATGGCTTTGTGAGAGGAAGGAACATAAGCCATCCAATTAGGAACATTCTCAACATAATAGAACATGGCCAAAAAAAAAAGTTTGCCCTCCTTAAGTTGGATGTATATAAGGCCTTCGACACGCTCTCTCACGAATATATATGGAAAATAATGGATGAATATGGGATAGGTGGAAAATTTAAGGGTGCCATACAAGAAGTATATAAGGGAGGGAAAGCAGTGGTAAGGGTTAACGGAGGGCATTCAAGGGAGTTTAGCATACAGAGAGGAGTAAGGCAAGGATGCCCCCTCTCCCCATACATATTTATTATGGGAATTGAGGTCCTAGCAGAAAGAATAAGAAATAGCGGCAGAATAGATGGATACCATATTGGGAGTGAGGAATTAAAGATCAATTTGTTTGCAGATGATATAATGATTGCGCTGCTAAACCCTAAAGAGGGGATTAGAGAAATAAGGACTATATTGGAGGATTTTGAAGCATATTCAGGGCTAAGAGTGAATATGGACAAATCCGAAATTATGTACTTCAATGTCAGTAAAGCAGAGAGAAGAGAAATTGCAAAGATGACAAAAATGGGCCCGGGAGCTAAGTCAATAAAATATTTGGGGATCGAAATCAGGAAGAATTGGAAAAAAACAGGGGAAGGGAACTTCAAAATGGTCTGGAAGAAGATCTGTAAGGACATGAAAAGATGGGCAAATAAAAATTTGAGCATCTCAAACAAAATAAGAGCCGTAAAGATGTTCCTAATTTCTAAGATGATGTACCTATTCCAAACACTCCCAGTAGAATTAAGTATACAACAGTTAGAAAAATGGAATGGAATAATTAGGGAATGGATCTTTGGAAGTAAAAAGCCCAGAATGCAAAAGAAGTTCATTTATAACCCGCAAAATGTATTGGGGTGGGGTGTACCCAATCTAACAGACTATTACGAAGCTTTTAACGTCAAGTCAATGATAGAGATAGGAGAAGATATAGAGCAGAAATGGGTTAGATTGGAAAATGAATTAAATGAAGGAGCTGGGAGGCTGGGTATATTTACAAGAAATGTGAAGAAGGAATACGGCAGAGCGGTGGGACCTAGGAGAACAGCGTTGAAAATATGGGAGAAATGGCAACCAATCTGGTTGAGCAAGCTCTCTGAGTGGGCACCAGTGGAAAGTGTATATGGGGAATCTGACGACCCCCATTGGTGGAAACTACTCCAAGAAAAAGGGTTTGCTAGATTAAGAGATATGTATGGGGAAGGAGGCCGGCTTAAGCCACTACAAAAAATAATTGAGACAGTAGGGAAACAGTACTGGTTGAAGGCGACCGGTCTATATAATGCAATAAAAAAGGAGAGGCAAAAGAGGGAGGGGGACTCAGAAGAAGTCGCAGAAATCTTGTACAAAGAAAAGAGGAAGACAAGTAAGGGTCTAGCGGGTAAGATATATAAAATAATGATAACTAATGAGGAGTCAGTAATTAAAAGCACTCAAGCGAGATGGGCTAGAGAGGGACTAACCTCAGAAACAACCTTAAAAAAATTAATGGTGGGGGTCAAAAAGATCAAGTTCGATAAATTTAGAGAAATGGAGCTGAAGTACTTCACCAAATGGTACCGGACGCCAGCCCAGCTAGCTAATATGATATCGGGGATGAGTTCGAACTGCTGGCACTGCAATCAAGCCAAAGGGTGGTATTCACACATGTGGTGGGAATGTGCCAAAGTCCAGGAGTTTTGGAAGGAAATATTAGCCAGAATAAAGGAAAGGACAGGTGTATCAATACCTATAGATGTCAACTTAATGACATTAGGAACCTTAAAGATCGAGAGAATAGAAAGCACATATCAAGAGGTAGTTAAGGCAATGATACTAGCTGGAAAGGCAGTCATAGCATTAGGATGGAAAGACAAGAATAAGTGGACAATGGAGAATTGGAATAACTATCTGTTTGAATATATTCAATCAGATATAGTGACCCTGACAACGGAAGAGAACACCTGGGAGGAAAAGAAGACGCAAACAAGCAAGAAATGGTCATCGTATTTCGATTACATCAAGGAGGACGAAGCCATGAAGGATGCCTATTGGAAACTTCGGATTCTGTGCCCGTGGCTGAAGCAATGAAGAAAGAAGAGCAGGGGGAGGGACTGAGGGGAGGGGGGGTGGGGTGGGGGAAAAAAAAATCTTGTATCACGGTAGTGGGACGATTATATGTGTGAAAGCCTGTTGAAATAAAGAGAGGTTAAAAAAAAAAAAAGGAGGGTCCATCTGGTCCAGCGTCCCCTCTCACGAGGTGGCCAACTGCAGGGACAACAACCACAGGGCAGAGGGAGCGAGGCCTTCCCTTGATGTCACCTCCTCGGTTTGGGATTCCGGGGATCAGTGCCTCTGAAGATGGAGGTTCCCCTCAGCCACCAGGGAGAGTAGCCACTCCTAGACTCATCCTCCAGGAATCTCTCAGAACCCCCCCTTTTGTGTCCATCACCACATCCTCTGGCAGCGAATCCCACCCTCTGAATCAGCCTCTGTGTAAAGAGGCATTTCTGCTCCCTCTGGGCCTTGGGGCCGGGCAGAAGACCGGGGGGGGCAGAAGGGGGCAGGGTCACTCCCTTTGCCCTGGGAAAGGGGGCAGGGGGGAGGCTGCCTGTGAGAAAGGGGGGCAGGAGCCCCATCGCCTCCCTGAGCTCTTCCTTGGGGCTGGGGTGGCTGGGGTGGGGGCTCCACTCCATGGCCCACTCCCCACCGAAGTTCCGGGCAAAGCTTCCTCTAAGCTGTGGAATCTCGTGTGCAAAAATTCTACTTTGTGAGCTACCGGGCATTAAAGTTGTGAGCCGGCGATCTGGCTGCTGCATGAATCAGTTTGCTCTGGAGACCCCTCCTTCCTGAGCCGAGACAAAAAAAAGTGCGGGCCAGAGGCTAAAAAACGGTTGAGCTAGCTCACACTGACTCAGCTTAGAGGGAACACTGGTCCTGGGTGCCAAGTACTCAGATTGAGCCCAAGGGATGGACAGAAGCATGGCCTTCCGTTCCTGGGAGCTCCCCTCTCTGGCCCTGCTTTCCCACCTCTTATCAGAGGCAGTCTCCAAGGGCAGGCCCAGAGCCTGGCCTCCCTGACCTGGTCGTCTCCGTTTGGCTTCTGGGTGCTCTGTAGCCAGAGAGAGGACCACCCCAAGCAGGAAAAGCCTCCTCCTGGCACAAGAAGAGCCCCAGGGGAAGGTGGTAGGGACAGAAAAGGGGGCTCCCGGGACCGTGGCCCTGCCTGAGATGGGGTTTTATTTGTCCCCCCCCCCATACAAAAAGAGAAAGAGTTCCCCTCTCCAAGGCCTGCTAAATATCTCGGTCTCACAACCGGACTGCCCACTTGGAGAAACCCAGAGGAGATGGGGGGGCACTTTGGGGGCAAGTGAGCTGGGAGAAATTATAGGGGAGAGGGTGGGACCCTCTTAACTCCCTCCCCTTTTCCCCTGCCTTCTCTCGTTGTTCCGCCGGCAAGAAAAACCCATCTCCCTCAAGAGGAGCTGCGGCTGATCCTTCTGCCTGGAGACTGATGACGCTCCCTCAGGAGGAAATCTCATTGGTGGCCCTTGGGGCCCGGCCCACTCCCCAGAACTTCAGAGGCAAAAGTCTCCCCCCCCCCCAACGCAGTGAGCAAAGTTTCCCCCGGGGGCTGGATGGAGTTTTCCCGTGGTGGGGCAGCCATGGGGTCTGGCCTGATCCTGCCAGGGACTCTGGTACTGATGGCGCTTCTGGGTCCCTGCGTGGTCCAGGGAAGGGGAGGACGGATCGAGCCCCCCGGTAAGCGGAGCTCCTGGCAGGACGGAGGAAAGACTGGGGGGGGGCGCTCGCGGCGGCGGCGGCGAGGGAGGAGCCAGAAGGAGCGATCCGGTCGGGCGGGCCGAGAAAAAGTGTCCGGATTCCCCAGGCGGCCGAGATTTGCTTCCGCCGGGGCTGGGGGGGGGGGACAGAAGCAGCAGCAGCAGCCCCCCCCCCGTGAGACGGGCGGGGCGGGGGGCTCGTTGGGCTGCCGCATCGATCCGTTTGCTCTGGAGCGATCCCTTCCTGAGCGGAGACAAACATCTGTGAGCCGGAGGCTAGAAAAACGGCGAGCTGGCTCACACTAACTCGGCTTAGAGGGAACACTGCCTGCAGTCCCCACCCCGGCAGGCGGAGGGCTTCAGGGGGTGGAAGCCCAGCCAGCATGGGACCAGGAGGAGACCCTCCTCCTCCGGACAACCCCTCCACAAACCCCCTCCACGACCGCGGGCTCGTTCGCAACAGAGAATCTGGACCCCTCTCTCCCCCCCCCCGCGGCTGCTCTTCCATGGAGACCGAGAGGGGGAGTTTCTTTCTCTTTGCGCGGGCACTTCGTGGAGAGGCGGGAGGGGAAGTCCGAGGCAGCAGCCCCCAGCCTGCAGATTCGGAGCCCCCACTTCTCCCCCCCCCCGAGAGAGCCCTGGCCTCCCAACCCCCCGCAATAAGCCCAGGTCCTTCCAGCCTCCCTGCTGCTCCAGCCCCTGCCAGGTTTTATTCCCCATCGCTTGTGCCCAAGAAGGCCCCCTGGAAACACCCCCAGCAGCGGCTTCACGCCCCGTCTGACCAGAGGGGCAGCTCCGGGGGGGGCTAGCAATGCCAAGGGGGAGCCCGGGGGGGCAGGGCCACTCCCGTTGCCCCGGGCAAGGGGGCTGTGGGGAGAAGATACTGCCTCTGACCTACCTTCCAGGTGCCCTGTGGGAAGGGGGGGCATCACCTCCACGGGCCCTCCACGGGCTCCGCTCCGTGGCCCACTCCCCACCTAGGTTCTGGGTGCGAAGTACACAGACTGAGCCCAAGGGAGGGAAAGGAGTGCGCCCTTCACGGGAGCTCCTCTCTCTGGCCCTGTTTTCCCACCTCTTATCGGAGCCAGTCTCCAAGGGCAGACCCAGATCCTGGTCTCCCCAGAGCTCTGTAGCCAGAGAGAGGCCCACCTCTCGGGAAAAGCCTCCGTTTTCTCCTCCTCCTCCTCCTCCTCCGGAGGGCACGAAAAGAGCCCCAGGGGGAGCGGGGACACAAAGGGGGCTCCCGGGACCGTGGGGCCGGGAGACGGAGCCCTGCCTGAGATGGGGTTTTATGTGCCCCCCCCGGGAAAAAAGAGCAAGAGGTCCCCCCAAGGTCTGCTAAATATCCCCGTCCCTCCAACAGAAAGCAGGGGAGATGGGGGGGCACTTTGGGCCGAGCAGAAAGAAGACGGGCGAGGGATGGAGACCTCTTAACTCCCTCCCTCCTCTTCCTCTGCCTTCTCTCTTTGTACCGCCGGCAAGAAAAACCCAATCTCCCAAAAGAGGAGCTGCGGCTGATCCTTCTGCCCGGAGACTGATGACGCTCCCTCAGGAGGAATAGTCATTGGTGGCCCTTGGGACCCGGCCAGAGGCAAAAGTCTCCTCCCCCTCCCCAAGGCAGTGAACAAAGTTTCCCCCGGGGGCTGGATGGGGGTCTTCCGTGGGGCAGCCATGGGGTCTGGCCTGATCCTGCCAGCGACTCTGGTACTGATGGTGCTTCTGGATCCCTGCGTGGTCCATGGAAGGGGAGGACGGACCGAGCCCCCTCCTGGTAAGCGGAGCTCCTGACGGGAGGGAGGAAAGATCGGGGGGGGGGGCGCTTGGAGACACACTCCCGTTATTGTTTTATGCGTTTAGTTGGTCTGTATCACGCGGTTCTCCCTAATGAGGTCCCCCCGACGCAGCTTGCAGCCTTCCCCTCTCCTCTCTTCAGAACAGCCCCGTGAGGTAGGCCAGGCCAAGGAGACCCAAAAGCGGCTGACAGTCTTTCCCCTCAAGCCGAGTTGGCCCCCGGAGCGGCTGGTTCCGTGCCCCGCTCGCTGCTCTGGCCACCTACTCAACCCCTGCAGCAGGGAAAAGCAGGAAGGGCCGTCCCCTCGGGGCCGGAGAGAGAGGGTCTCAGAGGCCGGACGCGCCACCCGTTTGCCTTGCACGCCCCCTCCCCTCCCCTCCCCTCCCTCCCGAGGTTTCCATTTGGCCCCCTTCCACCCACCCCAGTCCTTGTTAATATGGAAATTCTCGGTGGAGGGGGCGGTGTAGTAGGACCTCTCCCTCTCCGGGGGTGGCCAGTTGAATGCAAAACGGAAAACCAGCCAGCCATCCCAAAGGTCCAGGATTCGTGCGGCCCTTCTGGGGCGGGGGGGGGCACCTTCAGCTCCCCCACACACACCCCTGCTCCAGCTTCGATGCAGGAAAGGGCTTGCTTGAGTCTACTTGTCGTCTCCGGTCCCCAGGGAAGGGCAGGTGGGGTGAGGCGAGGCGAGGCCGGCCCCAGCAGGCGGAGGAGCCCCTTTCGCCTGGGGGTGGGGTGGGGTGGCTCTCCCTCACAGCTGTGCCCAGCCAACCGTAAATTCCAGGGGCCGGGGGCACAGCAGGCCCCTAACTAGGGTTTTTTAAAGTTGGGGGCATTTAAATTTCTTGGGGGGATTAATCTGGGGGCAAAGGCCATGGCACCCTGGGCTAGATGAGAAGTCAGGGGGCCTTGCCGGCAAATCAGGGGAGCCTGGCCCCAAGATGCCCCACTGTACCTACAGGCCTGGGGGGGCACAGAGTCTGTTCCCTCTAAGCTGAGTTCCCTCTGTTCCCTCTAAGCTGTTCCCTCTACACTGAGTTAGTGTGAGCTAGCTCACGGTTTTGTAGCCCCCAGCTCACACATTTTTGCCTTGGCTCAGGAAGGAGGGCTCCAGGGCCAACTACCGTCGGCAGTAGCCAGACTGATTGCTCACACCTGCAATGGCAGTCGCTCACAAAGCAGCGTTTTGGCTCACAAGACTCCACAGCTTAGAGGGAACACTGGCACAGACGCCTTCGAAATTGACGAGGGGGCGGTCAAGCGGGAGGCGCGGCGGAGCGGCAGCGGTGGCTGAGGGGGCAGCGTGTGCGGCAGGAGCGGGGCAGCGCGCAGCTGCAGGGGCTTTTGCTGGTGGGGCGGGGCGGGGCAGGGCGGGGTGGGGTGGGGTGGGGTGGGGTGGGGGTGGGGCCCCGCCAGGCCGGGTGGGACAGCAGCCAGCAACGGTGAAGGAGAAGCTCTGGCTGCGCCGTGCACTGGGCAGGCAGGGCTTTGAGGCCAGGGAGGGGCCGGCCGGGAGCAGGGGGCGGTTTAGGCGAACGCCTAAAATTTATCGACGATGGTCCGGCTTTGCCTGCCCCCCCCCCCGTCTGTCCCTGCAGCCGCCCATTTCTTGTACCAGGGGAAGGCCGAGTGCCACTTCGCCAACGGGACGGCCGGGGAGGTCGTGTTCCTGGAGAGGTACATCTACGGGCGGGAGGAGTTCGTGCGCTTCGACAGCCGCCGCGGAGAGTTCGAGGCCCTCACCCCGCTGGGCCAGCCCGACGCCCGATACTGGAACAGCCAGAAGGAGTGGATGGACAACAGGAGGGCCCAGGTGGAGCGCTTCTGCCGCGGCAACTACGGGGTCGAAGAGGAACGCGGCAGCACCCTCACCAGGAAGGGTGAGAGCGAAGGGGGGGGCGGGAGGTCCAGCATAATTGGGGGGGGGTGAAGGGGAGCGGGGGGAGGGCCTTTTCCCTCCCCATCCACACCAGCGATGTGGGAGAGGGGGAGAAGTAAAAGCCGGACCCTCACAGACCCTCCCCAATTGTGTGCATGTGTGTTATTTTAAGCCAAAAACACGAAAGGAAGGGGACGAAAAGAGGTACACAGGGAGTGATTTCCAAGGGGGGGTTGGCTACCAGAGGATGGAGCCATGATGGTAGGGTGACTCCCCACCCACACCCACCCCCGGAGGCAGTAAACACTGGCTGTCTGGGGACACATCTTTTCAAAACTGATCAGTCAAATCGGGTTGCCACTGCAAGGTTTCCTCTAAGCTGAGTTAGTGTGAGCTGGCTCACAGTTTTTTAGCCACCGGCTCATATATTTTTGTCTTAGCTCAGGAAGGGATGGCTCCAGAGCAAACTAATTTATGCAGGAGCCGAATCGCTTGCTCACGGCTTTAATGCCTAGCAGCTCACAAAGTAGAAATTTTGCTCACAAGACTCCGCAGCTTAGAGGGAACATTGGTTGCCAGGTCTGGGCTGGGAGGTGGCTGGAGATTTGGGGGTGGAGCAGAGAGGGGAGGGGCCCTTTCCATAGGAAAGCCGGTTTGGTGTAGTGGTCAGGAGCTGACTGTACTCTGGGCCAACATTGGACTGATCCAACATTGGCTTCTCTTAGGTTCGTATGAATGGGGCCAGTGAGGCTCTGTATTCTTCGTGCTTGGGTGGGGGGAAACAACAGTGGGAGGGGGGCTTCTAGTGTCCTGGCCCAACTGCTGGACCTCCGGATGGCACCTGGTCTTTTTGGCCACCGTGTGACCCAGAGTGTTGGACTGGATGGGCCCTTGGCCTGAACCAACACTGGCTTCTCTGATGTTCGTATGGCCAACTGACGCTGTTCCAAGCTGTACCCATTGTCTTAATTGTTATAATGTTTTATTGTGGTTTACTATTTTAAACTGACTTTGTACTTATTCTAATGTTGTTACCCATCCGGAGCCCATCTGCAGGGTTGGTGGGGTATAAATGCAATGAATGAATGAATGAATGAAATATATTGAGAGCCAGTTTGGTGCAGTGGTTAAGTGTGCGGACTCTAATCTGGGAGAACCGGATTTGGTTCCTCACTCCTCCACTTGCACCTGGCTGGATGACCTTGGCCAAGCCATAGTTCTGACAAGAACTGTCCTTGAAAGGGCAGTCCTCGGGTGAGCTCTCTCAGCCCCACCTACCTCACAGGGTGTATGTTGTGGGGAGGGGAAGGGAAAGGAGTTTGTAAACCGTTCTGGGACTCCGAGTGAAGGGCGGGGTATAGATCCAATCTCCTCTTCTTCTTCTTCTTCTTCTTCTTCTTCTTCTTCTTCTTCTTCTTTTTCTTCTTTTTCTTCTTTTTCTTCTTTTCTTCTTTTCTTCTTTTCTTCTTTTCTTCTTCTTCTTCTTCTTCTTCTTCTTCTTTTCTTCTTCTTCTTCTTCTTTTCTTCTTTGTGTTACTTCCCATGTTCTCAAGAAGAAGATTGGATTCCTACCCTGCCCTTCAATACCTGAAGGAGTTCCAGAGTGGCTTACAATCCCTTTCCTTTCCCCTCCCCACAATGGACACCCTGTGAGGTAGGATGGGCTGAGAGAGCCCTCCCAAGAACGGCTGTCCTTGAGAGAACAGCTCTGAAAGAACTTATGAGTGACCCAACGTCACACCAACAGCTGCATGTGGAGGAGTGGGGAATCAAACCTGGTTCTCCCAGTTCATTGATATATTGAGAATTAAAATAACACACATGCACACGTATATAAAATCTCCACACTTAATAACCACGGGACAGGCCCATAGGATCGTCCCCATATGGCTGGGGGGAAGAGTCTCAGAAACGCTTCTTCTGTCTGAACACGTCTTCTGGGAAGGGAGTCCAGATGTCTGGAGGGGGGACTGGGGGCTACCAAAACTTTAGTACCCCCAGGGCCTTTTGGGAAAGACCATTCAGCAAGGCCCTCTTCTCTCCGCCTGAGTCCCCCGCCCCAATTTTTTTATATATATATGTTAGAGTTTTTAAAAAAGCTTTCAATTGGCTCCCTCCCCAAATGGAGTCCTGGGAGGAGACTGGTCCTTTGATAGTTCACAGGTTTGAACCTGGGTCTGTTTACTCAGATAATCTAATGACTGTATGATACTGAAGAAGGGATCTGTCGGCAGCTGTGAGCCACGGCAGTGAACTGGGACCTCTGTGTCCAGAGGAGGTCTCCTCTGAGCACCAAATGCTGGGGAGAAAAGTTCCTTCTTGTGAGGTTCCCAGAGGCAAAACCAGAACAAAGCCCTAGAGAGGAGAGGTGACCTTCAAGCAGGAGCCAAAGGAGAATTTAGGGGTCCCATTGAGTGGTCGAAGGCATTTCCAGAAGTGTCTTCATCAGCAGCAGCAGCACCTGCAAGTTCTCCCCTATCAACAGGGCCCTCCAGAGAGTTCACATTGACCCCATAGGTCGGTTCTGGGAGGTTTCAGGTCCATTGTTATCAGAAAGAGAATGCAGGCCTGGATGGATGGGGGTCGGGTCTGATCCTGCAAAGCACCTCTTAGTGTTTGGGGAGAAGGAGGAGGGAGAGAGATGCATTTGTGTGTTTGCGTCCACAGATTTTATGCTGGGACTGGAAGGTGGATTAGTGGACCATTGGCTGTCCTGGTGGGTGAGAGAACCCCGGTGGGGGTTGTGTCTTTCAGTATACAGTGGCTGCAGACATGATAACCTCTCCCTCTTCTTGACCTGTGGGTGTTTTCCTGGTTGTCCCGTTGGGTCTGAAGTTGTCTCCTTTTTCCTCCCTCCTCCAGATCAGCCCACAGTGAGAATCTCCCACACCAGGGCCGGCCCCTGGCCCACCACAGCCTCCTGATCTGCACCGCGGCAGGATATTACCCCTCGGGGGCTCGTTTCAAGTGGCTGAAGAACGGGCAGGAGCAGACGGAAGGGGCGGGGTACGCGGACGAGATCCACAATGGAGACTGGACCTTCCTCAACCAGGCGATGCTGGAGACGGTACCGCAGCGGGGAGACCTCTACGCCTGCCAGGTGGAGCACAGCAGCCTGAAGGAACCCATCACCGTGCAGTGGGGTAAGAGGGCTTCCCCATATCTTATGGATATACAATCCTGCACAGTGGATGGGAGTTCCAAGGTCCTTTGCCAACTCCGTTGAACTCAGAGTTTGAACTGGCCCAGCAGAGGCTTCCCAGGGAGGAGTCTGGCTGGAGGGTGTGGTCTCAGAGCAAGTCCTGATCCTGCAAAGAAATTCTTATGCAATTGGCAAGGAAGATGGAACCAAAGGAGGAGGGGGAGAGAAAGGCGAAGGTGTCCTTCCATCCCTGTGGCACGTTCCTGCTGTTCACCAGGGATTCCTGACCCGGATTTGTACATTTTCATCCTCACATTATTTGGAAGACTGCTTGTGGTCCCTGCAGGCATAACTATAAAGTCCTTCGGGCACTCTTCTCCTTTCTGAGAGGTTCATCGTGGTCAGGAAAGATGCCTCCTTTGGGGAAGTGGCTGTTCTGCCGCAGAATCGGGCTCCTGACAGCCCCCTGTAAAGCCCCCCTGGAGTCAGAAGAAGCACCCGGGGCTCTCCTCGGCAATGCTCCCTCTAAGCTATGGAGTCTTGTGAGCAAAAATTCTATTTTGTGAGCTCCTGGCATTAAAGTTGTAAGCGAGCGATTTGGCTTCTGCATAAATTAGTTTGCTCTGGAGCCCTCCCTTCCTGAGCTAAGACAAAAATGTGTGAGCCAGAGGCTAAAAAACTGTGAGCTAGCTCACACTCACTCAGCTTAGAGGGAACACTGCTCCTCGGTGACCCCCGGGCCCTACTGGGCTTGTTTAGTTTCCACAGGGCGTGCCAGGCCGAATGGCTTTGGAGGGTCACCCACTGTTTTTCTTAGTGGCATGGTGCTAGCCACGTATTTTAATAGCTTGGCATTTTAGCGTTAATATTTTATAATTGTTGCACCTGCCTTTATATTGTTTTTACCTCATTGTTGTGGCTTTAGTGTTCTAAGTCTCTGCAAGACCCTCTGGGGGAACATCGACTTTAAAAAAAAATCAACCAAACCAACAAGCACTGGGGACCTCGCGGCTCAGACTGGGCTCTGCGGTCTGTGAGATCTGATTGAGGGGTGGGCCCTGCCTTTGCGTAGTCCATGAACCAACCCCCCTCCCTTGTGAAATCTACAGTCTGAGAGGCCCAACCTGACCCTGAGCCAGTTTGGTGTAGTGGTTAAGTGTGTAGACTCTAATCTGGGAGAACCGGGTTTGATTCCCCACTCCTCCACTTGCACCTGCTGATGTGACCTTGGGTCAGTCACAAGCTCTGGCACAGCTGTCCTTGAAAAAGAGCAGTTTGTGTTAGAGTTCTCTCAGCCCCACCTACCACACAGGGTGTCTGTTGTGGGGAGGGGAAGGGAAAGGAGTTTGTAAGCTGCTCTGAGACTCTGAGTGAAGGGCAGGGTATAAATCCAATCTCCTCTTCTTCTTCTTCTTCTTCTTCTTCTTCTTCTTCTTCTTCTTCTTCTTCTTCTTCTTCTTCTCCTTCTTCTCCTCCTCCTCCTCCTCCTCCTCCTCCTCTTCTCCTTCTCCTTCTCCTTCTTCTTCTCCTTCTTCTTCTTCTCCTTCTCCTTCTTCTCCTTTTCCTTCTCCTTCTCCTTCTCCTTCTCCTTCTCCTTCTCCTCCTCCTCCTCCTCCTCCTCCTCCTCCTCCTCCTCCTCCCACACGCTTCCTTCTCTTTCCACAGAGCCGCGGTCGTCGAACTCTGCCCAGAGCAAAGTGTGGACAGGGGCTTTGGGGGCCCTGCTGGGGGTGGTCTTTGGGGCCGCGGGAGTCTCCTTCTACCTGAAGACCAGGCGAGGTAAGGAGGTGGGAATGGATGGCCGGGGAGAGGGGGACACATCAGGGAAGGCGCTGAAAGGAGGGGCAGCAACCTCCCTCTCACCACCGAGGACTTTTGCAGCATCTGGTCCCCACTGGGGTCCATCTGAACTGGACCCTCCCTCCCTCCCATTAAGAACAAGGGGCCTGGGCCTAAGAGGGGTGGTGGTGGTGGTCAGTGTCCTCTTTCTTCCCCAGGCATACTAAGCTGGTCTCCTATGATTAAATCAAGGTTACCTCCAGTGTTCCCTCTAAGCTGAGTTAGTGTGAGCCAGCTCACAGGTTTTTAGCCTCCAGCTCACACATTTCTGTCTTAGCTCAGGAAGGAGGGCTCCAGAGCAAACTAATTTACGCAGCAGCTAAATCACTTGCTCACAACTTTAATGCCAATTGTTCACAAAGTAGAATTTTTGCTCACAAGACTCCACAGCTTAGAGGGAACATTGGTTGCCTCCCCAACCCAGTAAAAACAAGAATTGTGCATAATGGGTACAAAAGAGTGAACTGAGGTGAAACATGTTACAGAGTGCAGGCTTTCACTGGTTTGTAAAAAAATTATCATAGGACATCAGAAGTCTGTGTGGGAGCCGGGGGTCCTTTTGCCAAGTCTCCAGGGTCCATCTTGAGGGCTGGTTTGAAATTCAGTGTCTGGTTTGACATTCGAACTGGATTTGTGGTGGAGGCTCTTCCTGCCCGTCTTATTCATCTTATAAAAAGGAACGATGTAAAAGAGAGAGATTACAGAGAAGTACCAAAGTGGGTATCCCCTTTAGAAGCATTCATTAAACCCTCCCTTATTAATAGTAATGATATAAAGAGCTATGAAGTGTTGTTAGACAAAAATAATAATTTAAATGCAGAAGAGATCCTGTTTCGTTCACATAATATTAAGCTGACACGGTGGGAAAAACTACAACTTCAATCCAGATTTAATAAAGATGTGGTAACGGGTTTCCTAGAGTCCAAAACCCACCTAGATAAAATATGGTTCTCGTCAAGTGATAAAATGATCCAGAAATTTTATAAATTTTTATTAGAAGAATATATGCAGGATGAAATAATTAAAACGACTATGATTTCTTGGATGAAGGATATAGGACATACTATTAGTATAGATAAATGGTTGAAAATGTGGAAAACAGTCAAATATATGAGTGCCACTAATTACATAGAAAATATTTACAAAATATTCCATAGATGGTATTGGTCTCCTGATAAAATAGCCAAATGTCAGTCTAATGTTTCTAAAAATTGTTGGAAATGTACAGACAAAGCAGGTACTTTCTTTCATATGTGGTGGCGTTGTGGAAAAATTAATAACTACCGGCAAATGGTGCAAAAAATAATATCAGAGATTCTGAGTACCAATCTAATCTTAACGCCAGAAATGGCTCTGTTAAATGTAATTCCAGATGAAGATGAGTGAAATGATGTTTATATCTTGACTTATATTCTAACGACTGCTAGAATATTGTTAGCCAAATATTGGAAACTAGATAAAATCCCAACAAGAGAGGAAATAGTGTTTTGAGGTACTAGAAATGGCAGAAATGGACAAATTGAGTTTGATACTTCAAGGAAAGGATGATAACTGTTTCAGCAAAAGATGGTCGAGAGTGTACAAATGGATAAGGCAATATATAAGAAAAAATGGACTCCAATGTACGAAGTGTTTAAAAATTGTTGCTAGAAATGGGCAGAAATGGACAAATTGAGTTTGATACTTCAAGGAAACGATGATAACTTATTCAACAAAAGATGGTTGAGAGTGTAAAAATGGATAAGCAATATATAACAAAAAATGGACTCCAACGTATGAAGTGTTTAAAAATTGTAACAATGTTAATGGTGGAAAATGTATAAATAAAATTTATATTAAAAAAGGAGATTAGACAGATTCATGGAGGATAAGTCTGTCAGTAGCTACTAGTCGTGATGACTAAGGGAAACTCCACCTTCAGAGGCACTAAATCTCTAAATCCCACAGCCTGGAGGCAACATCAAGAGAGGGCCCCGGCCTTTATGCCCACTTGTCAGCCCTCCAGAGGAGCTGGTTAGCCACTGTGTGAGACAGGATGTTGGACTCGATGGACCTTCAGTGGTCTGATCCAGCAGGGCTCTTCTGATGTTCTTATGAGGGCCTCGGCCTCTCTGCCCTGTTGTTGTCCCTCCAGAGGAACCAGTTGGCCACTGTGTGGGACAGGAGGCTGGAGTAGGTAGACCCTCACTGGTCTGATCCAGCAGGGCTCTTCTGATGTTCTTATGAAGAGCTCAGCCTCTTTGCCCAGTTTGTTGGCCCTCCGGAGGAACTGGTTGGCCATGTGTGAGACAGGATGCTGGACTAGATGGACCCTCACTGGTCTGATCCAGCCGGGCTCTTCTTTTTAATTTCTTATTATTCTTCTTATTATTATTATTATTAATTCTTACATTATTTCAGAACATAACTAGAAAGCGGTGACCAATAAAATTAATTGAATGACAATGAAAATTGCTACAAGGAACATGCAAAATTAAGCTAGAAACAACTGGGGTGGGGGGGGACAATCTAACAGGCCAGGAGCCATCCAAGAGCCTCAAGCTACTTGATTTTATGTTTAAAAATCCCAGCAATTCAGCTCAGGGGCGGGGGAGTAGCAGGGCTCTTCTTCTGTTATTATGCGGTGGGGCAGTTCATAGTGCAGGAAAGCCATAGGAATCAACACCCCTGCAAGGACTTTGACAATCTCTCTTTCTCTCTCTCCCTCCCTCCCTCTCTCTCTCTCTCTCTCTCCCCCCCACCCCGTAGCGGCCCCCACGGCACCTGCTGCAGGTAAGGCTCTCCGTACATCTCCTCCAATAACGTTATTTGTTTTTAATCCTGCCTGGCAGGAAGGAACTGCCCAAAGTTGACACTGGTTGTACAAAGCCAGTGAGACTTTGCACTGACTTGTGAGCATCCCCAAACGCTTCACGTACAGTATCTCTGTCCTCCTTCCAGCAGCCCTGTGAAGTAGGCCGGTCATGTTATCCCCTCCACTGTAGATGGAAGGTGTAGGTGAGAAACTGCCATGAGGTTGCTTTGGGAGCTCAGGAGAGACTTAAGATTCAAATCAGCAATTTCCTCTCAGCCCCTATGCGAGGCTCAGGTCAGAGAGCTTGTGGAAGGAGTTTTCTGCATTAGGTTAGAGGTCCGTCTCCTCCATGCGGTCCTTCACCTCCTGCCCCTTCTTCAGCCAGGTGATACTCTCGGGAGGGGAGGAATTCATTTGCTCGGCAGATGAGCATGTTGGGCTCTTCCTGCTCCATCGGCTTCTCCGGGTACACCATCACCTTTGAGGGGACTATAAAGGAGGGGGGAGAGACACAGAAGAGTTTCTGTTGCAGGTCTGGGTCCCAGACGGTGGCGGGGGCTTTTCGCGGGGGGCGGCGGGCAGCTTGGCGCCCCTGCGGGCCGGGCGCCCTAGGCGAGCGCCTAGCTTACCTAGTGGGCAAGCCGGCCATGGTTAGAGGTCACTTCATTAGACTTTCCCAGTTGAATACGTTACACAGCGTAACATCCTGTTTAGCTAACAAACAAGATTTAACACTATAATGCCTGAAATGTAAGCAACTTGAATTCCAACCTATTGAAACACTTAAGAAAAATAGTTTGCTCCAATGGAGGAGGCCTGTAACATTTCTGGCCTGGTGGGTGGGAATCCTGCCGGACTGCCCAACAGAGCCTTTTCTTGTGAGTCCTATTTCTTTATCTTCCACAGCCTCTAAAACTCTTTCTCCCTCTTTTTCTGACAGGGCTCATCAGTTAATCCCAACGGCTCCAGTCTTCACATCCGGGAAACGGTTTTCTTTAGAAACTGAGATGTTCCTATCGTTCTACTGATTCTGCCCTCTCCCCAGAATAATCTGTGTTCGGGCAGCATTTTGATCGACTGTTGCTAAAACTGCTCTTCGGTACTGCTGGGATTGACGGGAACTTTACGATTGGGCACAATTCCCTGCTAAAAACGGCTGGAGCAAACAGGCTACGGAAAAGGCGTTTGCTAATCAGCACTGATGACTTTAACTGGACAGGCTGTTCCCAGTTTGCCTTTGGTCTGATTTTTAAAATATACATATATATTTCATAGAGAGTTTTCTACGTGAGTTCCAGATGAGCCCTACGACACAATGTTCCCTCTAAGCTGTGGAGTCGAGTGAGCAAAAATTCTACTTTGTTGAGTTGCTGGCATTAAAGTCGTGAGTGAGCAGTTTGACTGCTGCATAAATTAGTTTGCTCTGGAGCCCTCCTTCCTGAGCTGAGAAAAAAATGTGTGAGCCAGAGGCTAAAAGACTGTGAGCTAGCTCACACTAACTCAGCTTAGAGGGAACACTGCCTACGAGCCAAAGTCTGGAAGCAGCTTAGCTTATCTTTTATCGGGCCCTTCCTCCGAGGAACTCCGAGCACATTCCAGGGTTATCATCTCCCCTCTCGCCCTGTTTTTCCCCACAACAGCCCTGTAAGGTAGGGCTGACCTCACCCAGAAGTCCCAGGCCGGCCTGACCTCGTCAGATCTTGGGAGCTAAGCAGCGTCGGCCCTGGTTCGTACTTGCATGGAAGACCACCAATGAAGTCTGGGGTCCTTACATAAAGGCAGGCAATTTCAAGCCCCCTCCGAACGTCTCTTGCTTTGAAAATCCTCCCGGGGTCTCCACGTTGGCTGCAGCTTGACAGCCCTTTACACATAGGCAGAGAGAGACAGAACGGGCCGAGTGAAGTTCATGGTGAAGGGAGGATTTCAACTTCGTTTCCCCAGGTCTGAACTGCTGTAATAGATTCCCCCTCTTAAAGACAAGAAATGGTGGTGATGGAGGGGGGGGGCTTCGAGCTTGCAAGGGGCAGGCCGTTTCCGGTCAGAGGTCTGCGAGGCATAATTTGACCAACGGGTAGCTACTTGAAAGGGCCAAGGTCCTGCACCCATTCTGCTGGGTCAATTGTTGGCTGCAGAATGGAGAGAAATGGATGTCTGGGGCCACTTGCTTGTCCCTGTATCTCTGCTCCGTGTGTTTATTCAATCCCCTCTTTAAGCTGTCTATGCTTCTAGCTGCCACCACTTCCTGTGGCAGTGAATTCCCCAGGTGTTAAGGACTCTTTGGGTGAATGTTCTGATGCGTTATGCCTGCCACAGACGGAAAACCTTGGTTTCCACTGGAAATAGCATGGCAGGGGGAGTGCTCTGGGTCTGATACATGAAAGCTAAACAGACAGTGAGGGCTTCTTTTAAGAGTACACAGAACTCTGAATAATCCAGAACGTTGGTCTAGAAGCTTCTTGCCTTGTCAACCTATCACTGATAAGCAGTACACTGTACTCGTATAAAAGCTTTTTTTATTGTATAAGTACATGAAATGAATTCTTGGAATTTTTAGATTCTTTAAAGCTAACATTAAAGGAATTGTGTCTTAATAAAGGGCAGAATGGAAGCAAAGATTCTCTAAGAGCGATCTGTAGCTAATCTGCCCAGAAGAAGAAGAAGAAGAAGAGATTAGATTTATACCCCGCCCTTCACTACCCAAAGGAGTCCCAGAGCGGCTTACAAACTCCCTTTCCCTTCCCCTCCCCACAACAGACACCCTGGGGGGTGAAAGAGAGAGGGCAGAAGGACTCAGAGGCAACTGCCCCCCCCGGACTGAAGGTCCGGTCCCACCCACCCCCAAGTCTCTTACTGATGCTTCAAACCCCAGTCGCCCATAATCAGGTAAGAAAGGGGACACACTTTGATTAAAGGGCTGGTTGTGTGTAAATATGCTTTCCCTAAAGGTCTCGTGTTTGGGAACCAGCTGGACCAAGGCTGGAAATCTTTGTGTGGGAAAATCACTTTTTCAGAGATATTTGACTAGATCAGGGGTGGCCATACTTGCTTAACCTAAGAGCCACATAGCATAAATGTCAAATGTTTGCAAGCCACAGGACGTGAACAAATGTTACACACACATTTTTATTGGAAAATATGCACATTTCATTTTTATTGACATTAAATGATATTGCCAAAATAAAAAAGGGGTAAAGACATATTGATAATGGTGTTTATTTGTCCAATGATGTGTATTTGTTTGCTAATGATATTTATTTAAGAGAGAGAGAAAGAAAGAAAGCAAATAGATGGGGAGGGCGGAAGGAAGGAGGAGAGGGAGGAAGAAAGGGAAAAAAGGAGAAAAAGTAAAAGAAAGGTGGAAAGAAAGCAAATAGATGGGGGACAAAAGGAAGGAAGTGAGAAAGAGAAAGGTGGAAAGAATGAAAGAGATGGAAAGAAAGCAAATAGATAGGGGGGAGGAAGGATGAAAGGAAGGAAGTGAGAAAGAGAAAGGTTGAAAGAATGAAAGAGATGGAAAGAAAGCAAATAGATGAGGGGAGGGAGGGAGAGGTTGAAAGAAAGCAACTTCAATTTTAAATGTGTCCTCCAAGACCCCCCATGCCAGCCAGCTGGCTTGGCTTGGAGAAGGGATTTAAAGAGAAAAATGCTTTCTCCAAGCCGGCCGGTGCGGCGGGGGGGGGGAGCTTTGAGAATGCATTTAAAGTTGCTTTCTTTCTCTGCTCCCCCACACACCTCAAGCCTACCCAGGGAGGAGAACAGTGGCTGGGAAAGGGAAGACTGATTGGGGAGGCATGCCTCCCCTTTGCTTCCCCAGCTGCCCTGCCGGGAGCTGTACAACAGGTGTGAAAGAGCCGCAGATGGCTCCCGAGTCACAGTTTGGCCACCCCTGGACTAGATAGACAACACACAGCTGGAGATGATGAACAAAGCTTTCTCTAACAGAAAGTTATAAACTTTCCCCCAGTGAGAGCAACCGCTTTCGCAGTGGAGCCTCAGATGACGTAAATGAACCCCGAGGGGAGATTTGATCCCCTTTCTTCAAGAGGGGCCGCCTCAGCTGACGAGACCTTCCTGGGTTCTGATCCCACCACTAACAGGATTCTCCTCAGCTTCAAGGTGGCAGTGTCCCGTTTCTTGTGCTGCTCGTTAGACCCCATCTACCAACTGGGGGATACTTCGCAGTGGTGGCATTTCCTCCCCCTCAAGGGATGGGACCCCTGGTGCCCAAGAAGGCCCCCTGGAAATGCCCCCAGCAGTGGCCTCATGCCCTATCTGACCAGGGGGGCAGCTCTGGGGGGGGCTAGTAATGCCAAGTGGGGAGCCCGGGGGAGGGTCCCCACCATCCTCCCAAGGGGACGTCCTCTTCTGATTAATATTTTTATTCATTTTTAAGCGAAGAACCATACACAATTCATATGAAGCTCGATGATTATAGAGTTAAATCCATTCAAAGTCGTACAAATTAAATATAATACCTGTAAAATAAATCAAGTTTAAAAAACCCACAAAAAAAAAGAGCCGTATCTCTTTATATATCTAGACCCAAATCAATAACCAGTTTTGGGATTTCACCTTGAGATGAGAGACGTATCCGAGTCTCGGTAACCAGATATAGTCGGGAACGGGGAGTGTCCTGATGCTCTTAGACGGAGCCCACGGAAGGGTCATCTGGAAACCGCTCAAAGGGAGACTGGGCTGGGAGGTTCCCAGCACTGTCCCAACTGATCACAATGCTGGGAACCTCCCCCGCCCCCTTTGAGCGAAGCTTCCAGGTGACCCTTCCGTGGGCTCCGTCTAAGAACATCAGGAGAGGGCCAGACCGGGGAGGGCCCATCTGGTCCAGCGTCCCCCTCTCACCCAGTGTGGCCAGCCGGTTTCTCTGCAGGGGCAACAGCCACAGGGCAGAGAGGGCAAGGCCTTCCCTTGAGTTCAGCTCCTCGGTTTGGGAGTCCAGGGATCGGTGCCTCTGAAGGTGGAGGGTCCCCTCAGTCACCAGGGAGAGTAGCCACTCCTAGACTCATAAGAACATAAGAGAAGCCAATGTTGAATCAGGCCAATGGCCCATCTAGTCCACACAGTGGCCAAAAAGGCCAGGTGCCATCAGGAGGTCCAGCAGTGGGGCCAGGACAGTAGAAGCCCTGCCACTGTTGCCCCCCCAGGAATCTCTCGGAACTCCCCCCCTTTCAAGCTGTGTATTCCTGTGTCCATCACTGCATTCTCTGGCAAGGAATCCCACCCTTTGAATCAGTCTCTGTGCAAAGAGGTATTTCTGCTCCCTCTGGGCCTTGGGGCCCAGCAGAAGACGGGGGGGGGAGGCAGAAGGGGGCAGGGGGTCACTCCTGTTGCCCCAGGCAGGGGGCAGGGGGAAAGGAGGCTGCCTCTGACCTTCCAGGTGCCCTGTGGGAAGGGGGGCCCATCAACTCCACAGGCCCTTCTTGGGGGCTGGAGGGCCAGCACTGGTCCAGCCCGCCTGTGGTGGGGGCTCCGCTCCGTGGTCCACTCCCCACCTAGGTTCTGGGTGCGAAGTACACAGATTGAGCCCAAGGGAAGGACAGGAGTGCGCCCTTCACAGGAGCTCCTCTCTCTGGCCCTGTTTTCCCACTTCTTGTCGGAGCCAGTCTCCAAGGGCAGACCCAGACCGTGGCCTCCGCATCCTGGTCTGCTCCATTTGGCTCCCGAGTCCCCGGAACTCTGTAGTAGCCAGAGAGAGGCCCACCTTTCACGGGAAAAGCCTCCGTTTTCTCCTCCTCCTCCTCCGGAGGGCACAAAGAGAGCCCCAGGGGGAGCGGGGACACAAAAGGGGGCTCCCGGGACCGTGGGGCCGGGAAGCCGAGCCCTGCCTGAGATGGGGCTTTATTTGTCCCTCCCCCCCGGAAAAAAGAGCAAGAGGTCCCCCCAAGGCCTGCTAAATGTCCCCCTCTCTCCAACAGAAAGCAGGGGAGATGGGGGGGCACTTTGGGGGCAACTGGCCGAGGAGAAAGAAGACGGGAGAGGGATGGAGACCTCTTAACTCCCTCCCCCTCTTCCTCTGCCTTCTCTCTTTGCGCCGTCGGCAAGAAAACCCAATCTCCCGAAAGAGGAGCGGCGGCTGATCCTTCTGCCCGGAGACTGGTGACGCTCCCTCAGGAGGAATTCTCATTGGTGGCCCTTGGGGCCAGGCCCGGCCCCCTCCCCAGAACTTCAGAGGCAAAAGTCTCTCCCCCGCCCCCCAACGCAGTGAGCAAGTTTCCCCTCCGGGGGCTGGATGGGGGTCTTCCGTGGGGCAGCCATGGGGTCTGGCCTGATCCTGCCAGGGACTCTGGTGCTGATGGCACTTCTGGGTCCCAGCTGTGTGGTCCACGGAAGGGGAGGACGGACCGAGCCCCCTCCTGGTAAGCGGAGCTCCTGACGGGAGGGAGGAAAGATCGGGGGAGGGGGGCGCTTGGAGACACCCTCCCGTTATTGTTTTATGCGTTGGTCTGTATCACGCGGTTCTCCCTAATGGGGTCCCCCCGACGCAGCTTGCAGCTTGCAGCCTTCCCCTCTCCTCTCTTCACAACAGCCCCGTGAGGTAGGCCAGGCCAAGGAGAGCCAAAAGCGGCTCACAGCCTTTCCCCTCAAGCCGAGTTGGCCCCCGGAGCGGCTGGTTCCGTGCCCCGCTCGCTGCTCTGGCCACCTACTCAACCCCTGCAGCAGGGAAAAGCAGGAAGGGCCGTCCCCTCGGGGCCGGAGAGGGTCTCAGAGGCTGGACGCGTCTCCCGTTTGCCTTGCGCGCCCCCTCCCCTCCCCTCCCCTCCCTCCCGAGGTTTCCATTTAGCCCCCTTCCACCCACCCGGGTCCTTGTTAATATGGAAATTCTCGGTGGAGGGTGTGTGTTGTAGGACGTCTCCCTCTCCGGGGGTGGCGAGTTGAATGCAGAAAGGAAAGCCAGCCAACCATCCCAAAGGTCCAGGATTCCTGCGGCCCTTCTGGGGCGGGGGCACCTTCAGCTCCTCCACCCCCCTTCTCCAGCTTTGATGCAGGAAAGGGCTTGCTTGAGTCCAAACTGGTCGCCTCCAGTCCCCAGGGAAGGGCAGGTGGGGCGAGGGGAGGCCGGCCCCAGCGGGCGGAGGAGCCCCTGTCGTCTGGGGGTGGGTGGGGAGGCTCTCCCTCACAGCTGTGCCCAGCCAACCTTAAATTCCAGGGACCGGGGGCACAGCAGGCCCCTAACCAGCGTTCCCTCTAAGCCGAGTTAGTGTGAGCTAGCTCACAATTTTTCGGCCTCCGGCTCACACATTTTTATCTTTCCTCAGGAAGGAGGGCTCCAGAGCAAACGAATTTAGGCAGCAGCCCAATCGCTCATTCACAACTTTAAGGCCAGCAGCTCACAAAGTAGAATTTTTGCTCACAAGACTCCACACCTTAGAGGGAACATTGCCCCTAACTAGGGTTTTTAAGTCGGGGGGGTGCATTTAAATTTCGTAGGGGGCACTGGCTAATCAATTTAATCTGGGGGCAAAGGCCATGGCACCCTGGGCTAGATGGGAAGTCAGGGGGGCCTTGCGGCAAATCAGGCAGCCTGGCCCCGAGATGCCCCAGTCAGGGCCGGATCGCCCATAGGGCAAACTAGGCGCCTGCCTAGGGCGCCCTGGCCTGAGGGGCGCCAAATGGCACCCACTCCCCCCCCGAAAACTGCCCCCCCCCGCTGTCCTAACCCAGCGCCCGCCGGCGCCGCCAGACCCCCAACCCTTCCCAGCGGGCCCCGCAGAAAAGCCGGCGCCAGGAGGGAGGGGGCGGAGGCTAGACCCCCCCCTGCCCCCTTCCCGGCTTTCCTGGGGGTCCCACAGCCGCGGGCCCGCAGAAAAGCCGGCGCCGGGAGGGAGGGGGCGGAGGCTGGACCCCCGCCTCCTTCCCCGCTTTCCTGGGGGTCCCGCAGCTGCGGAGCCTCCAGGAAAGCCAGCGCCCCGCCAACGCCCCCGGTCTCCAGGTCCCACCGGGAGGTTGGCATCCCCAGTGGGGGGCGTCCCAGGCTGTCCTGCCTAGGGCGCCCAGACACCTGGAGCCGGCCCTGGCCCCAGTGTAGCTACAGGCCTGGGGGGGGGCACAGACGCCTTCGAAATTCACGAGTGGGCGGGGCAAGCGGGAGGTGCGGCAGGGCGGCAGCGGTGGCTGAGGGGGCAGCGTGTGCAGCGGGAGCGGGGCAGCGCGCAGCGGCAGGGCTTTTGTGGGTGGGGTGGGGCCCGGCCAGGCCGGGTGGGACAGCAGCCAGCAACATTGAAGGAGGACGCGCACTGGCTGCACAGGCACCGAGGCACACCGAGGCTTTGAGGCCAGGGAGGGGCCCGGCGGGAGCAGGTCATTCTGCCACCTGCCAGCAGGGGGGCGGTTTAGGCGAGCGCCTAAAATTTGTCGATGACGGTCCGGCTTTGCCTCCCTCCCCGTCTCCCCCCGCAGCCGCCCGCTTCCTGGCCCAGCACAAGGCCGAGTGCCGCTTCGCCGACGGGACTCGCGGGGAGGTGCAGTTCCTGGAGAGGCACGTCTACGGGCGGGAGGAGTTCGCGCGCTTCGACAGCCGCCGCGGAGAGTTCGAGGCCCTCACCCCGCTGGGCCAGCCCATAGCCCGCGACTGGAACAGGCAGAAGGAGTGGATGGACGACAGGCGGGCCCAGGTGGACGCCTTCTGCCGCGACAACTACGGGGTCGAAGAGGAACGCGGCATCACCCTCACCAGGAAGGGTGAGCGCGGGGAGGAGTGCGGGACGTCCAGCAGGAGCGGGAGGGGGGTGAAGGGGAGCGGGGGGGGCTTTCCCTCCCCATCCTCACCAGCGATGGGGGGAGAAGTAAAGCCGGACCCTCGTAGACCCTCCCCAATTGTTCTTAAGCCAAAAACACGCAAGGAAGGGGACGAAAAGAGGTACACAGGGAGTGGTTTCCAAAGGGGAGGGGGCTTGGCTGCCAGAGGATGGAGCCATGATGGTAGGGCGACTCCCCCCTCCCCGGAGGTTGTACACACTTGCTGTCTGGGGATCATTTTTTTTTCCAAAACTGATCAGTCAAATTGGGTTGCCAGGTCTGGGCTGGGAGGTGGCTGGAGATTTGGGGGGTGGAGCAGAGAGGGGAGGGGCCCTTTCCATAGGAAAGCCGGTTTGGTGTAGTGGTCAGAAGCCTGGACTGTAGTCTGGGCCATTGGCCTGATCCAACATTGGCTTCTCTTAGGTTCTCATGAATGGGGCCAGTGGGGCTCTGTATTCTTGGTGCTTGGGTGGGGGGAAACAACAGTGGGAGGGGGGCTTCTAGTGTCCTGGCCCCACTGCTGGACCTCCGGATGGCACCTGGTCTTTTTGGCCACCGTGTGACCCAGAGTGTTGGACTGGATGGGCCCTTGGCCTGAACCAACACTGGCTTCTCTGATGTTCGTATGGCCAACTGACGCTGTTCCAAGCTGTACCCATTGTTTTAACTGTTATAATGATTTATTATGTTTTAATATTTTAAACGGACATTGTATTTATTCTAATGTTGTTACCCATCCTGAGCCCAAATTTTTATATATGTTAGAGTTTTTAAAAAAGCTTTCAATTGGCTCCCTCCCCAAAGGGAGTCCTGGGAGAAGGAGACTGGTCCTTTGATAGCTCACAGGTTTGAACCTGGGTCTGTTTACTTAGATAATCTAATGACTGTATGATACTGAAGAAGGGATCTGTCGGCAGCTGTGAGCCAGGGTAGTGAGCTGGGACCTCCGTGTCTAGAGGTGGTCTCTTCTGAGCGCCAAATGCTGGGGAGAAAAGTTCCTTCTTGTGAGGTTCCCAGAGGCAAAACCAGAACAAAGCCCTAGAGAGGAGAGTCGACCTTCAAGCAGGAGCCAAAGGAGAATTTAGGGGTCCCCTTGAGTGGTCAAAGGCATTTCCAGAATTGCCTTTAGCAACAGCAGCACCTGCAAGTTCTCCCCCTATCAACACGGCCCTCCAGAGAGTTCACATTGACCCCCGCAGCTCGGTTCTGGGAGGTTTCAGCTCCATTGTTATCAGAAAGAGAATGCAGGCCTGGATGGATGGGGGTCGGTTCTGATCCTGCAAAGTACCTCTTAGTGTTTGGGGAGAAGGAGGAGGGGGAGAGAGGTGCTTTTTCTGCGTTTGCGTCCACAGATTTTATGCTGGGACTGGAAGGTGGATTAGTGGACCATTGGCTGTCCTGGTGGGTGAGAGAACCCGGGTGGGGGGTTGTGTCTTTCAGTATACAGTGGCTGCAGACATGATAACCTCTCCCTCTTCTTGACCTGTGGGTGTTTTTCTGGTTGTCCAATTGGGTCTGAAGGTTTCTCCTTTTTTCTTCCCTCCTCCAGATCAGCCCACAGTGAGAATCTCCCACATCAGGGCCGGCCCCCTGGCCCACCACAGCCTCCTGATCTGCACCGCGACGGGATATTACCCCTCGGGGGCTCGTTTCAAGTGGCTGAAGAACGGGCAGGAGCAGACGGAAGGGGCGGGGTACGCGGATGAGGTCCACAACGGAGACTGGACCTTCCTGAACCAGGCGATGCTGGAGACGGTGCCCCAGCGGGGAGACGTCTACGCCTGCCAGGTGGAGCACAGCAGCCTGAAGGAACCCATCACCGTGCAGTGGGGTAAGAGAGCAGTGGGGTAAGAGGGCTTCCCCGTATCTTATGGATATACAATCCTGCACAGTGGATGGGAGTTCCAAGGTCCTTTGCCAACTCTGTTGAACTCACAGTTTGAATCGGCCCAGCAGAGGCTTCCCAGGGAGGAGTCTGGCTGGAGGGTGTGGTCTCAGAGCAAGTCCTGATCCTGCAAAGAAATTCTTATGCCATTGGCAAGGAAGATGGAACCAAAGGAGGAGGGGAGGGAAAGGCGAAGCTGTCCTTCCATCCCTGTGGCATGTTCCTGCTGTTCACCAGGGATTCCTGACCCGGATTTGTACATTCTCATCCTCACATTACTCGGAAGACAGCTTGTGGTCCCTGCAGGCATAACCGTAAAGTCCCTTCGGGCACTCTTCTCCTTTCTGAGAGGTTCATCGTGGTCAGGAAAGGTGCCTCCTTTGGGGAAGTGGCTGTTCTGCCACAGAATTGGGCTCCTGGCAGCCCCCTGTAAAGCCCCCCGGAGTCAGAAGAAGCAACCGGGGCTCTCCTCGGCAATGCTCCCTCTAAGCTACGGAGTCTTGTGAGCAAAAATTCTATTTTGTGAGCTCCTGGCATTAAAGTTGTGAGCGAGCGATTTGGCTTCTGCATAAATTAGTTTGCTCTGGAGCCCTCCCTTCCTGAGCTAAGACAAAAATGTGTGAGCCAGAGGCTAACAAACTGTGAGCTAGCTCACACTCACTCAGCTTAGAGGGAACACTGCTCCTCGGTGACCCCCGGGCCCTGCTGGGCTTGTTTAGTTTCCACAGGGCGTGCCAGGCCGAATGGCTTTGGAGGGTCACCCACTGTTTTTCTTAGTGGCATGGTGCTAGCCAACGTATTTTAACAGCTTGACATTTTAACGTTAATATTTTATTTTTTTTTGTACCTGCCTTTATATTGTTTTTAACTCATTGATGTGGCTTTAGTGTTCTAAGTCTCTACAAGACCCTCTGGGGGAACGACGACTTAAAAGAAAAATCAACCAAACCAACAAGCAGGGGGACCTCGCTTCTCAGACTGGGCTCTGTGGTCTGTGAGATACGATTGAGGGGTGGGCCCTGCCTTTGCGTAGTTTATGGACCAGCCCCCTCCCTTGTGAAATCTACAGTCTGAGAGGCCCAACCTGACCCTGAGCCAGTTTGGTGTAGTGGTTAAGTGTGTAGACCCTAATCTGGGAGAACCGGGTTTGATTCCCCACTCCTCCACTTGCACCTGCTGGTGTGACCTTGGGTCAGTCACAAGCTCTGGCACAGCTGTCCTTGAAAAGAGCCGTTTCTGTCAGAGCTCTCTCAGCCCCACCTACCTCACAGGGTGTCTGTTGTGGGGAGGAGAAGGGAAAGGAGTTTGTAAGCTGCTCTGAGACTCCAAGTGAAGGACGGGGTATAAATCCAATCTCCTCTTCTTCTTCTTCTTCTTCTTCTTCTTCTTCTCCTCTTCTCCTTCTTCTCCTTCTCCTCCTCCTCCTCCTCCTCCTCCTCCTCCTCCTCCTCTTCTCCTTCTCCTTCTCCTTCTCCCTTCTTCTTCTTCTTCTCCTTCTTCTTCTCCTCCTTCTTCTCCTTCTCCTCCTCCTCCTCCTCCTCCTCCTCCTCCTCCTCCTCACACACGGTTCCTTCTCTTTCCACAGAGCCGCAGTTGTCGAACTCTGCCCAGAGCAAAGTCTGGACGGGGGCCTTGGGAGCCCTGCTGGGGTGGTCTTTGGCGCCGCGGGAGTCTCTTTCTACCTGAAGACCAGGCGAGGTAAGGAGGGGGAGTGAATGGCTGGGAAGAGGGGACACATCAGGGAAGGCACTGAAGGGCTACAAAGGAGGGGCTGCAACCTCCCTCTCACCGCCGAGGACTTTTGCAGCATCTGGTCCCCACTGGGGTCCATCTGAACTGGACCCCCCCTTCCATTAAGAACAAGGGACCTGGGCCGAAGAGGGGTGGTGGTGGTGGTCCGTGTCCTCTTTCTTCCCCAGGCATACTAAGTTGGCCTCCTATGATTAAATCAAGGTTGCCTCCAGTGCTCCCTCTAAGCTGAGTTAGTGTGAGCCAGCTCACAGGTTTTTAGCCTCCAGCTCACACATTTTTGTCTTAGCTCAGGAAGGAGGGCTCCAGAGCAAACTAATTTACACAGCAGCTAAGTCACTTGCTCACAACTTTAATGCCAATAGTTCACAAGGTAGAATTTTTGCTCACAAGACTCCACAGCTTAGAGGGAACATTGGTTGCCTCCCCAACCCAGTAAAAACAAGAATTGTGCATAATGGGTACAAAAGACTGAACGGAGGTGAAACATGTGACAGAGTGCAGGTTTTCACTGGTTTGTAAAAAATTTATCATGGGACATCAGAAGTCTGTGTGGGAGCCGGGGTCCCTTTGCCAAGTCTCCAGGGTCTATCTTGAGGGCTTCTTTGAAATTCAGTGTCTGGTTTGACATTTGAACTGGATTTGTGGGGGAGGCTCTTCCTGCCTGTCTTATTCGTCTTACAAAAAGGAACGATGTAAAAGAGAGATATTAAAGAAAAGTACCGAAGTGGGTATCCCCTTTAGAAGAATTTATTAAACCCTCCTTTATTAATACTAATGATAGAAAGAGCTATGAAGTGTTGTTAGACAAAAATAATAATTTAAATACGGAAGAGATCCATAATATTAAGCTAACATGGTGGGAAACCTACAACTTCGATCGAGATTTAATAAAGATGTGATAACGGGTTTCCTAGAGTCCAAAACCCAACTAGATAAAATCTGGTTCTCGTCAAGTGATAAAATGATCCAGAAATTTTATAAAGATTTATTAGAGGAATATATGCAGGATGAAATAATTAAAACAACTATGATTTCTTGGATGAAGGATGTAGGACATACTATTAGTCTAGATAAATGGTTGAAAATGTGGAAAACAGTCAAATATATGAGAGCCACTAATTACAAAAAAAATATTTACAAAATATTCCATAGATGGTATTGGTCTCCTAATAAAATAGCCAAATGTCAGTCTAATATTTCTAAAAATTGTTGGAAATGTACAGACAATGTAGGTACTTTCTTTCATATGTGGTGGCATTGTGGAAAAATTAATAACTACCGGCAAATGATGCAAAAAATTATATCAGAGATTTTGAGTACCAATCTAATCTTAACGCCAGAAATGGCTCTGTTAAATATAATTCCAGATGAATATGAGCGAGATGATGTTTATATGTCGATTTATATTCTAACGACTGCTAGAATATTGTTAGCCAAATATTGGAAACTAGATAAAATCCCAACAAGAGAGGAAAGAGTGTTTAAGCTGCTAGAAATGGACAAACTGAGTTTGATACTTCAAGGAAAGGATGATAACTTATTCAACAAAAGATGGTCGAGAGTGTACAAATGGATAAACAATATATAAGAAAACATGGACTCCAATGTATGAAGTATTTAAAAATTGTACCGATGTTAATGGTGGAAAAATTATAAATAAAATTTATATTAAAAAAGGCGATTAGACAGATTCATGGAGAATAAGTCTGTCAGCAGCTACTAGTTGTAATGACTGAGGGAAACTCCACCTTCAGAGGCACTAAATTGCTGAATCCCACAGCCAGGAGACAACATCAAGAGAGGGTCCCGGCCTTTATGCCCACTTTTTGGCCCTCCAGAGGAGCTGGTTGGCCACTGTGTAAGACACGATGCTGGACGAAATGGACCTTCACTGGGCTGATCCAGCAGGGCTCTTCTGATGTTCTTATGAGGGCCTCACCCTCTCTGCCCTGTTGTTGGCCCTCCGGAGGAACCAGTTGGCCACTGTGCGGGACAGGAGGCTGGAGTAGGTAGACCCTCACTGGTCTAATCCAGCCGGGCTCTCCTTTTTAATTTATTATTATTATTATTATTATTATTTATTCTTACATAATTTCAGAACATAACTAGAAAGCGGTGACCAATAAAATGAATTGAATGACAATGAAAATTGCTACAAGGAATGTGCAAGATGAAGCTAGAAACAACTGGAGGTGGGAGGGGGGAGAAAATCTAATAGGCCGGGAGCCATCCAAGAGCCTCAAGCTATTTGATTTTATGCTTAAAAATCCCAGCAATTCAGCACAGGGGCGGGGGAGTAGCAGGGCTCTCCTTCTGTTATTTTGGGATGGGGCAGTTCATAGTGCAGGAAAGCCATAGGAATCGACACCCCTGCAAGGGCTTTGACAATCTCTCTCTCTCTCTCCCCACCCCATAGCAGCCCCCACAGCACCTGCTGCAGGTAAGGCTCTCCGCACGTCTCCTCCAATAACATTATTTGTTTTTCATCCTGCCTGGCATGCATGAAGGAACTGCCCAAAGTTGAAACTGATTGTACAAAGCCAGTGAGACTTTGCACTGTCTTGTGAGCATCCCCAAACACTTCACGTACAGTATCTCTGTCATCTTTCCAGCAGCCCTGTGAGGTAGGCCGGTCATGTTATCCCCTCCACTGTAGATGGAAGGTGTAGGTGAGAAACTGCCATGAGGCTGCTTTGGGAGCTCAGGAGAGAGTTAAGATTCTATCAGCAATTTCCTCTCAGCCCCTATGCGAGGGTCAGGTCGGAGAGCTTGTGGAAGGAGTTTTCTGCATTAGGTTAGAGGTCCGTCTCCTCCATGTGGTCCTTCACCTCCTGCCCCTTCTTCAGCCAGGTGATGCTCTCGGGAGGGGGAGGAATTCATTTGCTCGGCAGATGAGCACGTTGGGCTCTTCCTGCTCCATCGGCTTCTCCGGGTGCACCGTCACCTTTGAGGGGACTATAAGGGAGGGGAGAGAGAGACACACAGAAGTATTTCTGTTGCAGGTCTGGGTCCCAGACGGTGGCGGGGGATTTTCACGGGGGGGGGGTGGGCAGTTTGGCGCCCCTGCGGGCTCGGCGCCCTAGACGAACGCCTAGCTCACCTAGTGGGCGACCCGGCCCTGGTTACAGGTCACTTCATTAAACTTTCCCAGTTGAATATATTACACAGCATAACATCCTGTTTAGCTAACAAACAAGATTTAACACTATAATGGCTGAAATGTAAGCAACTTGAATTCCAACATATTGAAACACTAAGAAAAATAGTTTGCTCCGATGGAGGAGGCCCGTAACATTTCTGGCCTGGTGGGTGGTGGGTGGGAATCCTGCTGGACTGCCCAGCAGAGCCTTTTCTTGTGAGTCCTATTTCTTTATCTTCCACAGCCTCTAAAACTCTTTCTCCCTCTTTTTCTGACAGGGCTCATCAGTTAATCCCAACCGCTCCAGTCTTCACATCCAGGAAACTGTTTTCTTTGGGAAATGAGATGTTCCTGTCGTTTTACTGATTCTGCCCCCTCCCCAGAATAATCTGTGTTCGGGCAGCATTTTGATCAACTGTCGCTAAAACTGCTCTTCGGTACTGCTGGGATTGCCGAAAAGTCCACGATTTGGCACAAGTCCCTGCTAAAAACGGCTGGAGCAAACAGGCTACAGAAAAGGCCTTTGCTAATCAGCACTGATGACTTTAACTGGACAGACTGTTCCCAGTTTGCCTTTGGTCTGATTTTAAAAATATACATATATACTTCATAGAGAGTTTTCTATGTGAGTTCCAGATGAGCCCTACGACGCAATGTTCCCTCTAAACTGTGGAGCCGTGTGAGCAAAAATTCTACTTTGTGAGCTGCTGGCATTAAAGTTTTGAGCAAGCAATTTGACTGCTGCCTAAATTAGTTTGCTCTGGAGCCCTCCTTCCTGAGCTGAGACAAAAATGTGTGAGCCAGAGGCTAAAAGACTGTGGGTTAGCTCACACTAACTCAGCTTAGAGGGAACACTGCCTACGAGCCAAAGTCTGGAAGCCTCTTCACTTAGCTTTTATCGCGCCCTTCCTCCGAGGGACTCCGAGCACATTACAGGGTTATCATCTCCCCTCTCGCCCTGTTTGTCCCCACAACAGCCCTGTAAGGTAGGGCTGCCCTGACCCAGAGGTCCCAGGCCGGCCTGACCTCGTCAGACCTTGGGAGCTAAGCAGCGTCGGCCCTGGTTCGTACTTGCATGGGAGACCACCAATGAAGTCCGGGGTCCTTACATAAAGGCAGGCAATTTCAAGCCACCTCCGAATGCCTCTTGCTTTGAAATCCTCTCGGGGTCTCCACGTTGGCTGCACCTTGACAGCCCTTTACGCATGGGCAGAGAGAGACAGAACGGGCCGACTGAAGCTCATGGTGAAGGGAGGATTTCAACTTCGTTTCCCCAGGTCTGAACTGCTGTAATAGATTCCCCCTCTTAAAGACAAGAAATGGTGGTGATGGGGGGGGGGGAGGGCTTAGAGCTTGCAAGGGGCAGGCCGTTTCCAGTCAGAGGTCCGCGAGGCATAATTTGACCAATGGGTAGCTACTCGAAAGGGCCAAGATCCTGAACCCATTCTGCTAGGTCAGTTGTTGGCTGCAGAATGGAGAGAAATGGATGTCTGGGGCCACTTGCTTGTCCCTGTATTTATTTATTAAAGTACTCAGCCCCTCCCTCACTCGCTTCACTCGCCAATCCCGTCGCTCGCTGCATTCGCAAGATGGTTTTAGAGGGGACCTGCCCCCTGCACTGTTTCACGGGCTCACTTCAACAGTGACGTTTGGCTCCGTTTTCATCGTGTTATTTTCAGTACAGACGCTTCCTCTAGAGGATTATCCTAATGAACATCGTCCTCAAAGAGACCTCTGAATTGGCAAAATTGTCTACAGTTTTGTTCGGGAAAGGAGGGGATCCATTTCACCCTCTTGTTTGTGCTGTATAATTTATGCCCCTGTATAAATCATTGGTGCGACCTCATTTGGAATACTGTGTACCGTTCTGGTCGCCACACCTCAAAAAGGATATTATAGCACTGGAAAAATTGCAGAGAAGGGCAACTAGAATGATCAAAGGGTTGGAACACTTTCCCTATGAAGAAAGGGTAAAGCGCTTAGGGCTCTTTAGCTTGGAGAAACGACGGCTGAGGGGTGACATGATCGAGGTTTATAAAGTTATGCATGGGATAGAGCAGGCTGAGAAAGGAGTACTTTTCTCCCTTTCTCCCTTTCTCGTGGGCACTCCATGAAATTGCTGAGCAGTCGGGCTAGAACAGATAAAAGGAAGGACTTCTTCACCCAAAGCGTGATTAACACATGGAATTCACTGCCACAGGAGGTGGCGGCAGCTACAAGCATAGACAGTTTCAAAAGGGAATTAGATAAACATATGGAGCAGTGGTCCATCAGTGGCTATTAGCCACAGGGTATAGATGGGAACTCTCAGTCTGGGGCAGGTGATGCACTCTATTCTTGGTGCTGGAGGGGGCAGCAGCGGGAGGGCTTCTAGTGTCCTGGCCCCACTGCTGGACCTCCTGATGGCACCTGGTATTTTTGGCCACTGTGTGACCCAGAGTGTTGGAGTAGATGGACCATTGGTCTGATTCGACATTGGCTTCTCTTATTTTCTTATGCTGCCTGAACCTTCCTGACTTCTCTTGAGTAAACCTCTGCTTCCGTTTCAAATAGTGGAGGGATATTTTGGGGCTCATCCCGGCAGACTCCTTTCGTTTTTGTCCCCGTAACTGCCATGATCCTTCTGAAGCTGGAGGCCAGTTTGGAAACCATTAGCTGTATGTTCACAAGAACACAAGAGAAGCCAATGATGGTTCTGGCCAATGGCCCATCCATTCCAACGTTCTGTGTCACACACAGGCTAAAACCCAGGTGCCGCCCATCAGAGGTCCACCAGTGGGGCCAGAACTCCAGAAGCCCCTCCCACTGTGGCCCCCCAAGCACCAAGAAGACAGAGCATCCCTGCCCCAGAGAGAGTATTCCGTTCCACCTATACCTTGTGGCTAAGAGCCACTAATGGATCTCTGCTCCGTGTGTTTATTCTTCAATCCCCTCCTTAAGGTGTCTATGCTTCTAGCTGCCACCACTTCTTGCGGCAGTGAATTTCCCAGGTGTTAAGGACTCTTTGGGTGAATGTTCTGATACGTTATGCCTGCCACAGACGGAAAACCTTGGTTTCTACTGGAAATAGCATGGTGGAGGGATTTCTCCGGGCCTGATTCAAGAAAGCTAGCCAGACAGTGAGGGCTTCTTTTAAGAGCACACTGAACCCTGAATAATCCAGAACGTTAGTCTAGAAGCTTCTTGCCTTGTGAACCTGTCACTGATAAGCAGTACACTGTACTCGTATAAAAGCTGTTTTTATTGTATAAGTACATTAAATTAATTCTTGGTATTTTTATATTCTTTAAAGCTAACGTTAAAGGAGTTGTGTCTTAATAAAGGGCAGAATGGAAGCAAAGATTCTCTAAGAGCGATCCTTAGCTGGTCTGCCCAGAAGTGAGTCATACTTCGTTCAATGGGGTTTACTTCCAGGAAAGTGTTCTTAGGATGGAAGCTGTGGAGGCTATGGGGGGAGAAAGAGAGAGGGCGGGAGGACTCGGAGGCAACTGCCCCCCCCTGGACTGAAGGTCCAGTCCCACCCCCCAGGTCTCTTACTGATTCTTCAAACCCCAGCCAGCCATAACCAGGTAAGAAAGGGGACACAAACTTTGATTAAAGGGCTGGTCGTGTGTAAATATGCTTTCCCTAAAGGTCTCTTCTTTGGGAACCAATTGGACCAAGGCTGGAACTCTTTGTGCGGGAAAATCACTTTTTCTGATATACTTGACTATATCAGGGGTGGCCAAACTTGCTTAAGGTAAGAGCCACACAGAATAAATGTCAAATGTTTGAGAGCCACAGGACGTGAACAAATGTTACACACACATTTTTATTGAAAAATATGCACATTTCATTTTTATTGACATCGAATGAGACTGCCAAATTAAAAACAAAAGGGGTAAAGACAGATTGATAATGGTATTTATTTGTCCAATGATATGTATTTGTTTGTTAATGATATTTATTTAAGAGAGAGAGGGAGAAAGAAAGCAAATAGATGGGGAGGGGGGAAGGTAGGAGGAGAGGGAGGAAGAAAGGGAAAAAAGGAGAAAAAGTAAAAGAAAGGTGGGAAAAAAGCAAATAGATGGGGGGAGGACGAAAGGAAGGAAGTGAGAAAGAGAAAGGTGGAAAGAATAAAAGAGATGGAAAGAAAGCAAATAGATGGGGGGAGGGAGGGAGAGGTGGAAAGAAAGCAACTTCAATTTTAAATGTGTCCTCCAAGCCCCCCCATGCCAGCCAGCTGGCTTGGCTCGGAGAAGGGATTTAAAGAGAAAAATGCTTTCTCCAAGCCGGACGGTGGGGGGGGGAGCTTTGAGAATGCATTTAAAGTTGCTTTCTTTCTCTGCCCCCCCACCTCAAGCCTACCCAGGGAGGAGAACAGTGGCTGGGAAAGGGAAGACCAATTGGGGAGGCATGCCTCCCCTTTGCTTCCCCAGCTGCCCTGCCGGGAGCCGTACAACAGGTGTGAAAGAGCCGCAGGTGGCTCCTGAGTCACAGTTTGGCCACCCCTGGACTAGATAGACAAGACACAGCTGGAGATGATGAACAAAGCTTTCTCTAACAGAAAGTTATGAACTTTTCCCCAATGAGAGCAACCGCTTTCGCAGTGGAGCCTCAGATGAAGTAAATGAACCCCGAGGGGAGATTTGATCCCCCTTTCTTCAAGAGGGGCCGCCTCAGCTGACGAGACCTCCCTGGGTTCTGATCCCACCACTAACAGGATTCTCCTCAGCTTCAAGGTGGCAGCATCTTGTTTCTTGTGCTGCTGCGTTAGACCCCATCTACCAGCTGGGGGTTACTTTGCAGTGGCTGCATTTCCTCCCCTCAAGGGATGGGACCCCTGGTGCCCAAGAAGGCCCTCTGGAAACGCCCCCAGCAGTGGCCTCACGTCCTGTCTGACCAGGGGGTGACCTCCTGGGAGGGGGTAGTAATGCCAAGTGGGGAGGCCGGGGGGGGGTCCCCATCATCCTCCCAAGGGGACGTCCTCTTCTGATTAATATTTTTATTCATTTTTATGCAAAGAACCATACACAATTAATATGAAGCTCGATGATTATAGAGTTAAATCCATTCAAAGTTGTACAAATTAAATATTAACCCTGTAAAATAAATCAAGTAAAGAAAACCCGCAAAAAAAAAAAAAAGCCATATCTCTTTATATATCTAGACCCAAATCAATAACCAGTTTTGGGATTTCACCTTGAGATGAGAGACGT
Source organism: Gekko gecko (assembly GCA_029375565.1). Taxonomy (NCBI): domain Eukaryota; kingdom Metazoa; phylum Chordata; class Lepidosauria; order Squamata; family Gekkonidae; genus Gekko; species Gekko gecko. The sequence continues at coordinate 475,640 of JAPDNY010000002.1, read as the reverse complement.
GTCCGAGTCTTGGTAACCAGATATGGTCGTGAACGTGGAGTGATTAGAGGGCTGAGGGAAACGGGCTAAATGTTCTGTGATTTGTGCCATGACAGACGGATTCCACGTCTTTGGATGCCATTGGGCGAGTGGGGGAGGATTTAGAGATGGGGTGGGGAGGGACGCCGGCTGATCTGAGCTCCCGTGGGGGTGACTCTCCTCCCACCCGTCCCCTGGGGATCGGTTCAGCCAGGACAGGCCCCACCCCCACCCCCTTTGAGCGAAGCTTCCAGGTGACCCTTCCGTGGGCTCCGTCTAAGAGCATCAGGAGAGGGCCAGACCAGGAGGGCCCATCTGGTCCAGCGTCCCCTCTCACCCAGTATGGCCAGCCGGTTTCTCTGCAGGGGCAACAACCGCAAGGCAGAGCGGGCAAGGCCTTCCCTTGAGGTCAGCTCCTCGGTTTGGGGTTCTGGGGATCGGTGCCTCTGAAGGTGGAGGTTCCTCTCAGTCACCGGGGAGAGTAGCCACTCCTAGACTCATAAGAACATAAGAACATAAGAGAAGCCAATGCTGAATCAGGCCAATGGCCCATCCCGTCCAACACTCTGTCACACAGCGGCCAAAAATATCAGGTGCCCTCAGGAGGTCCAGCAGTGGGGCCAGGACATTAGGAGCCCTCCCACTGCTGGCCCCCCTCCTTTTCAAGCTGTTGATGCCTGTGTCCATCACGCATTCTCTGGCAGCGAATCCCACCCTCTGAATCAGTCTCTGTGCAAAAAGGTATTTCTGTTCCCTCTGGGCTTTGGGGCTGGGCAGGGGGGGCAGAAGGGGCAGGGTCACTCCTGTTGCCCCGGGCAGGGGGCAGGGGGGAGAGGAGGCTGCCTTTGACCTTCCAGGTGCCCTGTGGGAAGGGGGCCCCATCTCCTCCACGGGCCCTTCTTGGGGGCTGGAGGGCCAGCACTCGATCAGCCCACCTGCGGTGGGGGCTCCGCCTCCGTGGCCCACTCCCCACCTAAGTTCTGGGTGCGAAGTATACAGACTGAGCTCAAGAAAGGGAGGGGGAGTGCGCCCTTCACGGGAGCTCCTCTCTCTGGCCCTGTTTTCCCACTTCTTGTCGGAGCCAGTCTCCAAGGGCAGACCCAGAGCGTGGCCTCCGCATAGTGGTCTTCTCCATTTGGCTCCCCAGAGCTCTGTAGTAGCCAGAGAGGGGCCCACCTCTCGCGGGAAAAGCCTCCGTTTTCTCCTCCTCCTCCTCCTCCTCCGGAGGGCACGAAAAGAGCCCCAGGGGGAGCGGGGACACAAAAGGGGGCTCCCCAGCCCTTCCTGAGATGGGGCTTTATTTGTCCCCCCCCGGAAAAAAAGAGCAAGAGGTCCCCCCAAGGCCTGCTAAATATCCCCGTCTCTCCAACAGAAAGCAGGGGAGATGGCGGGGCACTTTGGGGGCAACTGGCCGAGCAGAAAGAAGACGGGCGAGGGATGGAGACCTCTTAACTCCCTCCTCCCCCTCTTCCTCTGCCTTCTCTCTTTGTCCCGCCGGCAAGAAAACCCAATCTCCCGAAAGAGGAGCGGCGGCTGATCCTTCTGCCCGGAGACTGATGACGCTCCCTCAGGAGGAATTCTCATTGGTGGCCCTTGGGGCCCGGCCCGGCCCCCTCCCCAGAACTTCAGAGGCAAAAGTCTCCCCCCCCCCACGCAGTGAGCAAAGTTTCCACTCCGGGGGCTGGATGGGGGTTTTCCGTGGGGCAGCCATGGGGTCTGGCCTGATCCTGCCAGGGACTCTGGTACTGATGGTGCTTCTGGGTCCCAGCTGCGTGGTCCACGGAAGGGGAGGACGGATCGAGCCCCCGGTAAGCGGAGCTCCTGGCGGGAGGGAGGAAAGATCGGGGGGCGGGGACTTGGAGACACACTCCCGTTATTGTTTTATGCGTTTAGTTGGTCTGTATCACGCGGTTCTCCCTAATGGGGTCTCACTCCCAGTGCAGCCTTCTCCTCTCCTCTTTCATCTTCACAACAGCCCCGTGAGGTAGGCCGGGCCAAGGAGAACCAAAAGCGGCTGACAGTCTTTCCCCTCAAGGCGAGTTGGCCCCCGGAGCGGCTGGTTCTGTGCCCCACTCTGGCCACCTACTCAACCCCTGCAGCAGGGAAAAGCAGCAGGAAGGGCCGTCCCCTCGGGGCCGGAGAGAGAGGGTCTCAGAGGCTGGACGCGTCTCCCGTTTGCCTTGCGCTCCCGCTCCCCTCCCCTCCCTCCCTCCCGAGGTTTCCATTTGGCCCCCTTCCACCCACCCGAGTCCTTGTTAATATGGAAATTCTCGGTGGAGGGGGGCAGTGTAGTAGGACCTCTCCCTCTCCGGCGGTGGCCAGTTGAATGCAAAACGGAAAGCCAGCCGGAAAAAGGTCCAGGATTCGTGCGGCCCTTCTGGGGCGGGGGGGGGCACCTTCAGCTCCCCCACACACCCCTGCTCCAGCTTCGATGCAGGAACGGGCTTGCTTGAGTCTACTTGTCGCCTCCGGTCCCCAGGGAAGGGCAGGTGGGGCGAGGCGAGGCTGGCCCCAGTGGGCTGGAGGAGCCCCTTTCGTCTGGGGGTGGGATGGGGAGGCTCTCCCTCACAGCTGTGCCCAGCCAACCTTAAATTCCAGGGGCCGGGGGCACAGCAGGCCCCTAACTAGGGTTTTTTTAAGTCAGGGGGCATTTAACTTTCTTAGGGGGTTTAATCTGGGGGCGAAGGCCATGGCACCCTGGGCTAGATGGGAAGTCAGGGGCCTTGCCGGCAAATCAGGGGGGCCTAGCCCCAAGATGCCCCACTGTACCTACAGGCCTGGGGGGTACAAAGTCTGTTCCCTCTAAGCTGTTCCCTCTAAGCTGAGTTAGTGTGAGCTAGCTCACGGTTTTGTAGCCTCCGGCTCACACATTTTTGCCTTGGCTCAGGAAGGAGGGCCCGAGGGCAAACTACCGTAGGCAGTAGCCAGACTGATTGCTCACACCTGCAATGGCAGTCGCTCGAAAAAGCAGCGTTTTGGCTCACAAGACTCCACAGCTTAGAGGGAACACTGGCAAGGGTCGGGCAATTGACGAGGGGGCGGGCAAGCGGGAGGCGCGGCGGAGCGGCAGCGGTGGCTGAGGGGGCAGCGTGTGCGGCAGGAGCGGGGCAGCGCGCAGCGGCAGGGCTTTTGTGGGTGGGGTGGGGTGGGGTGGGGCGGGGCCGGCCAGGCTGGGTGGGGCAGCAGCCAGCAACGGTGAAGGAGGAGCTCTTGGCTGCGCAGTGTGCTGCGCGGGCAGGGCTTGGAGGCCAGGGAGGGAGGGGCGGGCGGGCGGGCGGGAGCAGGTCGTTCTGCCCACTGCCAGCAGGGGGGCGGTTTAGGCGAGCGACGAAAATTTGTCCACGACGGTCCGGCTTTGCCTCCCCCGCCCCCGCCCCGCCTGTCCCCGCAGCCGCCCGCTTCCTCTTCCAGAGCAAGCCGGAGTGCCGCTTCGCCGACGGGACGCGCGGGGAGGTGCGGTTCCTGGACAGGTACGTCTACGGGCGGGAGGAGTTCGCGCGCTTCGACAGCCGTCGGGGGTGGTACGAGGCCCTCACCCCGCTGGGCGAGCCCGACGTCCGAGCCTGGAACAGCCGGAAGGAGCTCCTGGAGTACGAGCGGACCGGGGTGGACGCCTTCTGCCGCTACAACTACGGGGTCCAAGAGGAACGGGGCATCACCCTCACCAGGAAGGGTGAGCGCTTGGGTGGGGGGAGGGCGGGACGTCCAGCAGGATTGGGGGGGGTGAAGGGGAGCGGGGGGGGCTTTTCCTCCCCATCCACACCAGCGATGTGGGGGGGGGAGAAGTAAAAGCCGGACCCTCACAGACCCTCCCCAATTGTTCTTAAACCAAAAACACGAAAGGAAGGGGAGGAAAAGAGGTACACAGGGAGTGATTTCCAAAGGGGACTTGGATGCCAGAGGATGGAGCCATGGTGGTACAGCGACTCCCCACCCCCCCACCCCCAGTCTGGGGAACATTTTTCAAAACTGATTAGTCAAATCGGGTTGCCACTGCAAGGTTCCCTCTAAGCTGAGTTAGTGTGAGCCGGCTCACAGTTTTTTAGCCTCCGGCTCATATATTTTTGTCTTAGCCCAGGAAGGGATGGCTCCAGAGCAAACTAATTTATGCAGTAGCCGAATCACTTGCTCACGGCTTTAATGCCTAGCAGCTCACAAAGTAGAAATTTTGCTCACAAGACTCCGCAGCTTAGAGGGAACATTGGTTGCCAGGTCTGGGCTGGGAGGTGGCTGGAGATTTGGGGGTGGAGCAGAGAGGGTAGGGGCCCTTTCCATAGGAAAGCCGGTTTGCTGTAGTGGTCAGGACCCTGGGCTCTACTCTGGGCCAACATTGCCCTGATCCAACATAGGCTTCTCTTAGGTTCGTATGAATGGGGCCAGTGAGGCTCTGTATTCTTTGTGCTTGGGGGGGGAAACAACAGTGGGAGGGGGCTTCTAGTGTCCTGGCCCCGCTGCTGGACCTCCGGATGGCACCTGGTCTTTGTGTTACTTCCCATGTTCTGAAGAAGAAGATTGGATTTATACCCTGCCCTTCAGTACCCGAAGGAGTCCCAGAGTGGCTTACAATCCCTTTCCTTTCCCCTCCCCACAACAGGCACCCTGGGAGGTAGGTGGGGCTGAGAGAGCCCTTCCAAGAACTGTCTTTGAGAGAACACCTCTGAAAGAACTTATGACTGACCCAACATCACACCAACAGCTGCATGTGGAGGAGTGGGGAAATCAAACCTGGTTCTCCCACTTCATTGATATATTGAGAATTAAAATAACACACATTTCATTTGTTGGACGTTTATCCCGCCCTCCCGCCAAGGCGGCTCAGGGCGGCTTACAACAGTTAAAACCGATATACACTTTGTTGTTGTTGTTCAGTCGCACAGTCGAGTCCGACTCTTCGCGACCCCATGGACCAGATTACGCCAGGCCCTCCTGTCTTCCGCTGTCCGCTGAAGTTTGCTCAATTTCATGTTCGTTGCATCAATGACACTGTCTAACCATCTCATCCTTTGCCGTCCCCTTCTTCTTTGACCTTCAATCTTTCCCAGCATCAGAGTCTTCTCCAGTGAATGCTCCCTTCTCATTTGGTGGCCAAAGTATTTGAGCTTCAGCTTCAGGATCTGGCCTTCCAAGGAACAATCAGGGTTGATTTCTTTTAGGATTGACTGGTTTGATCTCCTTGCAGTCCAAGGGACTCTCAAGAGTCTTCTCCAGCACCATAGTTCAAAAGAATCTATTCTTCGGCGCTCGGCCTTCCTTATAGTCCAACTCTCGCAGCCATACATTACTACGGGGAATACCATTGCTTTGACCATGCGGACTTTTGTTGGCAAGGTGATGTCTCTGCTTTTTATCATACTGTTTAGGTTTGCCATCGCTTTCCTCCCAAGGAGCAGGCGTCTTTTAATTTCATGGCTGCAGTCACCATCTGCAGTGATCTGGGATCCTAGGAACGTGAAGTCTGTCACTACTTCTACGACTTCCCCTTCTATTTTCCAAGGAGTGATGGGGCCAGATGCCATGATCTTAGTTTTTTTGATGTTGAGCTTCAAGCCCACTTTTGCGCTCTCCTCTTTCACCCTGAGCAAGAGGCTCTTTAGGTCCTCCTCACTTTCTGCCATCAGAGTGGTATCGTCTGCATATCTGAGGTTATTGATCTTTTCCCCAGCAATCTTAACTCCAGCTTGTGATTCATCCAGGCCAGCATTTCGCATGATGTACTCGGCATATAAATTAAATAAGCAAGGTGACAATATACATCCTTGTCGTACTCCTTTTCCTATGCTAAACCAATCAGTTGTTCCATATCTGGTTCTAACTGTTGCTTCTTGACCCTTATACAGGTTTCTCAGGAGACATGTGAGGTGGTCCGGTACTCCCATCTCTTTAAGAACCTGCCATAATTTATTGTGATCCACACAATCAAAGGCTTTAGCATAGTCAATGAAGCAGAAGTAGATGTTTTTCTGGTACTCTCTTGCTTTCTCCATAATCCAGCGAATGTTGGCAATTTGATCTCTAGTTCCTCTACCTCTTCGAAACCCAGCTTGTACTTCTGGCAGTTCTCTATCCACGTACTGTTGAAGCCTAGCTTGTAGGATTTTGAGCATGACCTTGCTAGCGTGTGAAATGAGTGCAATTGTGCGATAGTTTGAACATTCCTTGACATTGCCCTTCTTTGGGATTGGAATGTAAACTGACCTTTTCCAATCCTGTGGCCACTGTTGTGTTTTCCAAATTTGTTGGCAAATTGAGTGCAGCACTTTAACAGCATCTTCTTTTAAGACTTTGAATAACTCAGCTGGGATACCATCACCTCCACTAGCTTTGTTGTTAGTAATGCTTTCTAAGGCCCATTTAACTTCGCTTTCCAGGATGTCTGGCTCGAGGTCAGTGATTATACCATCGTGGTTGTCAAGGACATCGAGGTCCTTCTTGTATAGTTCTTCTGTGTATTCTTGCCATCTTTTCCTAATCTCTTCTGCTTCTGTTAGGTCCCTACCGTTTTTGTCCTTTATCATGGCCAGCTTTGCATGGAACGTTCCCTTGATTTCTCCAATTTTCTTGAAGAGATCTCTAGTCCTTCCCAATCTATTGTTTTCCTCTATTACTTTGCATTGTTCATTCAGGAAAGCCTCCTTATCTCTCCTTGCTGTTCTCTGGAAATCTGCATTCAGTTGGGCAAATCTTTCCTTTTCACCGTTGCCTTTAGCTTTCCTTCTTTCCTCTGCTATGTGTAAAGCCTCATCAGACAGCCACTTTGCTTTCTTGCATTTCTTTTTCTTTGGGATGGCGGTGATTGCTGCCTCCTTTACAATGTCATGGACCTCTGTCCATAGTTCTTCAGGCACTCTGTCTATCAAATCTAGTCCCTTAAACCTATTCTTCACCTCTACTGTATATTCATCGGGGATGCGATCTAGGTCAAATCTGAATGGCCTTGTGGTTTTCCCAACTTTCTTCAATTTTAGTCTGAATTTTGCAATGAGTAGCTCATGATCTGAGCCACAGTCAGCTCCAGGTCTTGTTTTTACTGACTGGATAGAGCTTCTCCATCTTTGACTGCAAATTATATAGTCAATCTGATTTCGGTGTTGCCCATCTGGTGATGTCCATGTGTAGAGACGCCTCTTAGGTTGTTGGAAAAGGGTGTTCGCTATGACCAGCGTGTTCTCTTGACAAAACTCTGTTAGCCTTTGCCCTGCTTCATTTTGTTCTCCAAGGCCAAACTTGTCTGTTATTCTGGTTACCTTTTGATTTCCTACTTTAGCATTCCAGTCCCCTATGATGATAAGGACATCATTTTTTGGTGTTAGTTCTATGAGCTGTTGTAGGTCTCCATAGAACTGGTCCACTTCAGCCTCTTCTGCAGCAGTGGTTGGGGCATAGACTTGGATTACTGTGATATTGAATGGTTTGCCTTGGATTCGGACTGAGATCATTCTGTCATTTTTGAGATTGTATCCCAGTACTGCCTTTCTCACTTTCTTGTTGACTATAAAGGCCACACCATTTTTTCTACGGGATTCCGGGCCACAGTAGTAGATATAATGGTCTTCTGAGTTAAATTCGCCCATTCCTGTCCATTTTAGTTCACTGATTCCCAAGATGTCGATGTTCATTCTTGCCATCTCATTTTTGACCACGTCAAGCTTACCTTGATTCATAGACCTTACATTCCAGGTTCCTATGCAGTATTGTTCTTTGCAGCATCGAACTTTCCTTTCACCGTCAGACACATCCACAACTGAGCGTCCTTTCGGCTTTGGCCCAGCCGCTTCACTCTTTCTGGGGTTACTCGTACTTGCCCTGTGCTCTTCCTCAGTAGCATATTGGACACCTTCCGACCTGAGGGGCTCATCTTCCGGTGTCATATCTTTTATCCTTTTGTTACTGTCCATGGGGTTTTCTTGGCAAAGATACTGGAGTGGGTTGCCATTTCCTTCTCCAGGGGATCACGCTTGGTCTGAGTTCTCTGCTGTGGCCTGTCCGTCCTGGGTGGCCCTCCACGGCATAGCCCACAGCCTCATCGAACCACACAAGCCCCCTCGCCATGACAAGGCAGTGATCCATGAGGGAGGATATACACTTTAGGACACAATATTACAACATCTAAAAACAATACAATACAAAGTAACACAATAAATACAAATCACATTAGAATATGGCGGCATTCTGTGTAAGGTGCTGTATAAAGTGGTGTTGCTGTTGCAGTGCTACCGGTGTGGCAAGCATCTCAAGAGGTTTGCGCTAATGCTGTTGCGGTACTGCCAGTGTGGCTAGCATGTTAAAATGCTTGACGGAAGAGCTCGGTCTTTACTGCTCTACGGAATTGTTGCACATCCCGTAGTGCTTGGATTTCATCTGGGAGCTCATTCCATAACTTCGGTGCAGCCAGAGGGAACGTGCACACATATATAAAATCTCCACACTTAATGACCACATAAGATGCTGTTCACAGGACAGGCCCATAGATTCATCCCCCTATGGCTGGGGGGGGGAGTCTCAGAAAAGCTTCTTCTGTCTGAACACGTCTTCTGGGAAGGGAGTCCAGATGTCTGGAGGGGAGGACTGGGGGCTACCAAAACTTTAGTACCCCCAGGGCCTTTTGGGAAAGACCATTCAGCACTGAGTCCCCCCCAAAAAAATTTATATATATATGTTAGTGTTTTTAAAAAAGCTTTCGATCGACTCCCTCCCCCAAGGGAGTCCTGGGAGAAGGAGACTGGTCCTTAGATAGTTCACAGGTTTGAACCTGGGTCTGTTTACTCAGGCGATCTAAAGACTGTATGATACTGAAGAAGGGATCTGTCGGCAGCTGTGAGCCACGGCAGTGAACTGGGACCTCTGTGTCCAGAGGAGGTCTCCTCTGAGCACCAAATGCTGGGGAGAAAAGTTCCTTCTTGTGAGGTTCCCAGAGGCAAAACCAGAACAAAGCCCTAGAGAGGAGAGGTGACCTTCAAGCAGGAGCCAAAGGAGAATTTAGGGGTCCCATTGAGTGGTCGAAGGCATTTCCAGAAGTGTCTTCATCAGCAGCAGCAGCACCTGCAAGTTCTCCCCTATCAACAGGGCCCTCCAGAGAGTTCACATTGACCCCGCAGGTCGGTTCTGGGAGGTTTCAGGTCCATTGTTATCAGAAAGAGAATGCAGGCCTGGATGGATGGGGGTCGGGTCTGATCCTGCAAAGCACCTCTTAGTGTTTGGGAAGAAGGAGAAGGGGGAGAGAGATGCGTTTGTGCGTTTGCGTCCACAGATTTTACGCTGGGACTGGAAGGTGGATTAGTGGACCATTGGCTGTCCTGGTGGGTGAGAGAACCCGGGTGGGGGGGTTGTGTCTTTCAGTATACAGTGGCTGCAGACATGATCACCTCTCCCTCTTCTTGACCTGTGGGTGCTTGTCTGGTTCTCCCGTTGGGTCTGAAGTTTCCTCCTTTTTCCTCCCTCCTCCAGATCAGCCCACAGTGAGAATCTCCCACATCAGGGCCGGCCCCTGGCCCACCACAGCCTCCTGATCTGCACCGCGATGGGATATTACCCCTCGGGGGTTCGCTTCAAGTGGCTGAAGAACGGGCAGGAGCAGACGGAAGGGGCGGGGTATGCGGATGAGGTCCACAACGGGGACTGGACCTTCCTGAACCAGGCGATGCTGGAGACGGTGCCCGAGCGGGGAGACCTCTACGCCTGCCAGGTGGAGCACAGCAGCCTGAGGGAACCCATCACCGTGCAGTGGGGTAAGAGAGCAGTGCGGTAAGAGGGCTTCCCTTATCTTATGGATATACAATCCTGCACAGTGGGTGGGAGTTCCAAGGTCCTTTGCCACCTCTGTTGGACTCAGAGTTTGAATCGGCCCAGCAGAGGCTTCCCAGGGAGGAGTCTGGCTGGAGGGTCTGGTCTCAGAGCAAGTCCTGATCCTGCAAAGAAATTCTTATGCAATTGGCAAGGAAGATGGAACCAAAGGAGGAGGGGGAGAGAAAGGCGAAGGTGTCCTTCCGTCCCTGTGGCATGTTCTTGCTGTTCACCAGGGATTCCTGACCCGGATTTGTACATTCTCATCCTCACATTACTCGGAAGACAGCTTGTGGTCCCTGCAGGCATAACCGTGAAGTCCCTTCGGGCACTCTTCTCCTTTCTGAGAGGTTCATCGTGGTCAGGAAAGGTGCCTCCTTTGGGGAAGTGGTTGTTCTGCCGCAGAATTGGGCTCCTGACAGCCCCCTGTAAAGCCCCCCCCCGGAGTCAGAAGAAGCAACCGGGGCTCTCCTCGGCAATGCTCCCTCTGAGCTACGGAGTCTTGTGAGCAAAAATTCTATTTTGTGAGCTACTGGCATTAAAGTTGTGAGCGAGCGATTTGGCTTCTGCATAAATTAGTTTGCTCTGGAGCCATCCCTTCCTGAGCTAAGACAAAAATGTGTGAGCCAGAGGCTAAAAAACTGTGAGCTAGCTCACACTAACTCAGCTTAGAGGGAACACTGCTCCTCGGTGACCCCCGGGCCCTGCTGGGCTTGTTTAGTTTCCACAGGGCGTGCCAGGCCGAATGGCTTTGGAGGGTCACCCACTGTTTTTGTTAGTGGCATGGTGCTAGCCACGTATTTTAATAGCCTGACATTTTAATGTTAATATTTTATATTTGTTGTACCTGCCTTTATATTGTTTTTACCTCCTTGATGTGGCTTTAGTGTTCTAAGTCTCTACAAGACCCTCTGGGGGAACGACGACTTAAGAAAAAAATCAACCAAACCAACAAGCACGGGGACCTCACAGCTCAGACTGGGCTCTGCGGTCTGTGAGATCCGATTGAGGGATGGGCCCTGCCTTTGCGTAGTCCATGGACCAACCCCCCTCCCTTGTGAAATCTACAGTCTGAGAGGCCCAACCTGACCCTGAGCCAGTTTGCTGTAGTGGTTAGGTGTGTAGACTCTCATCTGGGAGAACCGGGTTTGATTCCCCAGTCCTCCACTTGCAGCTGCTGATGTGACCTTGGGTCAGTCACAAGCTCTGGCACAGCTGTCCTTGAAAAAGAGCAGTCTGTGTTAGAGTTCTCTCAGCCCCACCTACCTCACAGGGTGTCTGTTGTGGAGAGGGGAAGGGAAAGGAGTTTGTAAGCCGCTCTGAGACTCCAAGTGAAGGGCAGGGTATAAATCCACTCTCTTCTTCTCCTTCTTCTCCTTCTTCTCCTTCTTCTCCTTCTTCTCCCTTCTTCTCCTTCTTCTCCTTCTTCTCCTTCTTCTCCTTCTCCTCCTCCTCCTCCTCCTCCTCCTCTTCTTGTTCTCCTTCTTCTTCTCCTTCTTCTCCTTCTTCTCCTCCTTCTCCTTCTCCTTCTTCTTCTTCTTCTCCTTCTCCTTCTCCTTCTCCTTCTCCTCCTCCTCCTCCTCCTCCTCCTCCTCCTCCTCCTCACACATGGTTCCTTCTCTTTCCACAGAGCCGCAGTCGTCGAACTCTGCCCAGAGCAAAGTCTGGACGGGGGCCTTGGGGGCCCTGCTGGGGGTGGTCTTTGGGGCCGCAGGAGTCTCCTTCTACCTGAAGACCAGGCGAGGTAAGGAGGGGGAGTGGGTGGCCGGGGAGAGGGGGACACATCAGGGAAGGTGCTGAAGGGGTGCAAAGGAGGGGCTGAAACCTCCCTCTCACCACCAAGGACTTTTGCAGTATCTGATCCCCACTGGGGTCCATCTGAACTGGACCCCCCATTAAGAACAAGGGGCCTGGGCCAAAGAGGGGTGGTGGTGGTGGTCCGTGTCCTCTTTCTTCCCCAGGCATACTAAGCTGGTCTCCTACGATTAAATCAAGGTTGCCTCCCCAACCCAGTAAAAACAAGAATTGTGCATAATGGGTACAAAAGAGTGAACTGAGGTAAAACATGTTACAGAGTGCAGGCTTTCACTGGTTTGCAAAAAAAATATCATAGGAGATCAGAAGTCATTGTGGGAGCCAGGGTCCTTTTGCCAAGTCTCCAGGGCCCATTTTGAGGGCTGGTTTGAAATTCAGTGTCTGATTTGAGATTCAAACTGGATTTGTGGTAGAGGCTCTTCCTGCCCATCTCATTCATCTTATAAAAAGGAACAATGTAAAAGAGAGAGATTACAGAAAAGTACCAAAGTGGGTATCCCCATTAGAAGCATTTATTAAACCCTCCTTTATTAATACTAATGATAGAAAGAGCTATGAAGTGTTGTTAGACAAAAATATTAATTTAAATATGGAAGAGATCCTGTTTCGTTCACATAATATTAAGCTGACATAGTGGGGGAAAACTACATCTTCAATCGAGATTTAATAAAGATGTGGTATCGAATTTCCTAGAGTCCAAAACCCAACTAGATAAAATCTGGTTCTCGTCAAGTTATAAAATGATCCAGAAATTTTATAAATTTTTATTAGAAGAATATATACAGGATGAAATAATTAAAACGACTATGATTTCTTGGATGTAGAATATAGGACATACTGTTAGTATAGATAAATGGTTGAAAATGTGGAAAACAGTCAAATATATGAGGGCCACTAATTACATAGAAAATATTTACAAAATATTCCATAGATGGTATTGGTCTCCTGATAAAATAGCCAAATGTCAGTCTAATATTTCTAAAAATTGTTGGAAATGTACAGACAATGTAGGTACTTTCTTTCATATGTGGTGGCATTGTGGAAAAATTAATAACTACCGGCAAATGATGCAAAAAATTATATCAGAGATTTTGAGTACCAATCTAATCTTAACGCCAGAAATGGCTCTGTTAAATATAATTCCAGATGAATATGAGCGAGATGATGTTTATATGTCGATTTATATTCTAACGACTGCTAGAATATTGTTAGCCAAATATTGGAAACTAGATAAAATCCCAACAAGAGAGGAAAGAGTGTTTAAGCTGCTAGAAATGAACAAACTGGCTTTGATACTTCAAGGAAAGGATGATAACTTATTCAACAAAAGATGGTTGAGAGTGTACAAATGGATAAACAATATATAAGAAAAAATGGACTCCAATGTATGAAGTATTTAAAAATTGTACCAATGTTAATGGTGGAAAAATTATAAATAAAATTTATATTAAAAAAGGAGATTAGACAGATTCATGGAGGATAAGTCTGTCAGCAGCTACTAGTTGTAATGACTGAGGGAAACTCCACCTTCAGAGGCACTAAATTGCTGAATCCCATAGCCAGAAGGCAACATCAAGAGAGGGTCCCGGCCTTTATGCCCACTTGTCGGCCCTCCAGAGGAGCTGGTTGGCCACTGTGTAAGACAGGATGCTGGACGAAATGGACCTTCACTGGGCTGATCCAGCAGGGCTCTTCTGAGGTTCTTATGAGGGCCTCGGCCTCTCTGCCCTGTTCTCGATCCTCCAGAGGAACTGGTTGGCCCCTGTGTGAGACAGGAGGCTGGACTAGATAGAACCTCACTGGTCTGATCCAGCAGGGCTCTTCTGATGTTCTTATGAACTCAGCCTCTTTGCCCGGTTTGTTGGCCCTCCGGAGGAACTAGTTGGCCATGTGTGAGACAGGATGCTGGACTAGATGGATCCTAACTGGTCTGATCCAGCAGGGCTCTTCTTTTTAATTTATTATTATTACTATTATTATTTCTTACATAATTTCAGAACATAACTAGAAAGCGGTGACCAATAAAATCAATTGAATGACAATGAAAATTGCTACAAGGAACGTGCAAGATGAAGCTAGAAACAACTCGGGGGGAGAAAATCTAACAGGCCGGGAGCCATCTAAGAGCCTCAAGCTATTTGATTTTATATTTAAGAATCCCAGCAATTCAGCTCAGGGGCAGGGGAGTAGCAGGGCTCTTCTTCTGTTATTATGCGGTGGGGCAGTTCATAGGGCAGGAAAGCCATAGGAATCGACACCACTGCAAGGGCTTTGACAATCTCTCCCTCTCTCTCTCTCCCCCCACCCCGTAGCGGCCCCCACGGCACCTGCTGCAGGTAAGGCTCTCCATACGTCTCGTCCAATAACATTATTTGTTTTTAATCCTGCTTGGCATGAAGGAACTGCCCAAAGTTTAAACTGGATGTAGACTTTGCACTGACTTGTGAGCATCCCCAAACGCTTCACGTACACTATCTCGGTCCTCCTTCCAGCATCCCTGTGAAGTAGGCCGGTCATGTTATCCCCTCCACTGTAAATGGAAGGTGTAGGTGAGAAACTGCCATGAGGCTGCTTTGGGAGCTCAGGAGAGACTTAAGATTCAAATCAGCAATTTCCTCTTAGCCCCTATGCGAGGGTCAGGTCGGAGAGCTTGTGGAAGGAGTTTTCTGCATTGGGTTAGAGGTCCATCTCCTCCATGTGGCCCTTCACCTCCTGCCCCTTCTTTGGCCAGGTGATGCTCTCGGGAGGGGAGGAATTCATTTGCTCAGCAGATGAGCAGGTTGGGCTCTTCCTGCTCCACCAGCTTCTCCGGGTACACCATCACCTTTGAGGGGACTATAAAGGAGCGGGGGAGAGACACAGAAGAGTTTCTGTTGCAGGTCTGGGTCCCAGACGGTGGCGGGGGGCTTTTCGCGGGGGGCGGCGGGCAGCTTGGCGCCCCTGCGGGCCGGGCGCCCTAGGCGAGTGCCTAGCTTACCTAGTGGGCAAGCCGGCCATGGTTAGAGGTCACTTCATTAGACTTTCCCAGTTGAATACATTACACAGCGTAACATCCTGTTTAGCTAACAAACAAGTTTTAACACTATAAGGGCTGAAATGTAAGCAACTTGACTTCCAACCTATTGAAACACTTAAGAAAAATAGTTTGCTCCGATGAAGGATGCCCGTAACATTTCTGGCCTGGTGGGTGGTGGGTGGGAATCCTGCCGGATTGCCCAGCTGAGCCTTTTGTTGTGAGTCCTATTTCTTTATCTTCCACAGCCTCTAACCCTCTTTCTCCCTCTTTTTCTGACAGGGCTCATCAGTTAATCCCAGCGGCTCCAGTCTTCACATCCGGGAAACTGTTTTCTTTATGAAATGAGATGTTCCTGTCGTTCTACTGATTCTGCCCCCTCCCCAGAATAATCTGTGTTCGGGCAGCATTTTGATCGACTGTCATTAAAACTGCTCTTCGGTACTGCTGGGATCGCTGGGAACTTCACGATTGGGCACAATTCCCTGCAAGAAGAACGGTTGGAGCAAACAGGCTATGAAAAAGGCGTTCTGATGACTTTAACTGGACAGCACTGATGACTTTAACTGGACAGGCTGTTCCCAGTTTGCGTTTGGTCTGATTTTTAAAATATATATATATACTTCATAGACAGTTTTCTACGTGAGTTCCAGATGAGCCCTACGACGCAATGTTCCCTCTAAACTGTGGAGCCGTGTGAGCAAAAATTCTACTTTATGAGCCGCTGGCATTAAAGTTGTGAGCGAGCAATTTGACTACTGCATAAATAAGTTTGCTCTGGAACCATTCTTCCTGAGCTGAGACAAAAATGTGTGAGCCAGAGGCTAAAAGACTGTGAGCTAGCTCACACTAACTCAGCTTAGAGGGAACACTGCCTACGAGCCAAAGTCTGGAAGCCTCTTAGCTTAGCTTTTATCGCGCCCCTCCTCTGAGGAACTCCGAGCACATTACAGGGTTATCACCTCCCCTCTCACCCTGTTTTTCCCCACAACAGCCCTGTAAGGTAGGGCTGACCTGACCCAGAAGTCCCAGGCCGGCCTGACCTCGTCAGACCTTGGGAGCTAAGCAGGGTCGGCCCTGGTTCGTATTTGCATGGGAGGCCACCAATGAAGTCCAGGGTCCTTACATAAAAGCAGGCAATTTCAAGCCCCCTCTCTCTTGTTTTGAAAACCCTCCCGGGGTCTCCACGTTGGCTGCAGCTTGACAGCCCTTTACGCATAGGCAAAGAGAGACAGAACGGGCCGACTAAAGCTCATGGTGAAGGGAGGATTTCAACTTCGTTTCCCCAGGTCTGAACTGCTGTAATAGATTCCCCTTCTGAAAGAGAAGACATGGTGGTGATGGGGGGGGAGGGCTTAGAGCTTGCAAGGGGCAGGCCGTTTCCGGTCAGAGGTCAGCGAGGCATAATTTGACCAATGGGTAGCTACTCGAAAGGGCCAAGATCCCGCACCCATTCTGCTGGGTCAATTGTAGGCTGCAGAATGGAGAGAAATGGATGTCTGGGGCCACTTGCTTGTCCCTGTATTTATTTATTAAAGTATTCACCCCTCCCTCACTCGCTTCACTCGCCAATCCCGTCACTCGCTGATTTCGCAAGATGGTTTTAGAGGGGACTTGCCCCTGCACTGTTTCACGGGCTCACTTCAACAGTGACGTCTGGCTCTGTTTCCATCGTGTTATTTTCAGTACAGACGCTTCCTCTAGAGGATTATCCTAATGAACATCGTCCTCAAAAAGACCTCTGAATTGGCAAAGTTGCCTACAGTTTTGTTCGGGAAAGGAGGGGGTCCGTTTCGCCCCTCTAGTTTGTGCTGTATAATTTATGCCCCTGTGTAAATCATTGGTGCGACCTCATTTGGAGTACTGTGTACAGTTCTGGTCGCCACACCTCAAAAGGATATTATAGCACTGGAAAATGTGCAGAGAAGGGCAACTAGAATGAGAAAAGGGTTGGAACACTTTCCCTATGAAGAAAGGTTAAAACGCTCGGGGCTCTTTAGCTTGGAGAAATGACGGCTGAGGGGTGACATGATCGAGGTTTATAAGGTTATGCATGGGATAGAGCAGGTCGAGAAAGAAGTACTTTTCTCCCTTTCTCACAATACAAGAACTCGTGGGCGCTCCATGAAATTGCTGAGTCACAGTACTTCTTCACCCAAAGAGTGATTAACATATGGAATTCACTGCCACAGGAGGTGGTGGCAGCTACAAGCATGGACAGTTTCAAGAGGGAATTAAACACATGGAGCAGAAGTCCATCAGTGGCTATTAGCCACAGGGTATAGATGGGAACTCTCAGTCTGGGGCAGGTGATGCACTCTATTCTTGGTGCTGGAGGGGCAGCAGTGGGAGGGCTGCTAGTGTCCTGGCCCCACTGCTGGACCTCCTGATGGCACCTGGTATATTTTGGCCGCTGTGTGACCCAGAGTGTTGGACTAGATGGGCCATTGGCCTGATTCGACATTGGCTTCTCTTATGTTCTTATGCTGCCTGAACCTCCCTGGCTTCTCATGAGTAAACCTCTGCTTCCATTTCAAATCATGGAGGGATATCCCGGCAGACTCCTTTCATTTTTGACCCTGTAACTGCCATGATCCTCCTGAAGCTGGAGGCCAGTTTGGAAACCATTAGCTGTATGTTCATAAGAACACAAGAGAAAGCCAATGTTGGTTCTGGCCAATGGCCCGTCCATTCCAACATTCTGTGTCACACACTGGTTAAAACCCAAGTGCTACCCATCAGAGGTCCACCAGTGGGGCCAGAACTCCAGAAGCCCCTCACACTGTGGCCCCCCCAAGCACCAAGAAGACAGAGCATCCCTGCCCCAGAGAGAGTATTCCGTTCCACCTATACCTTGTGGCTAAGAGCCACTGAATGGATCTCTGCTCCGTGTGTTTATTCAATCCCCTCTTTAATCTGTCTGTGCTTCTAGCTGCCACCGCTTCCTGCGGCAGTGAATTCCCCAGGTGTTAAGGACTCTTTGGGTGAATGTTCTGATGCGTTATGTAGGCCACGGACGGAAAACCTTGGTTTCCACTGGAAATAGCATGGCGGGGGGAGTGCTCCGGGTCTGATACATGAAAGCTAGCCAGACAGTGAGGGCTTCTTTTTAAGAGCACACTGAACCCTGAATAATCCAGAACGTTGGTCTAGAAGCTTCTTGCCTTGTGAACCTGTCACTGATAAGCAGTACACTGTACTCGTATAAAAGCTGTTTTTATTGTATAAGTACATGAAATTAATTCTTGGTATTTTTATATTCTTTAAAGCTAACGTTAAAGGTGTTGTGTCTTAATAAAGGGCAGAATGAAAGCAAAGGTTCGCTAAGAGCGATCCTTAGCTGGTCTGTCCAGAAGAAGAAGAAGAGGAGGAGGAGGAGGAGGAGATTGGATTTATACCCCGCCCTTCACTACCCAAAGGAGTCTCAGAGCGGCTTACAAACTCCTTTCCCTTCCCCTCCCCACAACAAACACCCTGTGAGGTAGGTGGGGCTGAGAGAGCTCTTGACAGAAACTGCTCTTTTTCAAGAACAGCTGTGCCAGAACTATGGCTTGCCCAAGGTCATCCAGCAGGTGCAAGTGGAGGAGTGGGGAATCAAACCCGGTTCTCCCAGATTAGAGTCCACACACTTAACCACTACACCAAACTGGCTCTCACCAGAAGTGAGTCATACTTCATTCAATGGGGTTTACTTCCAGGAAAGTGTTCTTAGGATGGAAGCTGTGGAGGCTATGGGGGGGAAAGAGAGAGGGAGGGAGGACTCGAAGGCAACTGCCCCCACCCTGGACTGAAGGTCCAGTCCCACCCCCCCAGGTCTCTTACTGATTCTTCAAACCCCAGCCAGCCATAACCAGGTAAGAAAGGGGACACAAACTTTGATTAAAGGGCTGGTCGTGTGTAAATATGCTTTCCCTAAAGGTCTCTTCTTTGGGAACCAATTGGACCAAGGAACTCTTTGTGCGGGAAAATCACTTTTTCAGATATACTTGACTATATCAGGGGTGGCCAAACTTGCTTAAGGTAAGAGCCACACAGAATAAATGTCAAATGTTTGAGAGCCACATGACATGAACAAATGCTACACACACATTTTTATTGAAAAATATGCACATTTCATTTTTATTGACATCGAATGAGACTGCCAAAATAAAAACAAAAGGGGTAAAGACATATTGATAATGGTATTTATTTGTCCAATGATATGTATTTGTTTGCTAATGATATTTATTTGTCTAAGAGACAGAGAGAGAGAAAGAAAGCAAATAGATGGGGAGGGAGGGAGGAAGGAAGAGAGGGAGGAAGAAAGGGAAAAAAGGAGAAAAAGTAAAAGAAAGGTGGAAAGAAAGCAAATAGATGGGGGGAGGAAGGACGAAAGGAAGGAAGTGAGAAAGAGAAAGGTGGAAAGAATGAAAGAGATGGAGAGAAAGCAAATAGATGGGGAGGGGGGACAAAAAGAAGGAAGTGAGAAAGAGAAAGGTGGAAAGAATGAAAGAGGTGGAAAGAAAGCAACTTCAACTTTAAATGTGTCCTTCAGCTGGCTTGGCTTGGAGAAGGGATTTAAAAAGAAAAATGCTTTCTCCAAGCCGGCCGGTGCAGTGGGGTGGGGGAGCTTTGAGAATGCATTTAAAGTTGCTTTCTTTCACTGCTCCCCCCCACACACCTCAAGCCTACCCAGGGAGGGGAACACTGGCTGGGAAAGGGAAGACCGATTGGGGATAAATGTTATCTGTGGATTGCCTCAATATATAAGGTGAAATTGGCTCTCAACTTCACCCCCTCCAAGGTTACAAACTTTCCCCCAATGAGAGCAACCGCTTTTGCAGTGGAGCCTCAGATGAAGTAAATGAACCCCGAGGGGAGATTTGATCCCCCTTTCTTCAAGGCAGGCCGCCTCAGCTGACGAGATCTCCCTGGGTTCTGATCCCACCACTAACAGGATTCTCCTCAGCTTCAAGGTGGCAGCATCTTGTTTCTTGTGCTGCTTGTTAGACCCCATCTACCAGCTGGGGGTTACTTTGCAGTGGCTGCATTTCCTCCCCCTCAAGGGATGGGACCCCTGGTGCCAAAGACGGACCCGTGGAAACACCCCGAGTGGCCTCATGCCAGGCCTGACCAGGGGCAGCGGGGGAGGGCTGGTTATCCCAAGGAAGGTGCCCCAGACCTTCTGCGTGCCCATGGAGGGAGGTCCCCATCATCCATTGAGAGATGTCCTCTTGAGCTCCGCGGATGCCGGCTGATCTGTGTTCTAGTCAGAGCCGGCGCAACCATTAAGGCCAAGTGAGGCAACTGCCTAAGGGCGGAGACCTCTGAGGGCGCAGAGTCCAGCAAGCGGGATGAGGACGACAGCAAGAGCAGCACTGACGATGAGCAGGAATCGTCGTCTCCGCTGTCTCGGGGCTCACCTGATGGGGAGAAAAGGAAGCAAGGAGCCCTGCGCCGCCTGGTCAGGTCTGCGCTGACGCTATGGGAGCCCCTCCCCAGTCTCCTTCACTGCCCCTCCAGACATCTCTCGGCAGGCCCGTAGCTAACGTGGGGCTCACGGGGCCTGGCCCCCTCGCGTTTCTTCCAGCCCCCTCCCTCCTGGGCTGGCCCCAAATCGAATTGATGTAATTAACTTTGATTTAATTAGCCCCAAGGCCCCCTCTCCCAAAAATCTTTAGCTACGGGGCTGCCTCTTGGAGTCCTGCTCGCTGCCACCACCTTCTCCCTCCCCTCCCGAGCCACGCTGAGCTGGGTCGGGTCATCATTAGCGAGCGCCGCCTGGGCTGCTGGGCATGGCTGAGTGAGCCGTTGTCTGCAGCAGCGCGGAGGCAAAGGGGGCAGGTGAGGGCGCCGGATGGGAAAGCAAATGGAGGGGAGGGATGGAGACGAGCCATGAATTTTTGCCTGGTGGGGGGAGAAGGAGGGAAGGGCGGAAGGGGTCCAACCTGCACCACAGCCTCACTCTCCTCAGAAGCCCTGCCCCATACGATGGCATTCTCGCCCCTCCAACCAGCCACAGGCTCTCCGTTAAAAGGTTACGTTTTAACTTAAAAACGTTTAAAACCTTAGCAGTCTTGCAATATTTTGTTCATTTAACTGACCCCCCTTGTTCTGAAGTATTGCATCAAAATGTCTGTGCTGTTGCAATCTTGAGTATACTGTTCAAGAGTGTACCTGTAAGCTGCAAACCTACTTTTGATTTATTGACATTCACTACAGAAATCTCAGGCTCAGAGTTCTGAGCCTAGGGCCCAGGGGAGAACATGAAATGGCTGGGCATTGCAACCTTTTGTACATGTTTCTTCATGTGCTGGTCAAGAACATTAGAAGGCACCATGACACAGACTGAGGGCTATGTGTTTGCGGAAGTGGTCAGTATCAGCCTACTATCTGGGAAGTCTAAGTTCAAAATCCCCAAAGGGGTGACATGATGGAGGGTTACAAGATTATGCATGGCATGGGATAGAGCAGGTAGAGAAAGAAATACTTTTCCCCCTTTCTCACAATACAAGAACTCGTGGGCACTCAATGAAATTGCTGAGCAGTCGGGTTAGAACGGATAAACGGAAGTCCTTCTTCACCCAAAGAGTGATTGACGCATGGAATTCACTGCCACAGGAGGTGGCAGCTACAAGCATGGACAGTTTCAAGAGGGAATTGGATAAACATCTGGAGTAGAGGTCCATCAGTGGCTATTAGCCACAAGGTATAGATAGGGACTCTCCGGCTGGGGGCAAGTGAGGCTCTGTATTCTTGGTGCTTGGAGGGGGCAATAGTGGGAGGGCTTCTAGTGTCCCGGCCCCACTGCTGGACCTCCTGATGGCACCTGGTATTTTTGGCCACTGTATGACCCACAGTGTTGGACTGGCTGGGCCATTGGCCTCACCCAACACTGGCCTCTCTTATGTTCTTATGCGCTTTGGTGTGAAAGGAACACTTCTTGGAATCCCTGCGCACGAATTAAGCTCACAGCAAACTTTTGTTGGTCTTCAAGGTGCCCTGCTTGGTAGTCAACATTCGTTCCGCTGCTTCAGGCCAACACGGCTGCCTGCCCACTTGGGAACGATCCTCAGGGAGAAGGCAGGAGGCGTTTTTCATTGCTCTGCCACGCTGGAGGGGTTAAAAGCGCCAAGCGGTTTGCTAGAGAGGCGGGGAGGTTAGAGGAGAGGCGCTTTTCCGGGGAGGGGTTTGCTTTTGCACGGGGCGGAGAGGCCCGGGAAGGTTGCAGAGAAGCCGCTCGGCCGGACCCCGGGAAGTCTCTCTTTCAAGTAAGGCGTCGGGGTGGGGAGAAGTTTTGAGATCTTGCAAGGGAGGGAGGCCGGGATCAGTCTCAGCCAGGGTTGCCAACTCCCGGCAAATTGCTGGAGATGGGAGGGGGGGAGATTGTGGGCAATGCCCGGTTTGGGGCCGGGGAGCGACCTCAGATGGGAACGGGGAGCCAAATAGTTCCCCCTCCAGTGCAGCCCCGTTTTCTGGAGGGGAACCAATCTCGAACATAAGAACATAAGAGAAGCCAATGTTGAATCAGGCCAATGGCCCATCTAGTCCAACACTCTGTCACACAGCGGCCAAAATATACCAGGTGGCATCAGGAGGTCCAGCAGTGGGGCCAGGACACTAGAAGCCCTCCCACTGCTGCCCCCTCCAGCACCAAGAATAGAGTGCATCACCTGCCCCAGACTGAGAGTTCCCATCTATACCCTGTGGCTAATAGCCACTGATGGACTTCTGCTCCATATGTTTATCTAATTCCCTCTTGAAACTGTCCATGCTTGTAGCTGCCACCACCTCCTGTGGCAGTGAATTCCATATGTTAATCACTCTTTGGGTGAAGAAGGACTTCCTTTTATCTGTTCTAACCCGACTGCTCAGCAATTTCATGGAGTGCCCACGAGTTCTTGTATTGTGAGAAAGGGAGAAAAGTACTTCTTTCTCAACCTGCTCAATCCCATGCATAATCTTAGAATCCTCGATCATGTCCTTATATCTGAATGGTGGTCAGGGAAATTGACAAATGTTGGTCAGGGAGAGCCAGGGAAAGTCAGGGAAATGAAAAATAAAATTTTAGTGGCAACCCTGCAATGTCTTTCAGGACAAGAAAAATTGAACGTATTCATCTGACCCGTTGCTGGTCATTTTGAAGTGCAAAACAAGAAACAAAATGGAGACCCTTTTTCCGTTGGATGACTAAAGGGGGGGGCATTTGGGAAGGGAACTCCCCCTGCACTGGACTTAGCTGCAGCCCCTTCCTAAGACCTGGATGTGGGCCCATGTGGGGCCGGGACTACCAGCCAGTGTCCCAGGCCCGCCCAGCAGAGCGGTAGGAAATTGGGGAAACTCCATGGCCAAGGTGCAGAGAGCCCAGCAGTGCCAGGGAAGATCCTGGAAACAGGGCCAGTGCCCACACCAAGCACAGCAGGAGGCAACTCCCCCCAGCCAGACAGAGAGGGGAGGAGCATGCTGAGATGGCCACACCCCCTGGTGTCAAGACTCCTACAGACACAGAGCCGGGGGGAAATGGCACACGGACATATATCACTGTGAGGATTGTGGCATGAGCAATTGTCAACCACCAGGGGGTGTTCCAACTGCATTGCCCCCTGCCCCATCATTCATAAGAACATAAGAGAAGCCAATGTTGGATCAGGCCTATGGTCCATCCAGTTCAATGCACAGTGGCAGCCAGGACACTAGAAGCTCTCCTACTGTTGCCCCTCCCAGCACCAAGAATAGCCACTGATGGACCTCTGCTCCAGATGTTTATCCAATTCCCATATGTTTATCCAATTCCCTCTTGAAGATGTCCATGCTTGCAGCTGCCACCACCTCCTGTGGCAGTGAATTCCATGTGTTAATCACTCTTTGATTAAGTACTGCCTTTTATCTGTTCTAACCCGACTGCTCAGCAATTTCATTGAGTGCCCACGAGTTTTATAAACAGAAAATGGGTAAGGGGAAAAAAGAAATTGAAACTAAAAAAAAACAACAACACATATACAGTTGTACAATTATAAAAACATAACATGGGAGAGGTTACCTCTTTCAAACTGTGCCTTTTTACATTAGTATCTGTTAGACTGTTTCAGTCTATTTCTTTTTTACAAAACAAAATTATTATATTCCCTCATATTCTCAATAATTATTTAGATATATTTTATGCCTTTATCTTTTCCTGATTTCCAATCCATATATAAAACCTTGACCGTGTTCCTGAAAATTGTTCTTGTGTTCGATTTTTCAAATAAAAAGTCAGCTTATCAACTTCTGCTGCTTCCAATATTTTGCTAATGACTTCAGATCAGGATGGTATTTCTATTTCCCCCCAATATTTTGCGAGTAGAATTCTTGCTGAAATAATGATATGTAATAGGCAATGTAGATCACTTTTTTGACATTGTTCAGGTAATCTACTTAACAAAAACAGTTCTGGGGTAAAAGGAATAGAGATTCCTAAACTTTTTTGGATTATTTCATGTATTCCTGCCCAATATGCCTTTATTTTCTCACATTTCCACCACATGTGATAGAAAGATCCTGTTTTATTCTGGCATTTCCAGAAAAGATTTGAACAGTTAGAGTCCATTCTCGAAACAATATCCAGGGTAATATACCACCTGTGGAACATTTTATATATTTTTTTATTGTTCTAAATCAAGAGTATGTCCTAAATTCTGGGCCCATTTTACCATCACATTTTTAACCACTTCATCTTGCATTTTATCTTCTATGAATACATTGTACATTTTTAAAATAAATTTCTGGTTTATATACATCAAAATCGTATCTATTTCTAGAAAACTGGCATAAAAACGTATTGACTTATCTTTGTTGAACCTAGATTCAATTTGCATTTCCTGTCACCAATTATAGTTTTGAACCTTTTAAAGTTCTTACTTGCCATCTAATAAATCATTTTCATGTGTTATCCAATCTTTAATCCAGGCTAATGCTGACGCCTTGTAATACAATGACCATTGGGAAACAGCGAAGCCTCCTCTGTTTTTGGCATCTTGTAATATTTTGAGTTTAATTCTTGGCTTTCTTCCCTGCCAAATAAATCGGGTCATAATTTTATTGAGCTCCTTAAAATAATTTAAATTTTGAATTACTGGTATTGTCTGGAAGAGGAATAGCAATATTGGCAATGTATTCATTTTAATGGCTATTCTTCCCATTAAAGATAATTGGAGGCATTCCATTTTTAAGGTCTTTCTTTATTTCTTTAAGGAGTTCTATGTAATTGTTTTCCATTAAAGAGCTGCTTTTATTAGTTAAATTTATTCCCAAATAATCTTTTTCTCGATTTCTAATCCCACTTGGTCTTTTAGATGTTCTGCTTGCTTTTTTGTCAGGTTTTTATCAACATTTTTGTTTTGGAGGGGTTAATCCTCAGCCCTGCTACTTCTCCATATTCTTGTATATCAGACATCAACCTGTTAACTGAGTTACCAGGATTTTTCAAAATAAAGACCAGATTGTCCACAAATGCCAAAAGTTTAAATTCCTCTCCTTTCAGTTTTAATTCTCTAATTCGATTGTCTGCTCTAATTTGATCATTTAAGACTTCAAGTGTCAAAATAAAAAGTAATGGTGACAAAGGGCAACCCTGTCTAGTGCCTTTACTTATTTCTGTAGTTTGTGATAAGTCACCGTTTACACATAATTTAGCATTCTGTTCTTTGTAAATTGCCTTTACCATTTTATAGAAACCTGTTCCTCCTTCTGAGTATGCCAACAGTTCAAGCAGGAAATTCCAGCCCACATTATCGAATGCTTTTTCTGTGTCTAGGAAGATCAACACCATTTGCTTCTCTGGGTGGGCCTCACAGTACTCAAGAACATTTAATATTATCCTTACATTATGCCGTAGTTGTCTATTAGGGAGGAAGCCCACTTGGTCCGGGTGAATCATTTCCGAAAGAACTCTTCAGTCTTGTTGCTAAGGTGGAGGCATATATCTGTTTCTTCTGTATTCTGCTTATATATTAATGATATCAATGCCTCTTTCCATGTTTGTGGGGTTTCTTCTTTACATGCTATGTCTTGGCAGACCATCTTCAAAGGGTTTAACAATTGATCTTGGTAGGCATGATAGAATTTTGTTGGAAGTCCATCTGGGTTAAGTGCCCATGAGTTCTTGTATTGTGAGAAAGGGAGAAAAGTACTTCTTTCTCTACCTGCTCTATCCCGTGCATAATCTTATAAACCTTGATCATGTCACCCCTCAGCCGTCGTTTCTCCAAGCTAAAGAGCCCCAAGCGCTTTGACCTTTCTTCATAGGGAAAGTGTTCCAACCGTTTGATCATACTAGTTGTTCTTTTCTGCACTTTTTCCAATGCTATAACATCCTTTTTGAGGTGTGTTGACCAGAACTGTACACAGTACTCCAAATGAGGTCGCACCATTGATTTACACGGGGGCATTATGATACTGGCTGATTTGTTTTTAATTCTCTTCCTAGTAGTCCCCAGCATAGCATTGGTCTTTTTTATTGCAGTTGCACACTGTCTTGGCATTTTCAATGAGTTACCTACTACAACTCCAAGATCTCTCTCTTGGTCACTCTCTGCCAGTTCGGACCCTATCAACATGTATTTATAATAAAGATTTTTTGCTCCAATGTTCATCACTTTGCACTTGGCCACATTGAACCCCATTTGTCACATTGACGTCCACTCACCCATCCTTGACAGATCCCTTTGAAGTGCCTCACAATCCTCCCTGGTTTTCACCATCCTGAACAACTGCGTGTCATCCACAAATTTAGTCACTTCACTGCTTACTCCCAACTCCAGATCATTAATGAACAAGTTAAAAAGCATTGGACCCAGTACTCATCCCTGTGGTACCCCACTGCTTACCACCCTCCACTGAGAAAATTGCCCATTTATATTCACTTTCTGTTTCCTATTAATTAGCCAGTTTTTGATCCACAAAAGGAGTTGTCCTTTTATCCCGTGACTATTAAGCTTACTTAGGAGCCTTTGATGAGGAACTTTATCAAAAGCTTTCTGGAAGTCAAGTTAAGCAACATCTATTGGGTCCCCCTTGTCCACATGTTTGTTCACCCCCTCAAAGAACACTAACAGGTTACTGAGACAGGATCTTCCCTTACAGAACCCATGCTGAGTCTGTACAAGCAATGATATCTGGCCTTATCCTAACCTAAAGTGTCCATGAGAGATATTTCTCCAATTGTGAATCATCCAGATGGGAGATTTTACAGCCTCTTTCAGCAGCCTCTTCTACTAGAATATTTCAGATCACTCCAGATAACAAAGCAGGTCTACTTATTGAAGGGTGCAGATTCTAGGAGTGGGGCAGGATCCATTCCTTGGTCTCTTTCACTCCATCTCTTACCCCTCTCCCTCGCTGCTGTTTCAGATGTGGGCACTATCCCTGGAGGTAGAAGCGACATTCCCTGAAGTGGAAGGAACTTCCTTGGAGCAAGAGCAGAGGGCACAGGCCACGGAGCGTGTCCATGATGTCCAGTCCTGCAGTAAGGACTTTTTGTGCATGGATACGATTAGGGCATCCAGTGAATTTGATGGGTAAAGAGTTCAGGTCAGCGGGAAAAAATTAAACAGTTCTTCAGACAACACAGATTTATTTGCAGAACTCAGTGTCCACTACTTGTGATGCCTCTCAAAGTGAATTGGACAAATTCCTGGAGGGCAATTCCTCCCATTAATTAAAAAAGTCCTCTCTCTCCCTCCTTCCATAAGGTAGACAAATCTCGGCAGAGCTATTCAACTTGGTGAATAAAGGGAGCCTCCACCTTCTGGGCAGCAGAGCTCTGAAAAACACTTTCTGGGGGCCAATGAGGATGGAAACATTTGGCTTCTGTGCCTGTGCTTCTCGGGGCATCTGGCGGGCCGCTTTGGGAAACAGGATGCTGGAAGAGGGATAGTGGGCTGTTGCCTGGCAGCTGCGGGAGCTTTGGGGTGGGGTTTGGGGCAGATGTGATGTCATGTTGATGTTGTGTCTCACTGAAAACCTGGTTGGGAAGTGAGCATGCCAAGAGGCACTCTGAAAACTCATTCAGTTGGGTGTAGTGGTTAAGTGCACAGACTCTAATCTGGGAGAACCAGGTTTGATTCCCCACTCCTCTGACTTGCAGCTGCTGGATGATTTTGGATAAGGCATAGTTCAGTCAGAGCTATTCTTTCAAGGACAGTTCTGGAAAGAGCTCTCTCAGCCCCACCTACCTCACAGGGTGCCTGTTGTGGGGAGGGGAAGGGAAAGGAGTTTGTAAGCCACTCTGAGTGAAGAGCGGGGTATAAATCCAGTCTCCTTCTTCTACCCTTGAGTCTTCAGATGTGCTCAAGTCACGTCTGGGCCGAATGTGACGGTGACATGTCATGCAACGTCATTTCCGTCTCCCTCTTCACCCTCTCTCAAACCTGACACAGGTCTGACAGAAGTGTGAAATATGTTGGCAGCATTTATACTCCCTGAGACTCCTGGTAATTGGTCCTTCTAACTCTCCCAGTATTTTGTAAAAAGTGTTAACATTTGTTGACCATACACTGGGCAATGTTTTACACCCCTAGCCATGTGGTGAATAAAAGAAGAAGGGGAACCAGCGTACAGGCAATGGTGCAAAGGACAAGAAACCGCTGGCTGAAGTCACTAAGGTGAACACAAGATATATAAAAATAATAATTTTAATATAAAGTTCAATCTCACAATAACCATATAACTAGATAAAGCCAAGGTATTCTTTCAGGAAACAACAACGGTGCAGAGAAATAAAGTCCCAAAAGTCTCAGTGTGTCTCACTCCTGTTGTATTATAATTCAATAGTCCAACTTGACGTGCATTCATCATGGAGTAGAATCATGTAATTTCTTAACAGTCTTGAAATCCAAAAGCCATAGAATCCATAAGACGTAGAGACAGAGTCCAGATGCAATCTACCGCGTTTCAAATGATTCTTTTTCAAACTCAATAAGTTACAATCAATTCCTAACCCTCCCTCCTAGAGAGCAGTTGTAATTCTGTGATCTGGAGACTGGCAACAATGGTTCCCCACGAGGGAATGGCTGGCTTGGAGGGTGGAGTCTCTGGCATTGTATCTGTCTGAGTTCCCCCCCCTTTTCAAACCTCATCCTCTCCAGGCTCCATCCCTCAAATCTCCAGGAATTTCCCACCTGGAGTTGGCAACCCTATCAGGACTGCCCCCAATGAGTTTTCTCCCAAAGGCCAAAATAGGTGTGGAAAGGGCCTTTTACTGACAGAACGAAGCTTGGTTGCCTAGCAACAGCCACTGAGGAGAAAGTACAGTTGCCAGCTCTGATTAGGGAAATACCTGGATCCTGTGGAGGGCAGCATTTGGGGGGAAGGGGGATGGAAGGACTCAGCAGGGTATAATGCCATAGAGTCTACCCTCCAAAGTGGCCATTTTCTCCAGGGGAACTGATTTCTGTCATCTGAAGATCAATTGTAACAGCGGGAGATCTCCAGGTCCTATCTGGAGATTGGCAACCCTAGGGGAAAGTCATCCACACAGCATAGGGTTGAAGAGAAGGGTTTGATGGTCACTGGCCCACCTCATTAGCCAGCTAGCCATGGTGGAGCTAAGCAGGAGAGAGAGCCATTTTAAGTTTATTCTGACAGGAAAGTGGCCAAGCTGGCAGTGGCGGGGAAGGGGGTTATGCTGAAAGTCCTTTGTCTTTTTACTGTCAGAAGCAAGCTTGGTTTTCTACCAACAGCCACTGAGGGACAGTTAGTCCCACACAGGAGACAAGAGAAGTGTCTTCCTTAGGGAGAGAGCTGTCTGCCAGTAAATCTGACAGTCAGCTGAGAGACCTGTCTGCCAATAAATCTGATAGGCAACAGGGGCGCTGAAATGGGAGTGGTCGGGGAAGAGGAGCAGACCCAGCACCTGGCCAATGGCACATGGGTACTCTTTGAGTGGCGGCTGATGGCCCAATGGCTGATGGAACCACACTGCACAGCCAATGGAGAGCTGGAAACAGCCAATACACTTAGAGAATTATTATAAAGAGATTATTGTTTTTATAGAACTTAAGTTCCCCTTAGTGAGTTCAGCTAGCGATTTCTTGTTCTTTGTAGCATGTGGTGAACAAAGCAGGGAACAAACAAGCTAATTGAATAGGAAGTCATGGAAAAACCCCTTCCTTCCTCCTTTGTCTCAGTAACAGGAAGTGGAGAGATGCTGTTGAGCCGTCATCTTTTCAGAGGTATAGAAACGGCTGCTGCACCTCCAGGCCAGGTAGGGGATTTGAGCAGGGGACAGCCTGGGTTCCCCCTCCTTTCTCAGGGGGCTTTAGCTCCTGAAGTCTCTACAAGGTGTCTGGGCGAGAGATCCTTTGAATGCTGTTCCCTTTACCCAAGACATACATTCTGTACCCTCCCAGACTACTCCCTTCCAGGGTGCAATCTCTGCCTGGCATGATCTCTGACGAGAGAATCTACATATTCTTTCAGGGTCCGTTTTCCTTTGAGGACGTGGCCGTGTATTTCACCGAGGCGGAGTGGGCCCTGCTGGATCCGGACCAAAGAGCTCTCTACTGGGAAGTCATGCTGGAGAACTACGAGAGCGTGGCCTTTCTGGGTAAGGCTCTTTCATAGGCGGCAAAGGTATGAAATGCTGCCATTGTGATGAGGCATGTATCAAAATACGGAACAGGGCTTTTTTGGCCCTAGCTCCAACTTGGAGGAACTCTTTGCTGGTTAACATCTGGGAACTGTGGGATTTGCTACAGTTTAGCAGGGCCTGCAGGGTAGAGATGTTCTGCCAAGCATACGGTTGAGGACAAGGACTGTTTCTTAAAAGTTAATAGTTCTTAAGAACCATTTGATTCACAGTCTGCTTTCACCCTTCCTCCCCCATTGCTAATGTAAATTTGAGGCCAGAATTGTATGATGGCGCAATACGGTTATCGGGCGTTAGAATTGTATTAAACTATTTAATAGATTTTATGTGTTCTATATAACTTTGATTGATGTGAACTTGCCCTGAGCTTGCTCACCAGGAGGGCAGTAAATAAACAAAATAAATAAACAAATGCTCTCTCTTTATTCCAGCAGAGAAGGATCAGAGAAATGAGAAGAGTGAGGAACTTCATCCACAATTGCCAGATAAAGTTGATAATGAAGATTTAAAAGGAAAGATCAGGAATGGAGGCAGACCTACGAGAAAGAAAGGCGGCCATTTGGTTAAGAAGAGAGATGGAAGACAACGTAATGTACAGTTTCCAAATCACAATATAATGAAGACAAGTAAATCTGTTCAGTGCAGAAAGTACATCAAATACAAGTCACACTTTCTTGTGAATGAAAGAATACAAAGAGGAGAGAAACCTTTTGAATGCTCAGAGTGTGGAAAGGGATTCAGTACCAATGGCAATCTTCAGTGTCATCGAAGAACCCACACGGGGGAGAAACCTTTTGAGTGCTTAGAGTGTGGAAAGAGATTCAGTCAGAGTGGCAATCTTTACTTTCATCAAAGAACCCACACGGGGGAGAAACCTTTTGAATGCTCAGAGTGTGGGAAGAGATTCAGTCAGAGTGACAGTCTTTATCTGCATCTGAGAACCCACACAGGGGAGAAACCTTTTGAATGCTCAGAGTGTGGAAAGGAATTCAGTACCAGTGGCAATCTTCAGTGTCATCAAAGAAGCCACACAGGGGAGAAACCTTTTGAATGCTCAGAATGTGGAAAGAGATTCAGTCAGAGTAGCAACCTTCAGTGTCATCAAAGAAGCCACACAGGGGAGAAACCTTTTGAATGCTCAGAGTGTGGAAAGAAATTCAGTCACAGTTGCACTCTTCAGTGTCATCAAAGAACCCACACTGGAGAGAAACCTTTTGAATGCTCAGAGTGTGGAAAGAGATTCAGTCGCAATGGCGGTCTTCAGCGTCACCAAAGAACCCACACAGGGGAGAAACCTTTCGAATGCTCAGAGTGTGGAAAGAGATTCAGTCACATAGGGAAACTTCAACTGCATCAAAGAACCCACACAGGGGAGAAACCTTTTGAATGCTCAGAGTGTGGAAAGAGATTCAGTCAGAGTGGCAGTCTTCAGTATCATCAAAGAAGCCACACAGGGGAGAAACCTTTTGAATGCTCAGAGTGTGGAAAGAGATTCAGCCACAGTGGCAATCTTCAACTGCATCAGAGAATCCACACAGGGAGAAGCCTTTTGAATGCTCACAGTGTGGAAAGAGATTCAGTCAGAGTAGCAATCTTCAGTGTCATCAAAGAACCCACACGGGGGAGAAACCTTTTGAATGCTCAGAGTGTGGAAAGGGATTCAGTACCAGTGGCAATCTTCAGTGTCATCAAAGAACCCACACAGGGGAGAAACCTTTTGAATGCTCAGAGTGTGGAAAGAGATTCAGTCAGAGTCGCAGTCTGCAAGAGCATCTCAGAAGCCACAGAGGGTAGAAACCTTCTGAATGCTCAGTGTGGAAAGAGATTCAGTCAGAGTAGCACTTTTCATAAACGCCTAAGAGCCCACAGGAGACGAAACCAACCGACCCTCCCCCCTTCATTAAATTTATGATATGCTAAATTATGGGATCAGTTTTTAATGAGTCGAATAATGGACAATCCCTTCTTTTTTGGTGTTCCTGGAATCATGACTCAGGTATTTCATTTGGAGCTATTGTCACCAGTTTTGACTCACCTTTCCAATAAATGAGTCCTTTCCATAGATGATCAACAATTTAGCTGTTTAAGGTTCTAAAAAAAATGGGATCTCATGCTCTTGGACTTATTTGATAGACGGCCGTGGATGTATGTTTTCTATTGTTTGATATTAGCTCTTTCTATATAGACATGGTAATTTCTTTTTAATTTTTTATTAATAAAATCAGGGTTAAAATTAAAAAATATATTTTCTAGTGGGAACCCAAAAAGGACTTGTGTGATACACCTCATTTCTCCCTTCCTCGCTCTTTCGTATTTCCCATTTCTGAAAGACCCCATAGCGCTGCCTCTTTTCCTGCTTCCCTCTCTTCTTTCCGTGTTGGTCTGAAGCAGCAGAACGAAGTTTGAGTCCAGTGGCACCTTTAAGACCAACAAAGTTTTATTCTGGGTATAAGCTGTCATGTGCACACTTAAACCCAGAATAAAACTTTGTTGGTCCTAAAGGTGCCAGTGGACTCAAACTTTGTTCACTGTACATTGGTCTTTCCTCAAAATCAGTTCAAAAACTCCAGCTGGTGGAGATTGCCACAGCACAGTTTTTTATCGGAGGGTAGATGGATCATGCATATTCTTCACACTCTAAAGCCACACCACTGGCTGCCCATCAGTGACTGGTCTCAATTTACAATGTTGGCTATTACACAGAAAACCTTTCATGGCCTGGACAACTTGCCAATGGTCAAAATCAACAAATGCTCATACACCTGTTGCATCTCTTATGGTTCCCACTTTCTGGAGTGGCCTGTCTGGGGAAGTCAGGAAGGCTCCCTTTCACCTGGCTTTCCACACCAATAGGATTGTAGAGGAGGCCGAATGAACAAAATCTAAAATGCACACAATTTAATGATTTTTGCTTGTATTTCAGAGGTCTTTGGAAAAAGACATTGGGATTTCCTGGAACACTTGGCAAACCAGTTAATACCAAGCAGAATTGTAAAAACAGCTGTCTTATATCCTATTTAATGGTCAAGGAAGGAATTTCTTAATGAACAGGTGTCCCAGCATCAAAAAAACATCAGTATACTATTAATGAAGATGGAACAATCCGTCACAGTAACAATCTGTCAAAGGTTGAAGATTTATGTTTAGGCTCTCTGTTTCAAAGGAATGGTTTCAGAAACTCGTTACTGGTTATGACTATTTTAATAAGGAAAATCAAGCTAAACTTCTTTAAATTCAAAATGCTTTAACATATTAATATTGAGTTATTGTAAACCTGATTCTGATCAATAAGCAATATATATGTGTCTTTTCAGCAGCTCTCATTATTTTACAGTAAATAGACTGCTTGCATAGAAAGACATAGCTAAAGATGCTTCCAAGAGCTAATGACCATGTGTGTAGTTATCTCAAAGTCCAGCCAGAAACAGAAGATAGTAATCACAAGTCTTTTGCAAATTAAAAATACCAATTAAAAGTGCAGAACTTGTATTTTATATACAAGGAGGATCCCTACTGGCTAAAGCAAAATGGCATATTTTTGCAAACACAGAAAATTTAATTTAGATTTAATATCTTTTAAAAATTCAATACAAAATCCCCTGGTGGATTAAAATAAAGGATAACAGGTGAATTCAAGATATCTATAGATGCTTTATGTCATACACTGTTCTGGAACATTAGAAAGTGCATGTAAAGAGTTTAATTTTTTTGGAATATCATTATTATCTTATATTTTTCATATTTTATGCATGTGTATAAAAAATCTTTCATGGGAGCAGCCCAGAGAAATGTTACTAAAGTGCTTTTTATATACATCTATGCATGTATTGATATAAAGGAACCATATTATAATGGGAAAAGTTAAACCCTTTACTCAATATGAACTCGGCCTGTAAGTTTGTTCAGCGGTAAGAAAGTCTGGGAGAACAGCCAAGAAGACGCATGTATCATTTTTAACAAGACAGGCACCTGCATTATCAAAGATCTGTGAAGTTGAAATGTGGTCAGTAACATCTTGTTTGTCAAATGTAAGATTACTGAATGTTGCAAACAAAGAAAATCAAACTGAGCAAAGTGTAAATGATGTCAGCGGTGATGTAAAATTGGGAAGAGCAACAAAAGTATATAAGTCAGTCCCTGCTGTTACTCACTGGACATCAGGGCTGAAGCTTTGGCTGTATGATGTCCCATTTATTTGAATAAATTCTTTCTTTTTTTTACCCTCCTTGCTGCCTAGACTGTATCTCACTGTGTGCAATCAATTGGCTGTTCACACAAGTAAAAAAAAACCTTAGCGCCCTGGAGGACGTTGCCTTCAGAATAATAAAATTATAGAGTTGGAAGGGAACGCCAGGGTCATCTAGTCCAACCCCCGCACAATGCAGGACATTCACAAATACCCCCCACCTCCTGTGACCCCTGTTCTATACTGAGAAAATGGCAAAAAATCTCCAGGATCCATGGGCAAAGAGCCCTGGAGAAAAATTGCTTCCTGACCCCAAAGTGGTGATCAGCATTTTCCTGGGCGTGTCAGAAA
This sequence comes from Gekko gecko, assembly GCA_029375565.1. Lineage (NCBI taxonomy): Eukaryota > Metazoa > Chordata > Lepidosauria > Squamata > Gekkonidae > Gekko > Gekko gecko. Next base: position 440,873 of record JAPDNY010000002.1, on the reverse strand, counting down.
GGGCCACGAGCACTAAGCATTGATGCAGCCCTTCCTGCCCTCCCTCTCATCATCCTCCTAAGTTCATACAATCAGCATTGCTGTCAGATGGCCATCTAGCCAGGGCCGGCTCACCCACTAGGCGAGCTAGGCGCTCACCTAGGGCGCACCGGCCACAGGGGTGCCAAACTGCCCCCACCCTGCAAAAAGCCCACCGCCACCTCCCCACCACCGCCGTTAATGAAGAGCACCCCGGCGGGGCGCAGGAGGCGGAGGCAGAGCTTGCCCACCCTCCCCCCTTGGGCTTAGCTGTGCTTAGAGGGAAGAGACGAGGGTGTAATGCTTGCCTGGCTTGCCTGGGCACCCCACAGCTGTGGGGCACACAGGCAAGCCGTGCTTAGAGGGAAGAGTCAGGGGTGTAAAACCCCCGCCTCTTCCCTGGCTTGCCTGGGCACCCGCAGCTGTGGGATGCCCAGGCAAGCCGCGCTTAGAGGGAAGAGACGGGGTTGTAAAAACCCCACCTCTTCCCTGGCTTGCCAGCATGCCCCGCAGCTGCGGGGCACACAGACAAGCCGCGCTTAGAAGGAAGAGACAGGGTTTAAACCTCCGCCTCTTCCCTGGCTTGCCGGTGCTGCCCCACCCACCCACCCACCCGTCTCCAGGCCCCACTGGGGGTTGGCATCGCTGGGGGGCGCAGGTGCCACAAGCTGACCTAGGGCGCCCAGACACCACAGGCCAGCCCTGCATCTAGCTTCTGGTTGAAAACCTCCAAAGGAGGAGAGCCCACCATAAAGCTCTTGAGGAAGCCTGTTCCACTGAGGAACCACTCTGTCAGGAAGTTCTTCCTAATGTTTACCCAAAACCCCTTCTGATTTAATTTCAACCCATTGGTTCTGGTCCAACCTTCTGGAGGAACAGAAAACAATTCTGCACCATCCTCTATATGAAAGCCCTTCAAGTATTTGAAGATGGTCATCATATCACTTCTCAGCCGTCTCCTCTCCAGGCTAAACACACCCAGCTCCTTCAACCTTTCCTCTTAGGACTTGGTCTCCAGACCCCTCACCATCTTCGTTGCTCTCCTCTGGACACATTCACATTCCATCTCGTCTGTATCCTTCTTAAATTGTGGTGCCCAAAACTGAACACAATACTCTAGGTGAGGAGGTCTAACCAGAACAAACCGATGCCATCACTTCATGTGATCTAGACGCTATACTTCTGTTGATACAGCCCAAAATCACATTTGTCTTTTTAGCTACTGCATCACACATGTTCAATGTGTGGTCTACTAAGACCCCTAGATCCTTTTTGCACATACTACTGCTGAGACAAGCCTCCCCCATCCTATAATGATGCATTTGTTTTTTCCTACCTAAATTCAGAACTTTACATTTATCCCCATTGAAATTCATTTCATTTGTTTCAGCCCAGTTTTCCAGCCTATCAAAATCATCTTTATGTTGTCGAAGGCTTTCACGGCCAGAGTTCATTAGTGGCTGTAGATTTTACGGGTTGTGTGGCCAAGACCACAGCCACACCACAATGCCAAGACCACGGCCTCACAACCTGGAAAATCTACAGCAACTAATAAAAATAATCTTTATTTATTTATTTTTCAAATGTCTACCCTGCCTCCCAGCTGGAGCCGGCTCAGGGTGGCTTACATAAAGGCACATAATTATATTAAAACATAAGTTACAATTAAGACAAAACCATAAAAAAGTGCAAGTAGTCGGTGATATTCGTATAATGCTAGCAGCCATTATTCAAAGTTCTCAGCTCACAGTCAGCTCTCAGTATTCATTTTGATTGTCCTTGCAGGACTTCCTGTTCTATAGGCTGTTGGTGGTAATTTCCAGAGTCCAGGATCTCTCACTTCCAACCAACTGGTGTTCTTCATTGGTGGTAAGGTAAAGGTAAAGGTTCCCTTGCTCGAAAGCCAGTTGAATCCGACTCTAGGGTTGCGGTGCTCATCTCCGTTTCCAAGCCGAAGAGCCAGCGCTGTCCGAAGACGTTTCCGTGGTCATGTGGCCGGCATGACTAAACACCAAGGCGCACAGAACGCTGTTACCTTCCCACCGAAGTGGTACCTATTGATCTACTTGCAGTTTCTTGCTTTCGAACTGCTAGGTTGGCAGGAGCTGGAACTAGAGACAGGAGCTCACTCCGTCACGCGGCACTCTCGGGTCTCGAACCGCTGAACTACTGACCTTCCACAGCCTGAAGTTCAGCGTCTTAACCACTTGAGCCACCGCAGCTCATTGGTGGTGGCAGCTCCCAAAAGCCTGGTGGAAGAGCTCTGTTTTACAGGCCCTGCGGAACTGGAAAAGGTCCCATAGGGCCCTGATTTCCTCCGGGAGCTCATTCCACCAGGATGGGGCTGCCACTGAAAAGGCCCTGGCCCTGGTTATCGACAGCCTAGCCTCCTTAAGACCTGGGATGGCCAGCCAGTTCTGGGTCCCTGACTGCAGTGCTCTGTGGGGAAGGGAGGTCCCTTAGGTATGTAAGTCCCTGACCATGTAGGGTTTTAAAGGTAACAACCAACATCTTGAAATGCATCCAGTATGCTATCGGCAGCCAGTGCAATGCCTTCAGCACAGGCTTTATGTGCTCCCGTCTTGAGAGCCCCATCAACTGCCTGGCCAAAGTATTTTGCACCAGCTGCAGCTTTCAGATTTGAGACATGGGCAGCCCCATGTAGAGAGCATTACAGTAGTCCAGTCTTGAGGTGACCATCACATGGATCACTGTCGCCAAGTCGTTGCGTTCGAGGAAGGGAACCAGCTGCATGATCAGCCAAAGATGGTAAAAGGCTGATTTGACAGTGGCTGCTACCAGGGCCTCCATGGTTAAGGTGGCATGTAGGAGCACTCCTAAACTCCTAACCTCTAGCGCTGGCGCCAGTGGTGCCCCACTGAGGGTCAGGAGTGGGATCCCTAACCCCGGCCCACTCCAACTCAGGCACAGGACCTCCATCTTCATCAGATTCAGTTTCAGTCGGCTCAGTCTAAGCCAACCAGTAATGCCAGTCCAGATCTTCTGGTTTGGAGTCAGACTGACTGCCTAACAACAGATAGAGCTGGGTACATAAGAACATCTCTCCTTATAATATATTTTGTAAAGTACTGGGTTTCGGGCCTCATGACTCGGACGACGACATAAGAGAAGACGCGTTTATTCGTACTTCACATAAGACAAGAACACACAGTAACGGCCGGAGGCCAACTATATACAGTTAGGGGGGACGGCCCTATATTCCTATTGGCGGGTTTGAATCGCCCGCCAATGCTGCCATTGGTTCACTTCTGGCGAGCTCAGGAACCTAGTCCCTATTGTTCTCAGAGAGCGAAGCTTGGCTGTATTTCGCCAGCTCAGCCCTCTGATCCCAGGACACAACACCCTCCCCCCATAGTTCGTCTCCTATCAGGTGACGTAGTCCTTTAAGTATGCTGGTGGCCTCCTTTCTCTTAGCGAACGTCGGGGGCCGGTACCGGACTGGCGGGGCCCCTGTCGGTTGGTCCGCCCGCCCGAGGAGCTGGGGCCTCTGGAAGTAGCCGAGGCGGTGACGGTGGTGGCTGTAACGGTGGCGGCAGCGGCGGCGGCGGTTCGGCTGCTACCGGGGCCAACGGTGGCGGCAGCGGCGGCGGCGGTTCAGCGGCTGCTGGGGCCCCCTCCGGATTCCGTGGACTCCCTGGCGCTGGTTCCGCTGTCGGTGCTTGCGGTCGATCGGATGATGGGGCCGGGGCGGCATTTCCCGGTAACTCGATCTCTCTATCGGGGTCTTGTCGCCTCCAGAGCTGGTCGATGTGTTTGCGGAGGACCCGGTCCCCATCGGTTAGGACCTCGTATGACACCGGCCCGGTGGGTTTTAGGATGCGCCCTGCCACCCACTGCGGCCCTGCTCCGTAGTTCCGGAAGTAGACAGGGTCTCCCGGTAGGAAGCTTCGGGGCGCCTCCCTGTTCTCGACCAGCTTTCTCTCGGGGGCTCGGTCTGGGTGGAGTCTGTCTAATAAAGTGGTAGGGCGGCGGCCCATTAATAGTTCGGCGGGGCAGTGGCCGGAGATGGGGTTTGGGGTGGTGCGGTATGTGAGAAGGAAGCGGGCCAGCCGGAACTCCCAGTCCCCCTCCGTTATGCGGCTCAGGGCCTCTTTGGCGGTGCGTACTGTCCTCTCCGCCTGTCCATTAGTTGCTGGGTGGAAAGGCGCGGATCGTATGTGCCTGATGAGGTTCCTTTCGAGGAACGCTTGAAACTCCGCAGATGTGAATGCTGCCCCGTTGTCCGACACGATTGTGTCGGGTAACCCGTGCGTTGCGAATATTTTCCGCAGGGCCCTTATTGCCGCCTTGGTAGAGGTGGTGGACACTGGGCTTATTTCCACCCATTTTGAATAAGAGTCTACCGTTACCATGAACTGGAGCCCCTGGAACGGCCCCGCAAAGTCTATGTGCAGGCGTGACCACGGCTTGTGGGTAGACTCCCAGCTTTGGGTTGGCGCTCTCGGTGGATTGGGGCGGACCTCCTGACATCGTGTGCACCCTCGGACCCAGGATTCGATTTCTGCGTCCACCCCGGGCCACCATACGTAGCTCCTTGCTAGAGCTTTCATTCGTACGATGCCCGGGTGGGCCTCGTGCAGCGTTTCTAACACCCCTTGTCTCATGGGCCCCGGAATGATCACCCTGTCTCCCCATAGTAAACACCCTTTCAATGCGGACAGCTCTTCCCGCCTGGCCTTGTATGCTGCGAACTCTGGCCCTGTCTGTTCCGCTGGCCACCCCCTCACCACCCAGTTTAGGACCCGGGAGAGAATGGGATCTCGGGACGTGCGGGCGGCCACGTCTGCAGCCTGAAGGGGGGTTTGGCAGTTCCTCCATCAGCAAGACAGCGGGGGCTGGGGCCGGATCTTCCCCTGTCTGCGGCAGCGGTAGGCGGCTCAAGGCGTCGGCATGACCCAGCGCCTTGCCCGGCCGATGCTCCAGTCGGTATTGGTAACCCGCTAAAAATAAGGACCAGCGCAACACCCGGGGCGACAAAACTTGCGGCGTTTGTTTGTCCGCCGCGAACAGTCCCAGGAGCGGCTTATGGTCGGTTACGAGCGTGAAGGGCCGCCCGTACACAAAATTGTGGAATTTTTTTACCCCCGCCACCAGTGCCAAGCCCTCCCTGTCGATTTGGGCGTAGTTCGCGCTCCGCGGGGGACAGCGTGCGGGAGTAGTAAGCCACCGGGACCTCCCTCCCATCCGGTAGCTTGTGGGCCAAGACTGCCCCGACCCCATATGGTGATGCGTCGCACGCAAGGATGACCGGGAGCTTTTCATCGAAGTGCGCGAGTACCGCGTTTGAAATCAAGAGGGCTTTAACCCCCGAAACGCCGCCGCCTCCCTCGCTCCCCAGGCCCAAGGTGTCGCCTTATCTAGCAGCCTGTGTAGGGGTTCGGCCACGGCGGCTTTGTGGGGGAGAAATGAGTGATAAAAGTTCAGGAGGCCTAAGAACGCCTGGAGCTCGGCCTTGGACTTCGGGGCGGGGGCCTCCACGATGGCCTTCACCTTGTCCCTCGCCGGATGCAGGCCTGAAGCGTCTACCCGGTATCCCAAGAATTCCACCTCCGGCACCCCGAGGAGACACTTCTCCCGCTTCACTTTCAGCCCCGCGGCTTGGAAGCATTCCAGTACAGTTCTGAGGCGGGCGGCGAAGCTTTCCGGGGTGGTCGCGGCGATGAGGACGTCGTCGAAGAACGGCGTCACTCCAGGGATCCCTTTTAACAGATCGTCCATTAGATTTTGGAAGATCCCTGGGGCCATACTGACCCCGAACTGCAGCCTCTTCACCCGGAAGGCTCCCCGGTGGGTCACTATTGTCTGTGCCTCGGCCGTGGCCTCATCTACTGGGAGTTGCTGGTACGCCTGCGCGAGATCCAGCTTTCCAAATATGCGCGCCCCCGCCAGTGTTGCTAGGACATGGCTGACCACGGGTACGGGGTATGCGTGCGCCTGAAGTGCCTGGTTAATAGTGCACTTATAGTCCGCACAGATGCGGATCTCCCCGTTTGGCTTGACTGGTGTCACAATCGGGGTTTCCCATCTCGCGTTCGGAACGGGCTCTAAGACTCCCTGGGCCACCAGCCGGTCTAGTTCGGTCTCTATTTTAGGGCGTAAGGCCAGGGGCACGGTGCGGAAGCGCCGACGGATGGGCGTCACGGTGGGGTCTAAGTGGAGCGACACCGGGGGCCCTTTGTAACATCCCAGTTTCCCGTCAAAGACCTCCGGGAACTCCTTGCACACCGCCCCCCAGTCCCGCACCCCACATTTATTTACTCCCCCAATCGATATGCCTAGGGCCTCGAACCATGCCCGCCCCAGGAGACTCGCGAGATTTCCCTCTACCACCACCAAGTCCAAGTTCCCCTCAAAGTCTCGGTACTGCACTCGGAAAGTGCCGACTCCCCGGATGGGGACAGGGTTCTTTTGAAAGTCCACCAAGCTTAGTGGCGATGGACGTAGAGGGGGTCCCCCTAGTGGGCAAAGTCTTTTTAAAGTGTCCAGGGAAATGATGGACGCCGCCGATCCCGAGTCCACTTCCATGCAACAGGGGACCCCTCGATCCGCACGGTTACTTGGATCTTCGGGGTAGAGGAGAGGTTGGGGTTGGGGAGGCGAAGTACCTGCAGTGGTTGGTCGGTGAGGTGGTACAACTCGGCGACCTCTTCCGATGTCTCGTGTGCGGTGGACGATGCGCGGTACTGGGGGACCGACGATCTCGAATTCCGGGGGCCCTTGGACCGGCAGACCCGTGCGAGGTGTCCCTGCTTTCCGCACCCGTGACAGACAGCATCCCGGAACTTGCAGGATTTCCGGCCGTGGCCCTCCCCGCAGCTGGCACAGATGGCTCGGTGGCCGGAATACTTGGCTTGCTCCCTGTTGGCCTGCTGGAACGGCGCCGGCCGGCGTTGTTGGGGTTTGAGGGCGAAGACCTCGTCCGTCTCTTCGTTTCCGGGGCTTGGGCTCCTTCCAACCACCTGCGCGGCCGCAACCGGGCGATCCCCTTCTGCGGCCTCGTGGGCAGTGGCGGCTTCGAGGGCCTCGTCCAAGGTGAGCTTCCGGTGTCCCACCAACTTGCGCCGCAGCTTTGGGTCCGCCAGGCCCCACACGAACTGTGTCAGCAGGTTGTCCTCCACCTTCGGAAACCCGCAGTCCACGGCTAGCGCCCTTAGCGCGGCTAGGAAGTTGGCGATGGATTCCCCTCGGGTCTGGACTCGCCTCTGGAAATCCATTCTCTTGGCCAGGAAGGTCGGCCGGGGGCTGAAGTAGCCATTGAGGACGTCCAGGATTTCCCCGAACGAGCTCTCCAAGGCCGTGCGGGGCACCAAGAGGCTCTTGGCGAGGCGGACGGTTTGGGTGCCGCAGGCGTTCAGGAGGATCGCTCGTTTCTGGTCGGGGTGGCGGATTTCGTTGAGCTCCAAGTAACTGATGAGCTGGTCGACCCATGCGTCCCAGGTTTCTGGCTGCGACTGGTCGAAGTGCTCCAGGGTTACGTGGGAAGCGGCCATGGTTCTGTCGGGAACGGCGTGCGCCGGGGCGAGCGGTGCGGTGCTGCTCTCGGGGTCAGCGATGCGATGCTCGGCGAGCGGTGCGGTGCTGCTCTCGGGGTCAGCGATGCGTTGCTCGGCGGTGTCCGTTTCGTCGTTCATGGAGTCACGGAAGGCGTTAGAATCCCATCCTCGTCGCCACTGTAAAGTACTGGGTTTCGGGCCTCATGACTCGGACGACGACATAAGAGAAGACGCGTTTATTCGTACTTCACATAAGACAAGAACACACAGTAACGGCCGGAGGCCAACTATATACAGTTAGGGGGGACGGCCCTATATCCCTATTGGCGGGTTTGAATCGCCCGCCAATGCTGCCATTGGTTCACTACTGGCGAGCTCAGGAACCTAGTCCCTATTGTTCTCAGAGAGCGAAGCTTGGCTGTATTTCGCCAGCTCAGCCCTCTGATCCCAGGACACAACATATTTATCTTTTGGTTTCGCAATGTTCGATGCGCGCCAACAGTGTTTGGCGGCTGGAACTGTCGATCAGGCCTCCCTCACTCCCGCCCCCCCACCACCCTGGAGAAAGCCAACCGCTCCGGCCAGGAGCTGCTGCGCCGGCCTCGGTCCTGCCCAGGAGAAAGCCGGCCAGGGAGCCACCGCGCTCTGGGATCAGGCCCTCCTCCCCCCAACCGCCCAGGAAACGGCCCAGCCAGCGCTGGCAGCGAGGGAGCTGCAGCGCGCCAGCCTTCCCATTCGCTTCTCCTTCTCCCCGCAAATCCGGGCAGACGGGAGAAGCTCCCGCAGGCCCCCCCCTTCTCCCACCGGCCTGTTCTCCCCACTCCCCACCCGCCCTTCACAGACAACCGTGGGGGGGGGGGAGGTGAAGGCCGGCGGCGGCGCTGTGCCACCCGCAGCGGGACCGCCTTCGGCATTCCTCCCCGACATTAGGGGCAATCGCAAAGGGGGGGGGAAGTGAAGGCCGCCACACAGCTGCCGCCACTGCCCTGTTCTCGCCACTCCCCCCCCCGCCTTCACAGGCAATTGGGGGGGGAGGTGAAGGCCGGCGGCTGCACTTGCCACTCCCCCCCTTCAGGGGCAACCATGGGAGGGGGAGGTGAAGGCCGGCGGCAGCGCTGAGCTGGCTGCCGCGGATCTGTTTCTGCTGCCCCTCCCCTTAAGAGGCAATTGCGAGGGGGGCCGGTGAAGGGTGGCAGCGCCGCAGGCCCAGCTACCACAGCCCCGTTTCCGCCGCTTCCCTCCCTCTTTTGGTCTCTCTCCCCCGTCTTTCATTCTCTCTCTCTCCCCCTCTACCTTCCTTCCTACCATCCATTCTCTCCCCCTCCTTCCTGTCTTCCTTCCTTCCATTCTTTTGCTCTCTCTTTCTCTCTCTCTTCCTCTCTTCTTCTCTCTTTCTCTCTCTTCCTCTCTCTCTTCCTCTCTCTCTCTCTCTCTCTCTCTTTCTTTTCACTCTTCCCCCCTACCTTCCTTCCATTCTCTCTCTCTCTCTTTCTTTCTCTCTCTCCCCCCTCTTTCTCTCTCTCCCCCCTTTTCTTTCTTTCTTTCTTTCTTTCTTTCTTTCTTTCTTTCTTTCTTTCTTTCTTTCTCTCCCCCTTTCTTTCTTTCTTTCTTTCTTTCTTTCTTTCTTTCTTTCTCTCCCCCTCTTTCTTTCTTTCTCTCCCTCTTTCTTTCTTTCTTTCTTTCTTTCTTTCTTTCTTTCTTTCTTTCTTTCTTTCTTTCTTTCTTTCTTTCTCTCTCTCTCTCTCTCTCTCTCTCTCTCTCTCTCTTTCTTCCTGCCTTCCTCCCTCCCTCCCTCCCTCCCTTCTTTCTACCCATCCATCCTCCCACCCTTCCTACCTTTCTAGGCCCCTTGTCTTCCAACACGCTTTACTCCCTAGTAAGAACATAAGAGAACCCAATGGCCCATCTAGTCCAACACTCTGTCACACAGCGGCCAAACTATACCAGTTGCCATCAGGAGGTCCAGCAGTAGGGCCAGGACACTAGAAGCCCTCCCACTGTTGCCCCTCCAGCACCAAGAATAGAGTGCATCACCTGCCCCAGACTGAGAGCTCCCATCTATACCTTGTGGCTAATAGCCACTGATGGACTTCTGCTCCAGATGTTTATCTAATTCCCTCTTGAAACGGTCCATGCTGGTAGCTGCCACCACCTCCTGTGGCAGTGAATTCCATGTGTTAATCACTCTTTGGGTGAAGAAGGACTTCCTTTTATCTGTTCTAACCCGACTGCTCAGCAATTTCATGGAGTGCCCACGAGTTCTTGTATTGTGAGAAAGGGAGAAAAGTACTTCTTTCTCAACCTGCTCAATCCCATTCATAACCTTATAAACCTCGATCATGTCACCCCTGAGCCGTCGTTTCTCCAAGCTAAAGAGCCCCAAGCGTTTTAACCTTTCTTCATAGGGATCCATGTACTGGTGACAATGCAGCCCATGTCTCCGGGCAATCTGGGCAAGGGGGCGCATATAGATGTTAAAATGCATCGGGGACAGCACTGCCCCTTGAGGCACACACCAGTACAGTGGGTGCCCCTGGGATAGCTGTTCCCCTAGCACCACACTTTCCCCCCGACCTTGGAGAAAGGAGGCAAACCATTGCAAGGCCTGCCTCTGAATTCCCATGTCGGCGAGGCAGTGGATCGGTAACTGATGGTCGACCGTGTCGAACACAGCTAACAGGTCCAACAACAACAGCTCTGCCAATCCACCTCAATCCAGGTGCCTCCGGAGGTCATCCATGAGGGTGACCAGTGCCATCTCCATCCCATGGCCTGGACAAAAGCTGGACCAGAAGGGATCTAAAGTGGAAGCGTCATCCAAAAAGCCCTGTAACTGAACCGCCACTGCCCTCTCTATCATCTTGCCCAGATAGGGCAAATTAGAACCCGGCCATAGTTGGCCAACTCGGCGGGGTCCAAAGATGGCTTCTTTAAGAGGGGGTGGACCTCTGCTTCCTTAAGTTCCTTTGAGAACAGTCCCTCTGACAGGGACTTGTTGATAATCTCCCACAAGGCACCTCGAAACCCCTTGTGGCCAGCTTTAATGCTGGGGGTTATTAGGAAGGGAATTGAAAACAAATCAGCCAGTATCATCATGCCCCTGTATAAATCATTGGTGCGACCTCATTTGGAATACTGTGTAGAGTTCTGGTCACCACATCTCAAAAAGGATATTATAGCATTGGGAAAAGTGCAGAGAAGGGCAACTAGAATGATAAAAGGGTTGGGACACCTTCCCTAGGAAGAAAGGTTAAAACGCTCGGGGCTCTTCAGCTTGGAGAAATGACGGCTGAGGGGTGACATGATCGAGGTCTATAAGATTATGCATGGGATTGAGCAGGTTGAGAAAGAAGTACTTTTCTCCCTTTCTCACAATACAAGAACTCGTGGGCACTCCATGAAATGGCTGAGCAGTCGGGTTAGAACAGATAAAAGGAAATACTTCTTCACCCAAAGAGTGATTCACATATGGAATTCACTGCCGCAGGAGGTGGTGGCAGCTACCAGCATGGACAGTTTCAAGAGGGAATTAGATAAACATATGGAGCAGAAGTCCATCAGTGGCTATTAGCCACAGGGTATAGATGGGAACTCTCAGTCTGGGGCAGGTGCTGCACTCTATTCTTGGTGCTGGAGGGGGCAGCAGTGGGTGGGCTTCTGGTGTCCTGGCCCCACTGCTGGACCTCCTGATGGCACCTGGTATATTTTGGCCGCTGTGTGACAAGTGTTGGACTAGATGGGCCATTGGCCTGATTCAACATTGGCTTCTCTTATGTTCTTATGTTCTTAATTAGCCACGAAAGGCACAGATCAAGGGAGCAAGTGGTAGGGCGGACAGTCAGGAGCAATTCGTTGACTTCCTCTAGGCTGAGGAGACGGAAGTGATCCAAGACTTGACCAGAAGACATGCATGGAGCCCTCCAAGTTCACTCACTGTATCAACTGTAGCGGGGAGGTCTAGGCAGAGCGACAGGACTTTATCTGCAAAATAGCTCGCACGGCCAATGGCCAAATTCCCTAGCGCTTGGTTTGCCTTGCGGCAAGGTAGGAATGCTGGAGAGCAAACTTTACAGTCCAGCCTGCACCTTTAAGAGCAAGGCAATTTCCCCAGCAAGGCAGGAGCTTTCCTATGCAAAGCCACCCTTCTTGGCATCCAAGCACAGGTAAGCGCAGACCTCGAGTAAACCTTTCTCTGGCTGGCCTGAAAGTCCCCGCCGGAGTCTAGATTTGTCCTGCCGGTTCAGACCCACGTGGGAACTGTGCTCAGGGAGAAGGCAGGACCCGTTTTGCATTGATCTGCAGCGCTGGGAAGGGTTAAACCCAGGGATCCTTTTGCTAGAGTGGCCCAGAGAGGATGGGGGGGTTGCGGAAGAGAGGAGAGGCGTCTTTCCGGGGTGGGGAGAGGTTTGCTTTTGCAAGGCGGGGAAGGAGGCCCGGGAAGGTTGCAGAGAAGCCGCGCGGCCGGAGCCCGGGAAGGCTCCCAGGTTCCAAGTAAGGCGTCTGTCCGGGGAGAAGCTCTGCGGTCGGGGGAGGGAGGCCGGAATCAGTCTCAGCCCGGGTTGCAAATTTCCCGGCAGATTGCTGGATATTTTTTTTTTGCTTGGGGGACATTCTGGGCATTGCCCACTTTGGGGCCGGGGAGGGACCTGAGATGGGAACCGGGGCCTTGGAATCCCCCGTCCAGTGCAGCCCTTTTTCTGCAGGGAAGCTGATCTCCCTCCACTGGAAGGCAATTGAAATAATCCGGGGAAAACTTCATGCCCCACCGGGAGGTTGGCAACCCTTTTAGCCCCCCGTTTTGTTCCACTGTTTAAGTGGAATTTGTTTCGGGGTGTTTGACGATCACTGTCTTTCAGTACAAGAAGAACTGAACGTGTCAATCTGACCCCTGGCTGGTCATTCTGCAGTGCAAAACAAGAAGCAAAAAGCAGGCCTTTTTTTTAAGAACATAAGAGAAGCCAATGTTGAATCAGGCCAATGGCCCATCCAGTCCAACACTCTGTCTCACACAGCAGCCAAAATATACCAGGTGCCATCAGGAGGTCCAGCAGTGGGGCCAGGGCACTAGAAGCCCTCCCACTGCTGTCCCCCACCCAGCACCAAGAATAGAGTGCATCGCCTGCCCCAGACTGAGAGTTCCTATCTATACCCTGTGGTTAATAGCCACTGGTGGACTTCTGCTTTTTGGCTGGATGGGTAAAAATGGGGGCGTTTGGGAAGGGAACTCCTGCCTGCACAGCCCCATCCTAAGGCCCTGATGGGGGGCCCAGCCGCCAGCCAGTGCCCCAGTCCCACCCACCAGAGGGGTGGGGAATTGGGGCAACCCCAGCGATGCCAGGGAAGATCCTGGAAACACTGCCAGTGCCCCCCCCAGCACAGCACCAGCTTTGATTCTCCGCTCCTCCACATGCAGCTGCTGGTGTGACCTTGGGGCAGTCACAAGTTCTTTCAGGGCTGTTCTCTCAGGAGCAGTCCTGGAAAGAGCTCTCTCAGCCCCACCTACCTCCCTGGGTGTCTGTTGTGGGGAGGGAAGGAAAAGGAGGTTGTAAGCTGCTCTAAAACTCCTTGGGGTAGTGAAGGATGGGGTATAAATCCAGTCTCTCCTCCTCCTCTCTCCAGCACAAGGCTGGGCACAAGACTTTCCTCCTCCTCTTTTTCACACACAGGCAGCACAGTAGCTATAAGTTATGGGTGGGGGGTTACGCTTTTTCTTTGGAACTTAAGCTCTGACCGGATGCAGACTGGTGCTGAGCACTTTGGCTGACACTCATGAATACCCACTGCTATTTTGGGGGGGGGTCCCACAGCTAAGAGAGACGTGGGTATAAGAGGTAAAGGTAAAGGTTCCCTTGCTCGAAAGCCAGTCGAATCCGACTCTAGGGTTGCGGTGCTCATCTCCGTTTCAAAGCCGAAGAGCCAGCGCTGTCCGAAGACATTTCAGTGGTCATGTGGCCGGCATGACTAAACACCAAGGCGCACGGAGCGCTGTTACCTTCCCACTGAAGTGGTACCTATTTATCAACTTGCAATTTCTTGCTTTCGAACTGCTAGGTTGGCAGGAGCTGGAACTAGAGACGGGAGCTCACCCCGTCATGCGGCACTCACGGGTCTTGAACTGCTGAACTAGTGACCTTCCACAGCCTGCAGTTCAGCGTCTTAACCACTTGAGCCACCGCAGCTCCGACGTGGGTATAGTTCTTTATTATTCTCTGTTTATGTGATTAATTTATGTTAAGGATACAGCTGTTTCCCTTCTACCAGTGGGGTGTTTGTTGATTTTGAAATGCCTTGGGGGAAGAAGAACTGTTTGTCTCCTGACAACACATCGGCCACATTCCCCTCGCAAACCACACCCCTGGAACAATGCTGCCCACGTGGGCCTCACTACAAACTGGGTTTGATTCCCCACTCCTCCACTTGCACCTGCTGGAAGACCTTGGGCAGGCCATAGTAATGACACAGCTGTTCTTGAAAAAGAGCAGTTTCTGTCAAGAACTCTCTCAGCCCCACCTACCTCACAGGGTGTCTGTTGTGGGGAGGGGAAGGGAAGGGAGTTTGTAAGCCACTCTGAGACCCCTTTGGGTAGTGAAGGGCGGGGTATAAATCCAATCTCTTCTCTTCTTCTACCTCACAGGGTGTCTGTTGTGGGGAGGGGAAGGGAAGGGAGTTTGTAAGCCGCTCTGAGACTCCTTTGGGTACTGAAGGGCAGGGTATAAATCCAATCTCTTCTCTTCTTCTTCTACTAGATTCTGGGGATTGAACTTGGGACCTTCTGCATGCAAAGCAGATGCTCAATGGCTGAGCCACAGCGTTTCCCTAACATCTGGATGCAGACGACTGAACAGTTTATTGGTATGTGCCAAAACAGGATTTCCCGCTAGGCTTGTAGCTGGTTTGTTAATCGTGGCTTGTCCTACTTGTGGCCTGATGTGACATCTGAATTCTCAGGTTCCCGTTTTTCAGGTCACCCTGGCCATAGAGATGGCATCCTGGGGGGTAGACAAGAAAAGTGGCAGGAAGCAGACAAACCCCGGTTTATGAGCAAAGTGTGATGGGGTAGGCTAACCGGAGTGTGTTGGCTATAAAGGTAAAGGTTCCCTTGCTCGAAAGCCAGTCGAATCCGACTCTAGGGTTGCGGTGCTCATCTCCGTTTCAAAGCCGAAGAGCCAGCACTGTCCGAAATCATTTCCGTGGCCATGTGGCCGGCATGACTAAACACCAAGGCGCACGGAACGCTGTTACCTTCCCACCGAAGTGGTATCTAGTTGCAATTTCTTGCTTTCAAACTGCTAGGTTGGCAGGAGCTGGAACTAGAGACGGAGCTCACTCCGTCATGCGGCACTCTCGGGTCTCGAACTGCTGAACTACTGACCTTCCACAGCCTGCAGTTCAGCGTCTTAACCCCTTGAGCCACCGCAGCTCCCATGTTGGCTATACTGTAGGCTTAAACAAGTCCTGGTTTATCGTGACATCTGAATTCTGCCTCACAGTGCCGTCCTGTGCAGCAGTATTCCAGTCTACATAAATAGAAATCCCCGGGCTTAATGTGGGAAGATCTTTGCACAGAGATGCGCTTCTCTCCTCCCTGGTCCAGGTCCAACACTCTCGGCCACTGCAGCAAACCCTGATTCAGTCCTGAATAGGGAGAGACTAGGGGACATCACTGCTGTGGGGGCGTTGCTCATGATGTCCTAATTTTGTTCCAGGATCGAATATCTGAGTGCTGAAACGTGAGGAGGATTGTTTACAGAAGAGAGATGAGCGAGGGGCCATTGGTGATCGACTGCTTAGAAGGATCTGAAGAGATTGCTGGGGGCGCTGAAATTCAGCTGGGGTCACAAAGTCATTTGGATGACCTTGTGGAGGGAAAACCCCGAACTAGCCTCGGTTCCGGAGGCAAGTGCTGGAAGTTGAGAATCGGGCGAGAGATTCTTGAGGCGGAAGGGGACACGGAGGGACCAGGACTGTGGAAAGAACTTCCGTCAGAGCGTTGACTTGAGGCGAGAACTCTAAAATGGCGGGGAAAGGAGACATCTGTTCTTATTGCGGGCAGACGTTTTCAGTGGACTTCGGCCTTGATGATGCACGAGAGGAGTCATATAGCGGAGCGAGTATATAAGTGCGCGCCGTGTGGGAGAACGTATCCTTGTTATTCTGACCTCCTCATTCACCAGAGGAGCCATGCAGGAGAGAAGCCCCGTCAACGTACTTCGGATGGTGGCCAAGGCTCCGGTCGGAATGCCCCCTTGCCCCCGCACCAAGGATCCCGTCTGGCAGAGAAGGTAAGCCGGTGCCATGAGTGGATCAGACCAGTGAGGGTCCATCGAATCCAGCATCCTGTCTCACACGGCGGCCAACCAGGTCCTCTGGAGGGTCAACAGCAGGGCATAGAGGCCGAGGCCTTCCCCTGAGGCCGAGGCCTTCCCCTGAGGCTGCCTCCTGGCTCTGGGATTCAGAGGCTGACTGCCTCTGAATGTGGAGGTTCCCGACGAGAACATTAGAAGAGCCCTGCTGGGTCAGACCAACCACTTCCTCTGGAGGGCCAGCAATGGGGCAGAGAGGCCGAGGCCTTCCCCTCATGCTGCCTCCAGGCCCTGGGATTCAGAGGCTTGGTGCCCCGCCCTTCCAGAAGGACTTTGGGTGGAGCTGTGTTCTGGGAACTCAGTTCCCAGGCGTGCCTGGGCCCAATTTGGGTTGTGACTGGCGCAAGAGGAGATGGAGATTTGGCCTCCCTCCAGCCAACACGTGCCTTTTTTTTTACCTGAAGAAGCCCTGATGGAGCTGGTGTTTGTGCCACTGGGGGAACTTCAGTGCAGCCCTCCTCTGTCCATGCAGATATCTACAGCGGGGCAAACAGCAGCTCTACAGAGCTTCTTTGGGTCAGGAGAACGGCACAGGGGGTGGCAGTGGGGCTGATTCCCCTTCTCCTCACGTGCCACGGTCCCAGTCTGAATTGACCCTGCGGTTGCCTGGGAATTCCACCCACCTGTGTGTGTTTGGTGTACCAGAAACGGACAACCGAGACAAAATGCCCGTTCACAGAGTGACCGCCCCTGACCCTCGTACGACATGTGACCGTGATGAACCAATCAGGCATGCCCCGTGCCCTGGGCTTCCCCGGACGTACAGGAAGGGAGGGGAGAGGGACTTCACCTTTCCTCCCTGCACAGCGAAAACTTGGCAACCCTCTGAAAAGTGGGGAGGTGAACCGGCAGCTGTCCTCTCTATGGGTGCCCAATCCACACCCGGTCCAGCACAGCCACAAGTTGTCTTGAAAAGACCGGCGGAGACCAGTGACTGTCCAACTCCCCTGCTAACTGGACCCTCTGTTCACTTTCCTAGTATAGGCTACCGCTGGGTCTGGCCATTTTGTGCTATCTGGGGTATAACTTATTCCTTCCCCGCCGCCTACACCCATCTGGCTCCCTCCTCTCCCCCCTTTCACACCTTTTTATGCCAGAGGAGTGGTCCTGAGTTCCGGAGAGCTTTGACCACAGTGACTTCACCGGCCTTTAGAGGCTAGCCCAATCCTGTTACATCTTGGGAGCTAAGCAAGGTCAGCCCAGGTCAGTATTTGGGCGCGAGAGCAGCAAGGAAGTCCAGAGTTGCTACCCAGAGGCAGGCAGGGGTTACCTCTGAATGTCTCCATGAGTCACCTGCGACTTGGTGCCACAACATTCTTGGTTGTAGATTATTGGGTTTTTTTTTATGAAGTCAACTTTTAAAACTTTTTAGCAGTTACGTTGGTAGGAATCACTCCCGGTACTTTTGGGAGTTTGTTAGAGGACGTTTCTGTGGACAAATAATTCCAGTGTTGTTATGTATTGGGGAAATGGCTGTCTCTCCATCAGTGGCTATGAGCCACGAGGTATAGATAGGAACTCAGGGGCAAGGGATGCTCTGTATTCTTGGTGCTTGGGGGGTGGATCAACAGTGGGAGGGCTTCTAGTGTCCTGGCCCCACTCCTGGACCTCCTGATGGCACCTGGTATTTTTGGCCACTGTGTGACGCAGAGTGTTGGACTGGATGGGCCACTGGCCTGATCCAACATTGGCTTCTCTTATGTTCTTATACATATGGAGCCAGGGCCGGCTCGAGGTGTCTCTGCACCCTAGGCGGGCGCAGATACCAACCTCCCAATGGGGCCTGGAGATACCCACTATGCTACCCCTGCCTCCTCTCCCCCCCGGGGAAAGGGGGAGGGCGGGTGAGCTGCAAGCCAGGGAGGAGGTGGGGGTTTTAACCCCCGCCCCTTCCCTCCCAGTGTCAGCTTGCCTGGATGTTTCGCAACTGTGGGGCACCCAGGCAAGCCAGGGAAGAGGCGGGGGGTTAACCCCCACCCCTTCCGTCCCAGTGCCAGGCAAGCCAAGGAAAAGGTGGGGGTTTTAAACCCCGCCCCTTCCCTCCAAGCACCGGCTTCCCGAGGGGGAGGGGGAGGACGGGCAAGCTTCGCTGCTGCCTCCTGCGCCCCACCGGGGCGCACTTCATTGGCGGTGGCAGGGAGGTGGCAGTGACAGGGGGCTTTTTCCGGGGGGCGGGGGTGCAGTTTGGCGCCCTGTGGCTGGCACGTTCTAGGCGAGCGCCTAGCTTGCCTAGCGGTCAAGCCGGCCCTGTATGGAGCAGAGGTCCATCAGTGGCTATTAGCCACAAGGTATGGATAGGAACTCTTGGACTGGGGCAAGGGATGCTCTGTATTCTTGGTGCTTAGGGAGAGCAACAGTGGGTGGTCTTCTGGTGTTCTGGCCCCACTGCTGGACCTCCTGATGGCACCTGGTAGTTTTGGCCGCTGTGTGACACAGAGTGTTGGACTGGACGGGCCATTGGCCTGATCCAACATTGGCTTCTCTTATGTCCTTATACATATGGCGAGAGGTCCGTCAGTGGCTATTAGCCACAAGGTATAGATAGGAACTCTTGGTCTGGGGCAAGGGATGCTCTGTATTCTTGGTGCTTGGGGGGCGGATCAACAGTGGAAGGGCTTCTAGTGTCCTGGCCCCACTGCTGGACCTCCTGATGGCACCTGGTATTTTTGGCCACTGTGTGACACAGAGTGTTGGACTGGATGGGCCATTGGCCTGATCCAACATTGGCTTCTCTTATGTTCTTACACATATGGAGCAGAGGTCCATCAGTGGCTATTAGCCATAAGGTTTTGATAGGAACTCTCAGGCTGGGGCAAATGATGCACTGTATTCTTGGTGCTTGGGGGAGGGCAACAATGGGAGGGCTTCTAGTGTCCTGGCCCCACTGCTGGACCTCCTGGTGGCACCTGGTATTTTTGGCCACTGTGGGACACAGAGTGTTGGACTGGATGGGCCATTGGCCTGATCCAACATTGGCTTCTCTTATGTCCTTATACATATGGAGAGAGGTCCGTCAGTGGCTATTAGCCATAAGGTTTAGATAGGAACTCTCAGGCTGGGGCAAATGATGCACTGTATTCTTGGTGCTTGGGGGGAGCAACAGTCGGAGGGCTTCTAGTGTCCTGGCCCCACTGGTGGACCTCCTGATGGCACCTGGTATTTTTGGCCACTGTGGGACACAGAGTGTTGGACTGGACGGGCCATTGGCCTGATCCAACATGGGCTTCTCTTATGTTCTTATGGGGCAGCTGACAATTAAAAACAATAAAATAGAATTTTTAAAAACACAACATGTTACAGAATGAAACCAGTGAAACATACCAAGGCCTAAGAACAACTTCACATTTGCGTAGAGCTGCACAAAGATGAAGATGTAAGAAAGTCCGGAGGCCAGAAGAAGACCATTAAAGCTGCTAAGAGGGAGAGGGAAAAAACCTTAGTTAAAAGCCTTTTGTCGGGTAGAGAGAATTACTTCAGGAAGGCCAGTGCCAGAAGGCAAGGAAGGTCGGTGCCACGTGAGTCTCCTGGGGGAGGGCGTTCCAGAGGCAAGGAGCCACCACGGAGGAGACCATGTCTCTGGTCCCTACCTGCCTCACCACTGCAGGTGGGACACCAAGGCCAGGGCTTCCAAAGAGGATCTCCATAGCGACTTTTCAGTGTGACCGTCTCACCTAGCGGTGTCAGCCTATGGGAGATCCCGGGCTCAGCCCAGCACAGCAGCTCCAGTTAAAAGTCCCTGGAGATGCCTCTCCAGTCAGAGGGGGACAGTCTTGAGTTACAGGAAGGGCCTGACTGAGGGGAAGGCAGCCACGGAGGGTGTCTTTTGAACGCCGGGAGTTTCACTCAGCCTTGGGCACGTCGTAGCTCTGGATGTCTCCTGGCCGGAGTCCACCTTGCAAAGCAGCCATTTTCTCCAGGGGAACGGATCCTGGTCATCTGGAGGTCAATTGTAGTGGAGAGATCCACATATTCAGCAATTTTGGTCTCAAATTCTGGCACAAATCTTTATTATCACGGGTCACAATCTACCTGCAGTATCAGAGACAGTCTTGCTTGACGTTCTTCCAGAGAGTTGCAAAAGACTTTAATTTCTAGATTACTGTCAATTACAAGAATAATACTTGCATGGAATTGGAAAGAAAAAACCATTCCCACACTTTCAAGTTGGCAAAATTCATTATGGGAACATTTCGTCCATGGGAAGATCACATCTCATCATTCACTCTGGAACTCTAAATCCTATCAGAAAAACTTTCAAGCAATATGGTTCCCAGTAATCCAATATCTTGTTGAAGGTGAAATTATTCCTAAAAGTAAACAATATCAGGAGTTATCGTATTTCTAAACCACTAAGGTATTCTATAGCTCGATTCTGAAATGATAACATAACAACTGTTAGTAATACAATTGCCACAACCTTAGTTAGTTAAATGATTTCTTGAGTTATCCAAATGAAGCGCACTGTTTAATTGTATTTTTTTTGTATACTGCATTCTGTTTTGGGGTTTTGGGGGGAAATAACAATAAAAATTTAAATTAAAAAAAAAATTGTAGTGGAGAGAGAGATCTCCGGGTGCCACCTGGAGGTTGGCACCCCTAGCCCCTCTGCCCGCGTGGGCCTCACTACCAAGACCCCCGGGTGTTGGACGGACAGGGAATGGGGTGGGTGGGAACAATGCTCCCTCTAAACTGTGGAGTCTTGTGAGCAAAAAGCGCTACTTTGTGAGCTCCTGGCATTAAACTTGTGAGCGAGTGATTGGACTGCTGCAAAAATTAGTTTGCTCTGGAGCATTCCCTTCCTGGGCGAAGACAAAAATGTGCGAGCCGGAGGCTAAAAAAACTGTGATCCAGCTCACACTAACTCAGCTTAGAGGGAACTCTGGGTGGGAAAGTGGCCTGAAAGGGGCTTGTCTCCAGGGGACCCGATGACGCTTCCTCCTTCTCCCCCAGTTCGGCTTTGAGAGC
Source organism: Gekko gecko (assembly GCA_029375565.1). Classification (NCBI taxonomy): domain Eukaryota; kingdom Metazoa; phylum Chordata; class Lepidosauria; order Squamata; family Gekkonidae; genus Gekko; species Gekko gecko. The sequence continues at coordinate 420,013 of JAPDNY010000002.1, read as the reverse complement.
GGCGATGAGGACGAGGGGCCGGGGGTGTCCGCCCAGGAAGCCCAACCTCAGGCCCTCCTGCCGCAGGCCCCCCAGGTGAGTCTGGCGGGGGAGGGGAGGAGGGGAAGCTTGGGGGGGGTGGAGCCTCCCCCACCAAGTCAGTGACTTTGATTCCCTGAAGAAGTGAGCCATGACGCATAGAAGCTCCAACCAGGCCACCAATTGGGTTAGTCTTGAAGGTGGTCCTAGACTCCGGCTCTGCCCCTTGCCTGGAACGTGTCCCGGCAATATCCTTTTGTTTTTACGATGTATGGATCATACAACTGTGATGAAGAAGCATCCACAATTATTTATCTCAAGTTTTTTATACAAAACATGGATTTAAGAACATAAGAGAAGCCAATGTTGAATCAGGCCAATGGCCCATCTAGTCCAACTCTCTGTCACACAGTGGCCAAAAATACCACATGCCATCAGGAGGTCCAGCATTGGGGCCAGGACACTAGAAGCCCTCCCACTGCTGCTCCCTCCAGCACCAAGAATAGAGTGCATCACCTGCCCCAGACTGAGAGTTCCCAGCTAATAGCCACTGATGGACTTCTGCTCCAGATGTTTATCTAATTCCCTCTTGAAACTGTCCATGCTTGCAGCTGCCACCCACCTCCTGTGGCAGTGAATTCCATGTGTTAATCACTCTTTGGGTGAAAAAGTACTTCCTTTTATCTGTTCTAACCCGACTGCTCAGCAATTTCATGGAGTGCCCACGAGTTCTTGTATTGTGAGAAAGGGAGAAAAGTACTTCTTTCTCAACCTGCTCAGTCCCATTCATAATCTTATAAACCTCGATCATGTCACCCCTCAGCCGTCGTTTCTCCAAGCTAAAGAGCCCCAAGCATTTTAACCTTTCTTCATAGGGAAGGTGTTCCAACCCTTTTATCATTCTAGTTGCCCTTCTCTGCACTTTTTCCAATGCTATAATATCCTTTTTGAGATGTGGTGACCAGGACTATACACAGTATTCCAAATGAGGTCGCACCAATGATTTATACAGGGGCATGATGATACTGATTTGTTTTCAATTCCCTTCCTAATAATCCCCAGCATAGCGTTGGCCTTCTTTATTGCAGCTACACACTGTCTAGACATTTTCATCGAGTTATCCACTACGACTCCAAGATCTCTCTCTTGGTCCGTCTCTGCCAGTTCAGACCCCATCAACGTGTATTTATATTTAGGATTTTTGGCTCCAATGTGCATCACTTTGCACTTGGCCACATTGAACCCCATTTTCCACGCTGACGCCCACTCACCCATCCTCGACAGATCCCTTTGGAGTGCCTCACACTCCTCCCTGGTTTTCACCACCCGGAACAACTTCGTGTCATTTGCAAATTTAGTTTTCTGAATGTGATTGTAACAAAAAATAATACAATAGAAACAGAAGCGAAAAGGCGGGACGGTGGTCTCCGGATTGGTGCTGCCTTTTCGACAACGTGTCTTCTGACCAAAGATTGTACCAGTCAATGCGAAATATGGAGTTCCTCAAGCAATAAAAAGCTGCATGGTCATGATTTTTCTGACTCTTATAGCTTGAAAAGCAACATGTCTTATACTAGAAACAAGTTCTCCCAGAAGGACTGAAGTCAAAGCTTGATATCCTTTTGTTGACACGGCTATGAATACTTTCCCTAGGATTTTTTGGGGGAGGGGGTCTTCGTAAAGTTTTGTGTTTTTTTGAAGCTACAGAAAGCATAACCGAAAAAAAGCATAAACGCTGTCTGTAAGTTAGAAACAGAAATGTAGACCTGGAAGGGACTTCGAGGGTCATCTAGACCAACCCCCTGCACAACGCAGGAACTTGACACCTACCTCTCCCCCTCCCCCCCCAGTGATTCTGTTCTTCAGGCTCTTTAGCTTGGAAAAACAGCGGCTGAGGGGTGACATGATCGAGGTTTATAAGATTATGCATGGGAGAGAGCAGGGAGAGAATGAGGTCCTTTTCTCCCTTTCTCACAATACAAGAACTCGTGGGCACTCCATGAAATTGCTCAGCGGTCAGGTTAGATCGGATAAAAGGAAGTAGTTCTTCACCCAAAGAGTGATTAACACATGGAATTCACTGCCACAGGAGGTGGCGGTGGCTACAAGCATGGACAGCTTCAAGAGGGAATTAGATTAGCATATGGAGCAGAAGCCCATCAGTGGCTCTTAGCCACAAGGTATAGATAGGAACTCTCGGTCTGGGGCAAGGGATGCTCTGTATTCTTGGTGCATGGCAGTAGGGGGCAACAGTGGGAGGGCTTCTAGTGTCCTGGCCCCACTGGTGGACCTCCTGATGGCACCTGGTATTTTTGGCCCCTGTGTGACAGAGTGTTGTACTAGATGGGCCATTGGCCTGATCCAACACTGGCTTCTCTTATGTTTTTATATGAATTCTAGGTGTGGGGCAAGTGATGCTCTGTATTCTTGGCGCTTGGGGAGGGTCAATAGTGGGAGGGCTTCTAGTGTCCTGGACCCAATGCTGGACCTCCTGATGGCACCTGGTCTTTTGGACTGGATGGGCCATTGGCCTGATCCAGTGTTGGCTTCTCTTATGTTCTTATGTTCTTATGAATTTTGCTTGCGTTGGAAAGCCTACAGTATCATCGTAAGTTGGCTGTGATTTGACGGCACTTTCCACCACAAAGAAGCAAACTTGCACATACCTCTGGGCATGGGCAGAGTGCCCTTCCGTCACTCCTCAGTAGCCACAACCCGACTTCTGAGATTAGAGAGCATGGCTTCCAGCCGGGAGGGAGTTTGGTGCGTTGGTACCTTCCCAGTTGTGGGAAGTTCTCCCGACAGGTCTTTCCGTACCACAAGAGGAACTGGGGGACAAAAGACTTCCCAGATCCTGTTTTTCTGGCCTTGATAGTCTCCTTTTAGGCTGTCTTGCGTTCTTTGGTCATTTCGACTGCCTCAGAACATGGAGGCTCCACTGCACCTGGGTAACTGCTACTGATAGATGCTCATACCGGGAATTGGTCCTTCCTAAGAACCAAAGAGATGCCAGGGATTGACCCGGGAACCTTGGCCATGCTAAGTGAGTGCGGAGGCCCTCTTTCATTTTTTATTGGTGTTCCATTCTGCTTGTACCTGAAGGGGGTCTTCTGGGGTCCTTGGGGGAGGGGGTCTAGAGGATTGGGGTACTGGAAAAGTGTGGGGATCTAGAGATTTGGGATCCTGGAAGTTGAGTGGGACTGTCTGATGTTGAGTCTTCCTCTGGGTTTCTTTCTAGGGTCTGCCAGGACCGCAAGGTGCTATGGGGCCTTCAGGGGAAGAGGTGAGGTGTGCCCCACCCCACTGCTGGGGGTATGTCTGGGTTAGGGTGCCAAGGCACTGCTGGCCTGACATATTTCTCCCTCTCAGGGCCCCAGAGGGAAACCTGGCTTCTCCGTGATGCCGGGCTTGGATGGACCCCTTGTAAGTACATGCCCCCTCCCTGCAGGAGTGTTTGAGGGGAAGGTGTTGGCAGGCACCTTACACAGGAAGGGAGTAATTGTCTGTGGCCTAGCAGCCATTTAGAAGCCACTCTGAACAGGAAGTGCTCGGGCTTTCTCTGGCCTAGCAGTCATTTTGAACAGGAAGTGCTCAGCCTTTCTCTGGCCTAGAAGCCATTTTGAACAGGAAGTGCTCACGCTTCCTCTGGCCTAGCAGCCATTTGGTACAGAAAGTGCTCACGCTTCCTTTGGCCTAGCAGCCATTTTGAACAGGAAGTGCTCACATTTCCTCTGGCCTAGCAGCCATTTGGTACAGGAAGTGTTCAGGCTTTCTCTGGCCTAGCAGCCATTTTGAACAGGAAGTGCTCAGCCTTTCTCTGGCCTAGCAGCCATTTTGAACAGGAAGTGCTCAGGCTTCCTCTGGCCTAGCAGCCATTTTGAACAGGAAGTGCTCAGCCTTTCTCTGGCCTAGCAGCCATTTTGAACAGGAAGTGCTCAGGCTTCCTCTGACCCAGCAGCCATTTTGACCAGGAAGGGCTCAGGCTTGTCTCTGGCCTAGCAGCCATTTTGAACAGGAAGTGCTCATGCTTCCTTTGGCCTAGCAGCCATTTGGTACAGGAAGTGCTCTGGCTTTCTCTGGCCTAGCAGCCATTTTGAACAGGAAGTGCTCAGCCTCTCTCTGGCCTAGCATCCATTTTGAACAGGAAGTGTTCAAGCTTTCTCTGGCCTAACAGCTATTTGGTACAGGCAGTGCTAAGGCTTCCTCTGGCCTAGCATCCATTTTGAACAGGAAGTGTTCAGGCTTTCTCTGGCCTAGCAGCCATTACGAACAGGAAGGACTCCGGTCTCCTCTGCCTGCATGTGCCATTTCCCAGCCAAACTCAAGTACACATTCAATAAACCAATGTTCTGATATCGATTCTCTTCTCTTAGGGACACCCTGGAAAAGAGATTCACCTTGTCGGAAAAGGAAACCAGGTAAGAATTTGCCTTGGAAGACATCTTCTGAAGACTTTCTTCTCCGGTGGGGACTTGCTAGAACTCAGGGCCATGTGAAGAACAACCACCACAGTTCAGTGTGGCAAGGCCATGTCACGGCTGTTGCCCCCTGATGCCCTTGGCATCCACATGACCACATTCCCTTCAAAACAGCCAGAGGGGGGAAGGCACAATTTGGAAAGCTGTGGTGTGGAGCAAACTGACTTTCCTGGAGCGAGATAAACACGACCACACATACATGAAGCTACCTTATGCTGAGTGACG